>OX381707.1:29290996-29890996 GCA_947462335.1 Harmothoe impar
CCAGCCCAACCGGGGCCCAACTGGGGCCTATTTAGGATTGCTAAGTTCAGCATTTTCCATGCATGGACTAAAATAACAGTTGCACCAGAGGGCGGCAGTGTTTGGACAGGGGACCATGAGCATTGTCGAGGCACACAACATATATCCACCCTATCTTGTGCCTGTAAGAGCCGAGCTCCCAGCCCTTAAGAGCCCTCTTGTGAATCAAAACGTTTGGCCTCACTTCAATCATAACGGTCAAGCTTTAACTTCTAACAGGCTAGGCTTTTAATTCAATTGTCCTTTAAATCATGTGTGGTCCTTGGCTATTCCAACACTAGAGAGAGAGAGAGAGAGAGAGAGAGAGAGAGAGAGAGAGAGAGAAAGAGAGAGAGGGAGCGCTCGAGTACTCAGATAATGTGGGAGTGGTATGTCTGAACAGATACTCTACTTTCAACACTCAAAAGTGCATTATGTGAATGACAGGCTCATTCCAACCCTGGAGGAGTTTAAGACCGACAGATAGAAATTCCTATAGCCTCTCTAAGAAAGTAAAATTTTACAGCTTTCCTCCTTATATAATAAAACTGTTTTACATTATTGTGTTCACCTTTTCTTTTCCATCACAGTTTCTATCTCACATGTTTATACAATAGCTTTGTGTTTGTCGGGTGCCTGCCAATTGCCTGTAAACTGAAATAAACTAATACGGCCCTCAGCAGCCAGGAGAATATAGGCACCGCAATTTTAAAGGAGCCTAACCTGTTTACCTCCTGATTATAAATCACTTTTAAAAAAACTATCGAGTGGATAATACGTGCCTCTGATGTCAAATAGTTTGCCATAAATGTTGAGAAGTTGAACCAAGTCACATGATCCGTTTTGCATTTATGGCAATTCACCTTGTTCCAAATAGTTGTGAATCAGCCACAAGATTCCAAGTGAAGAAAAAAAAAGTTGTACAACGTTATATAACTCTTTTATACTTGAAATGAAGAAATCATTAGATATGTGGTTAGCCGGTCCTCCAAAAGGATAGCCGGTCCTTCAATGTTGAAAATTTGCAGGACCGAATGTCCTGTGGGATGAAAAAGTTTTCGCAAAGACTGTTTATCCTATAATCAATTTTGTGCAAATGTCGCTAGGTCGCTTAAATTATTGCCCCAGGTCGAAAGGTCGCCTGGAAAACGGCCCAGGTCGCCAGGTCGCCGAAAACCCCTCTGCAGTCACCCCTATGCAACATCCAAACCAAATTCACAATTCCTGTTTCAACATGACGGGGAAGAACCCAATATACACACCATGTATGTACCCCTAAGTATACATCACCCTATTGACTGTCGGACCCCATTGAATCTTTCGGCGAATCTTTCACATGTCAATGCGCTCTGCATATATCAACCCAGATCCTCACAATGAGATAAGGGAGTGAATGACTGAGAGTGTATAATGATGTGTATCCATGGCAATAAACATCCAAGTGGTGTATGCTCTGCCAATCAAGGAGAGCCAGTTGGGGGAGTGATCATTTTAACAGGGCGTGGCTGGTTTTCGCAAGGAGTCGCATGGAAACGTTTTACCCCCCATATGGGTCGAAAATCGATCCGTGCGTGGGCCCCTTGAAGCATAGTAACGCGTGGGCTTTATGGCTTAAAACAGACGATTTTTATGCGCCCTCCCCCAAGATGGGTCCAATTTTTTTACACTCCAGGGTCAAGGAGTCCAAATCTTTTTGCCCCCACCCCAAACACACTCCCCCCCCCTTTGTTAAAAAATGATCACTCCCTTAACTTGAAGGAACCAGGTAAGGGGGGAGAAACCACCGATGACCTGTCACGAGACCATAAAATGTCATGGAAATAATAAAATTAACTTTCCAAATGACCCGTATCTGGGTCAGGGCCAAGATGACGTATATATGCTGACAAAGCGAAAGTTGAGTTGTTGTCAAGTACACAATTTATTGCATTATCTGTTTTTATATACAGTACACATTCTCGTGGACTACTCACAGTAATATTCGTACAGTTCTAGTAGGTTTATCTAAATGTCTTGTCTCATCCCCTGTACCAGTGATATGTATGTTACTTCTATTGCACCTCTAGCAGAGATATATGCAGTTTCCACCACCAGCGCCATCTCCACCCCTAGTGTCATACAGCCCAACCAGTCTCACCCCCTCCCCCTCCCCCTCCTCCCTCCATTCCCTCTGCCCATTTCTTTCTGTTAGTCCTTATTCCTTCATAAATCACCTAAACACATACATTTCAATCGGGAATATTAGTAAAAAATACACTAATTACAATGATACATCCATCCATATTTACCCATCTTCTCACAACACCTTTCATACCTTCCTTCATAAATTCCCTCCTGTCGCTGTAGTAAGTCACATTTTTTCCACTAGGTGGCCAGCCTCTTATCTACTGAATTGTGTTATTCTTTCATCTTTTTTTTAACATTCTTCAAATATATATCCCTTTTCTTTAGAATCTTACCTGATTACCTTAGTACATATAATTAAATTTTTACCAAAATATATAACATGTAATTGCAGACTGTGTTTGGAGATCATGACACCGCCATGTCCCCCCCCCCCCCTCCTTCCACCCGTATACACACAGCCACACACCCACACACCCACACACACACACACACACAGCCCCGAGCGTCCCTTATCAGTCCGTGGCAGCACCACACCATGGCGGCCCAGGAAGTTACCACATCTCCTTCTCTTGCCTCTACCGACCCACCATATCCCCACATGGAAGTAGACTCACAGTGGACCCACCCTACACACGACCCCACACCTACAGTTCCAATCCCCAAAGCCCTGAAATCGAAGAACATGGTAAGCACATTGTTTTATACTCCTTCACCATCTTCCACCCATATAGCGGGTGAACAATGTTCCCCCCTTTGTCACTGCAGAGGGGTTTTCGGCGACCTGGCGACCTGGGCCGTTTTCGGCCGTTTACCAAGCGACTTTTCGACCTGGGGCAATAATTTAAGCGACCTGGCGACTTTCGCACAAACTTCATTATAGGATAAAGGGTCTAAAAAAACTACCTTGCGACCTTAGGGGGGGACCCCTTTGCACCCCCCCCCCCCTTTCAACTCGGAAATTCGCCCAAATGAAGGGGTCCACGTCACAAGGTCATTTCTTGCACCCCCTTCAACTATTGTTAATTCTGTCTTAAAGTCGCCAGGTCACTATTATTATTGCATAATGTCTATAGTCGCCTCAAAAGCGACCCACCTCGCCAGGTCGCTTTTCACCCATCTCCAGCCACCCACCATGTACCACCGCGTCCTCCCCTCGGCGTCCTCCCATCTCATTTCTGTCAACTCCCCCCCCCCCCCCCCCACCACCACCACCACAAGCACCCACATGGCCCCACTGACCACTACTCTCGCTCCAGATTGGCCATACAATGTAATTCAGATTACTACTGATGCAAATTATCAAACAGTCTTGAGGTGTTTCCTAAATTACATCATTACACTTGGTTTTCAATACACATAAAGTCCACATATTCCACTTGATCATCAACATGTACCCTCCACTCGGACTATTGCGAAATAAAGATAGAGTGGTTGCTTGTATTTTCGGCAGGCATCTATTTTCGGCAGTTATAAGGGAGTGCTCATTTTTTAACAACAGGGGGGGGGGTGGTGGATTTGGGGGGGGGGGGTAAAAAATGTGGAAAAAGCTCAATTCTGATAATTTTCTCTATAATTGTCGGTCGAATTTTATTATTTCATTACATTCTATATAAGACTTCGCCATCTTGTCTAATTCAATCACTCATTTCATTCACCCATTGAGTATTATTTCGCCAATGGCGATCTTGTCTATGGCTACTGTCAACCATTATGCCATATACCCACCTCCCATATTAACCATCTTCGCCATTTATTTTGCACATCGTTAACCATTTCATGTATTTCATTCATGTAACCTAACTTTCTTTTTCCCTTTTCTTCAATATATCTTTATGCAGACAGTACGTCAGAAAAACATTCTTCTCAAGGCCTACGAGACCGGTATGTGCAACCAGCGTATTGAAACTCACCCACTCATACAGCAGGCTTCTGACGATACTGGTCTCTCTTTCAAACGAGTTTCAGTAAGTGTATTCAATCTCCATAGATACTCTTTTCATTCCACCTCTCATCTTAAATGTAAAATCCAAAACCAACTCACTCCCCTAGTTAATTTCAGACTACGTTAATTTCCCTACCACTGTTGGTGCTAGCCCCTCCCCAAATCTCAATTGGTGAATTATCATTCAATCTGGCGATCCTATATTCTATTCAATTCGCCCGACTGCCGACTTACTCACCATAATGTATAGTCACTATTGGGAATACCTTGTATAATATATCGTTGGCAACCTAACATCAAGTGATGAACAGGCGTATAAATCATATTTACATATTTTCAAAACCTAAAATTTTCTCAAGCAAAATAGTAAATGTACTATCTTTTTTTTCTCCTATTGATTACCACTGAAATTTCAAATTTGATTTAAATTTAGTCAACCTTCGTATATACATCTATGGTCATTCTAATGTTAGTGTACTTTTTGCGACAAAGACTCTCACTTTTCTGTGTGTGTATAAAAACAACTTTAAATTTATGTTTATCTGGACCTCTCAAATTTACTTTTTATTTGACAAAATTTCCCATTCATTATAAACCGATACCAGCATTATGAATTTGTTTTTTGGGGATTTCGGCATAATGGAGGGTCTTTAGGGAAAGTACCTATCATACCATTATTTTGCTCATTATTTACCTCATTTAAATCTGGCGAATTCATTACCAATTTGGCTAAACCACCTTCAGTCAAATTCGCTGGCTAATCCAAAAGACATCCTACCGCCAACCCAGCCTACCCACTCCACATTTTTCTTTCACCTAGAAACAAATCGAATTCCCAATCATCCTAATTCCTAATCATACACCACCATTAAAATAACCTTATATTAATATTCATCTTTTTCACTTCATTTCCCCTTTCCTACAGCAATGGATTGGTAATCATCGCCTTGAACTGAAGCACAAGCGTTATGGTGGCTCCAAGTACAAGACTAAAGGCAAACCACGACCCACAAACGCGTATTCCATCTACATACGGGGTCACCCTCTCAACGGTAAGCATATCACTAAACATACACCTTTCTCCCAACCAACCCCCCTGTGCATTTTTTTCATATAAAGAAAGGAAATTTCTAGAAATATTTAATGTATCAAACAACGCCCTTACAATGTTTTAGCGTGACACTACAATATGTTATAACCATCGTCTATTTTGGAGCAAACTCTTTTTTCTCTACACAACTAACGTTACCATAATACTGTACACTACTCAAACCAATACAAACTATTTATTTTGTTACTCTTGTTTTTACTCACCCTTTAATCAGCGAAAAAGTATGACACCTTCGCCAAGAAATCAGCCAAGTGGTCCCATGACTGGGGTCTTCTCACTGCCGCTGAAAAGCAGCAATACCGCTCCAACGCCTTACTCACCTCCTCCAAGACCACCACCGCCAATCTCACGGGTGTGCCTCTCAAGCTCCGAAAGGAATATATTTTCCGTCAAATGTCTTACTTGGTATGTACATATACTGTAAACGTATACATTTTATTCAAATTTATTTTGTAAAACTTTTATACTGCTTTTATACTGATAGCCAAACATTCTTTTGTTCAAACTTAATTTTTTATGTTTTGTTAGCTAAGGCCACACCAAAAAAAAATCAAAAAAATCGCCCTACCTACCCCACCTATTTTTGGAAAAGAAAAACCTTTTTTTTCTCTTTTGGCCTAAGCCTTTACTTTTTTTTATCCAAACAAAAATCTTTTTTTTTCTACCTCAAATTATACACCTCTGTATTTCATATTTTGTATGATTTTTCCTCTCAAATATTTTTTTAAAAATTCAATTTATAAACTTGTCATTTGTACTTTTATCCTTTTTTAAGTTGGGCTGTAATTTGTTTATACAGTTGAACGAGCTTCATGCCGCTAAAATCAGCACTGCCACCATATCTGTTGAATGTGGCAAGGTTCCCATGCGCATTGGTACACCTTATGCAATTCGTTATATGAACACCCACCAAGCAACAACACTGCAATTCTCTCAACAACTGCAAGAGTACCATATTCGAGGTAAACTTTACACATGTACTATCACAGCCCACCCACCTATTCCTTTTTTCCTTTAGCATTCCTTAAAACTCGGCATTATTCCTTTATTTCACTTAGTTTCAGCATTTCAACTCTAAATTTCTATATAGGTGTGTTTGGTATGAAAGAGAGAGATTAGTCTGACTCGTGTACGCGAGAATTTACGGTATACAGAAATGGTGGGATAATTAAATTAACAATTGTCCATTTTGTTTGGTCATTTATTTTTTAATGTGGATGAAACAATTTTTTAATTTTTTTTAACGATTTAAAGTAATTGGTTGAAAATTTACAGATATTGGTATAGTATAATGTGTATGGGCTTTGACAGTAGTGACTAAACATCTCCCAGCATACATGACGTTCCAACTCACTCATAAAGCACAATGCACTTCTCTGCCACATATTGTATACTTATAGGTAAATTGTAAAGTACAAGCCTAACTCGCGTCTAGGCCCCACAACTATAAAAGTTTGACAAATTATATAAGCCGCAGAGGTGATATGAATCTTGCGAATTGGGTACTGTAGTATACTAATAAATACTATGGTATAAGCCACACACTATATATAGATATATTCTGTAGTACGGCAAAAAGCATGTTATTTTTATTCACCTGTCTTACTCTTCCAAAAAAACTTATAAACAGACGCCCCCATAAATCTACTATTTTAATTTTCAGCGCTCGCCAAATGCAACACGGATCAACCTATTTCCCCACCACAGCCATCCACCTCTTCTCACACACAACCCTCTACTTCTCTTTCCGCACCTCTCTCTACTGTATCAGCTCCTCCTTCCCCCTCCTCCCCTTCTACCCCACCTTCCCATCTTCCCCCACCCCATACTCCACCCCTCCCCATCCCCGACTGCTTAAACGTCACCTCCAACAGTCCAACAGAACCCACCTCTCCGGCTACGTCAGCAGATTTAGGTTTTTCACTACAAGGTATGTCTTAATTCATTTCCTAATTTACAGCGTTTTTCATTCCCTTTTACCCCTGTCAACAAGCACCATATTTTCTACAATATCTTTACCCAATCCAGCCTCACAAGACAATCTCTTCTACATTTTTACTACTTGTCTTCCAAAATAACTAATTTTGTCTTTAAATTACAAAAAAAATTTCGGATATTTCATTCTATGTTTTTTTCTTTCAGGTGAATTCATGCATGTGCGAGGATATTCTCCAACACCCCCCGATGCAAATGATACAGACGGTCAACCTGTTCTCGCCCCTGTCCCCCCCCCTCCGGATTACAGCAACCTGCCATATTGGACCAACCATGAAACTAACCTCCATAAAATGCAGGCAGAAAGGGTAATACAATTTAAACCCTTTCCATCTAGAAATCAATTCTCTCAATTTGAAATTATTATTTTATTTAACATTTCTTATACCACATCCCTCTACCAATCTCAAACACTGTATTGGCGTATTTCCATCATTCTTTCATTTTTTAACCAATTTCTACAACCATATTAAACCGAAATAAAGATCAAGTTTGTCACCAAATCATTAACAAATGAAATAGCTGAATCAGAATGGAATATAATTCAGGACATTATGACAATGTCCACACATTTTCTTCATGTATATGAATATAAGCCTGCCCCGAGTATAACCCTCGCCCGTCTATCACCCTCGTCAGTTTACCACTTAGTACTTTTATAATCCCCGTATACTGAACAGTCCATTTCATTTCATCTACATCCATTGTATCAACTTATGTTAATGTAGCCATCTTCCCATTCCAGATAGCTCGCCTTCAGCGTCAGAATAGCCTTCTGTAAGTAAAATTTATTTCTATTTTTGTCACATTTTTTTAAATAACACTTATTAATTTTAATAACTTCATGAAGTTATTGCCACCTCTCCATAACCTCCCTTTCTCACGTGTTTTGCTAAATAAAGTATACTTATCATACACTCACTAACTTGTTTCTAATTTTTTCTTATAGCACATCCCTTTGTGGCAAGCGGGCAAACACCATCAAGAAATCGACTTCTCTCAAGAAAAAAAATCCAACCCCCCCCCCCAAAAAAACAACTTCCAAACCCATTCCATCCCAAAACCATACTTCCAAACCCACGCAAACCCCCCAAAAATCTAAACCCATTCAATCCAAAAAAAAAACTTCCCAACCCACCCAAACCAAACAGAAATGTAAACCCATTCAATCCAAAAAGAAAACTTCCCAACCCACCCAAACCAAACCAAAAGTTAAAACTTCCAATCGGACCTCCAATAAAAAAAACAATAGCCCTCCTACATTTCTCTCCTCTTCGCCGGGACTTGACACCTAGTCTATGGGACTAGTCCATTAGAATGGCATAAAGTCCTGGGGACTCGGCCCAGAGTCCTGGGGACTTGACATCAAGTCTCTGGGACTTAGCAACAAGTCCTGGGGTCTCGGCGTCAAGTCCTAGGGACTATACAGTGTATACTATAATAGTACTCCCCATAAATGACCACACATCTAATATACTAAAGCACCGGTAAACCAGAAATTGTTGTATTGGTTATGTGCTTGTACAAACTAGGTGCTGTAAACGTACATCTTTTTGCGAGTATAAATTTTCGCGATTTCGCTCAAAAGTGCATTTTCGTGTTTTTTTTTAATTCGCGATATTTTTTAATTCGCGATCTTTTTTAATTCGCGATCTTTTTTTAATATGGTAGTAGTATGACTATATTGGATAAAGTTTCGCTCTGTATATATTTCCTCGCGATTTTTAAAAATCGTGAAAATCACGAAAATATGTACAGCGCGAAAATATCTCCATTTACAGTAATACAACCGAACGAATTATCTACCTGTCGCACTCTGTCAGGTGAAGGGACAGTGTCATCGAGGTGCATAGATGGAATACGCTCAAGGGCAGCATAAGCTTGGACCATGTTCAGCTCCTTGTTCCCAGGTTCGCCAAAGTGCTGGTGCCTGCTTGTAATGTGCTGGTTGACATTGTCGAAGGTGATAGTGTACCCGAAGGGCGCTGGATAATAGATACAGGTATTGATTATTCTAAGGAGTTATACACACTGTATTAGGTTGTAGATGACCAGTTTGAGCACTAAAATAGCAATATTTTTAGACCCCCCCCCCCCCCTCTCAGGTCTATAGGATTTGTCAAAGTTGGGGTTTATACATGAGTAGACTATAGGAGACTATAGGGCAGCACTTTTTTGTCAGTGTAATTACCGAGAGAGAGATGCAATATTGACTAAATTCAAAGGACCCAATGCAGAGTTCGCCTCACCACTTGTGGAGGTTGTTTCACTGCTTGTGGATTTCACGGCCTCACCAACTGTCGATAAGTTGAGGAGCCGACGGCGAACCTGCCTTACAGGCCTTTGTGGAGTAGGGCCAGGTGTCGTCAGTGCCGTGGGTGCAGTCAGTGAGGTCGCCGCAGGTGTCGACAGTGAGACTACCGCGGGTGAGGGCAGTGAGACCGCCCCAGGTGTAGGGGGTGGTGTCAGGGGTGAGACCGCCGTGGGTGATGGCATTGAGACCGCCGCGGGTGATGGCATTGAGACGACCGCGGGTGATGGCATTGAGACCACCGCGGGTGATGGCATTGAGACCACCGCGGGTGATGGCATTGAGACCACCGCGGGTGATGGCATTGAGACCACCGCGGGTGATGGCATTGAGACCACCGCGGGTGACGGCATTGACACCGCTGCTGGAGAAGACGCAGGCGAGACTGGTGAGAACACACTTTCCACGGCCTGCTTCCAACCTGCGACCTTGTAGTCAAAGTCCCGCCGAATAACGTCAAGACTCGTCCTTGCTGTCCTGATGCTCACACAGACTGCTAGGTGGTTGAAGCTGGTGAACAACTGAAGGGAAAAATAAAAAGTTAGTTATACAGTTTAGAAAATATGTCAGATGCAAAGTATCAGTAGGGCATAACGACTGCATTAGAGCACAAAGGGTAAGCTATGTTAAGCTTTTATAAATGATGGCAAAAGGTTACTGTGAAGATAGATATTTTGGCTGGTATGCATTTTTGTGCCCCTAGATGGGTAAAAATCGACACGGGCAACACGGCCCTTTTAAAAATCGACACGGGCAACATGGCCCCTTTAAAAATTGACGGACACAGACATTTCCATAAGGCGCAGTATATTCTATAATGGTTAAAATTCGACACGATGACACGGCCCTCTTGCTAAAATTCGACACGGCGACACGGTGAAATATGTGGGTACCCATGTAGAGGCACATTTTTGCTATGGAGTACAATAGCGCACGTATTTAAAATCACAGATTATGAAAAAACATCATCCTAAAATCTAAATTGGATAAATACTCGCTCAGGATGCTGTTTCTCCACAAACTTGCGGACCTCCGCAATTATATACGGAGCTCCGTATTTAGGGAGTGATCATTTTTTAACAACAGGGGGGGGGGGTGTTTTTCCGCGCGGAGCGCGCGAAATTTTTTTCACCCCCCCGGTCAACGGGTCAAAATTTTTTACCCCCCCCCCCTACGGGTCGGAAATCGGCGCGCGCGCGGGCCCTTTGAAGCATAGTAACGCGCGGGCTTTTTGGCCCAAAACAGGTTAAATTTTTTTGACCCCCCCCCCCCAAGAGGGGTCCAAATTTTTTACACCCCCCCCGGTCAAGGGGTCCAAATTTTTTTGCCCCCCCCCCAAACCAACCCCCCCCCCCTGTTGATAAAAAATGATCACTCCCTTATATGCTTTTAAAAGTACCAAAAAACGATCATACTTACGGTTCGCTGGCAACCTGACAACGACATGATGACGGCATTCATCGTTTGGAGCAAGTTCTGTCTTGCAGGGTTGCGTCGGAAGAAGATTTGCGCAAGGATAGACCCGATAACCGGCTTTAGCGAGAGGATCCTCTTCTTGCCGGTAATCAGTGTCTATTCTCGTAACTTTGCTGCCAGTGACCCGACCAGTGAAGCCATCAGCAGAGGGCAGTGCTTGGTGTAGTGGTCAATCACAGTACCCAACTGAACGCTTCCACTGTAGCTTTATTGCATATGGCGTGAAAAGGTCCAGTCTGCTTTGCCGAAGCTCGAACTTCTGCTCGTACAAACTCCGGGAGGACCTGACATAAAAAAAAAAGAATTTTATCATTGTGATACAAACTATATTCTAATATTGGGATATGAGAAACTGAGTTACCCTTACACTTTACCTGGCGACCACCTTTAGGGAGTCATCTTGAAAGAAGATATCTTTAACACAACCACAGATTAGGCTAAAGTTAGCAGGACCATCTTTTTAAATAACTTTAATACCGTAAAACCTCGCGTATAAGCCGCGGCTAGTACGCGAATCAGATCGGCAGTGCGGCTTATAGTTTTTGCCACTATGATACAGTACTGAAATCGGCACATTCAGATGGCTAATGCGGCTTATAGAACCGGCCTGAAGTCGGGGTGCGGCTTATACGCGAGTTAGGCTTGTACCCGAGGTTTTACGGTGGTAATACATTAACTTCAAAGAGAAACTTATTATTACACAGGGCATGCAAACCGAGTTGACTGCTCCATGAGTTTTATCTCGATCTAATAGAGAAAATAGGCATATCTGTTAAACATGCAAGTCCTGGGAGTGCCCATTTTGCTCAACAGGGTGTTCAGTGAAATTTCCCATACCCCCCCCCCCCCCACTGTTATTAAAAAAAAGCAAGCAAGTAAGTGTCGCGGTTGTATCTGTGTCTGTGAAATAAAAATTGCACAAAAGTTATCCACAAATTCACTTCTTTTTTTTCCAGAAAGCCATAAATTCCAACACATACCCTGCGTACCTTTAGGATGCCTATTATTATATATTATCATAATCATCATAGGCTATAGAACCCCCCCACCTCCCCATAGAATGTTCTCTATCCCCCCCCCCCCCATCGTAATAGGGACATCAATTTTCATGGCTGCCTACCCCCCCACCTAGAGGTGTCAACACTTTTTAGCCCCCCCCCGACCCCACCCCTTAATAATAATAAAGTAACTCCCATTAATTAAATACAATTAAATACAGGTTGGTGTGAAATTTCCCACTGAGTCGCACATGTGATTTTTTTCACACACACACACACACACACCCTCTCTTCGGTAAAGGCCCCCTTCCAAATATAATAACATGTTGCCATTGTTGGCTGTTTTCACAAAATAGGCAAGTTTTTTATAACCCCCCCCTCCCAATAATGAAACCCAAATCAATGGTAATATGTAAAGAATTCTTACTTCTGTAGACCCTGTCGTATCTGTTGTGCTCTGGGCAGATAGAGGTGTAGGCACATCATTGTCATGTGGTGCTCCAACTTCAGGTACAGGATCCGTGTTTGGGCGTTTTGGCATAGAGTGACAAGGAGACATGTGTGCCCTGGGTGTACATCGAGAAGTGAGAACTCTTTTCCCAGACAATCTTGTAGTTTTGCTTGGGGTCCAACCTGGTGTCCGGTATCGTGGAGTACATGGTGTATTTTGCTCTAAATAAGAACTGCTATTCCGTACAGCATTTGACAGGGCAAGAGCAGCAGCTTCTAAAGTTTCTCTGGAAACTGAAACTTTAATGTCTTTAGCAATGGTGGTGCAATTTCCAAAGAGCTCTGCCGACTCTTCTGGTGCTGCCAGGCCTAGATCATTGACAAGGATCGTTATAGGAGTGTAGGGAGTATTCCTGATTGTTTTAGCAAGACTATGTGCTGTGCTTTTTTGTTGGCGATCTCGTCCTATAGTCTTGGCACAAGAAATACAAGCAGGTGCTTGCTTTGCCTTCCCCACGTTTCCGTTCCCGAGGTACATCTCCTCCAGACTGACCGGCGCCAACCTTTACCTTTCCTCTAGTTCCGAATTTTAACACTAGATGGCCACCCCATCTCGCCATCTCGCACCGCGTGAGGTCACGAGACTTCACCAGTAGTCAACATGGCGGCGTGAGAGAAGCCACACAGTGTCGGTACAAAATGTAAAATGTCGATATCTACCTGGTGAAAGGATTAGCAGCGTAGCAGCGTACATCAACTGCCCAGACAGTACGAGTAGTGTCTAAGGTTTCCAAAACTGTATTTTATAGACCCATAAGTAAATAACCGAGAGCAGGAAAGTGCGGCCGCCGTACCGGAAAGCCTAGCCCACCCTACGGCAGGTCGACCGCCCCGTCGACTGGCAGACAGAGTTACGGAAAGCCCAAAACTGAGGTAAATAATCAGTAGTTTTTCGCTATTTGGCACCAATTTAATGGCCTCCACACCTCTTACTTGCAATGAGTATTTGTATTTTATGTTCACGTATTCATCCAGACATGTTATAGTACTGCAATAGTCTCTATATTAGTGAATCAAGTCCTAGTTGCAGACAAGGGGTCTAGCCCGCCCGAGTTTTGCAGACGACATTTAATGATTTATGATTAACTGGTCGAAGGTAGCCTAGGCAGCGAAGCCGCATATCGGAGCGACTTAGAAGCCAGATTTACCCCCGTCCAAACGATGAGCCTAAGGGTTGGTAACTGGTCATGCTTAGGCCTATACTGTAACACTATACTAGTATTACAGCAGTTGCTGCGGGATTCTGCCATCTACGGGTATTAGTGACCTCATATCGTCATTCTGAGACTATTTTCTTACAGCTACCACCGACATTCACATTGTGTGAAAAAAACTAAGCAATAGGTAGGCACTAACATATATTTTAAGACTTGGTCCTATGCTCTCTATCTAGTGATATTTGGATAGCCCTTTAAAAAATAAGCGATTTTGCATTTAAAATGAAGCCTTTATGTTAATTCAAAGTGGACTTATGACCAGTCAAAGAGCAGGAATTCACCCCATTTTTCTGCCACAGTACCCACCTCGACCCCCCCCCCCCCTCAGAGAAAGCTGTTAGCCTACTGCTCAGGTCAGTGACGAGTTGAGGAGGCACTATAAATGTGTCGAGTCATTGGGGGTTGTAGGCGGGGCAGTAGGGCAGTATATCCAAATATCATAAATGACAAATATATGATGTATTGGTGGTTGCGATTAATCGTTATCCGGTATATATTTCAGAAAGAAACAAAAATGGAAGCGCGGGGTACATCCCCGCAGCCCCAACCAGCCGCACCCCTGCAGTACACGGATAACGAGTGGGCAGGCCTTTCAAAGGAGAAGAAAAAGGTGAGAATAAAGACTTGCTATAATACGGATTATGTTTTTAATCAGTTGAGAGCTTATTACCAAATTGTCACCCACTCATGTTGACGGATAAATAAAAATTTTAAGGCCTAGCTACAAGAGCACTGAAGGGCTAGGCGACTGGATTTTATGCAGTTCAGTTACCAGTGGGCTGAAGGTTGCAAGGTATAAAGCACTGCCAATTACTTGAATATGATTTACAATTTACAATCCATTTGCCAATGTCTCTATCATTCAAACTTCTCGGATTCAACTTCCTCAGTCCCAAGAGAGGTAAATAACATCCTCAGACCAAAAAAATACGAGTCCACTATAATTTATATCAAATGTCCAAACATGGCTACAATATCAATCAGGCCCTACATGGTGTTGAGAATACTCAACTTCCGCCCCTACATCAGCGCTTAATTTGTTAATATTCCAAACAACAGAGTTTTTGTTGGAATTTTGAGTTAATCTATATCTGTTTCAATGCAGGAATGGCGTATGGCAAAGATGAGAGAGCATTACACAGAGATTGTACAATTCCACACTGTGAGTATAATTTTTATGTACTCGTTAAATTTATTAACACATGGACAAGCAATTTATTCACATAATCAGGGGTACACTCCAACTATTCTAGCCATATGCCAGTAATTGACCCAGCGTTACCCTGGGTTTCTGTGAGACGGTTTTCCAGCAAAAAACAGAGTTTGGTCAGCTGACTTTGAACTGTTCCCCTGCATTTTTTTTTTTCATTTATTAGATCTAAATAAAGACATCCATATAAATTGCAACAAACTCTACCTCCCTCTTTTTTTCAGTTTGAAAAAAGAACAAGAATTGTAGTAGAAAAAGGCTCTTGAAAAAATGTCAAAAACTACCCGAAAACGGAGTCTGTGTGAACTAATGCTGAAGATAGGCCAGTGACCTTGAATCCTGACTTTAAAAGAGGCACGTTCACACAGACTTCCTATACCTACAATGGTTAAGAGCAGGTGAGACGTTTTTATGAGACGCTTTTGAGCTGAAATTAAAGGTACACACAGAATAATTAAGGACCTTTCATTCAGACATGTCAGAGCTTCAGATTTCCGCATGTTTTCAGATCTTTTGAAATACTGTAGAAGATGGCAATTTTCGATCTGTCTCCGATACCCCCCCCCCCCTCCCTTCTGAAGCCAAGCCCACAGGCCGGCACCCAAGCCCACAGGGCCGGCACCGAAGCCCACAAGGTGTTTTGAGGCCTAAAACCGCGCCAATTGGCGCGGTTGGGCACCAAAGGGTTAATGGTAAATGTATTTTGAAAATTTTGAAAAAAAAACTTAATACATACCGGATAGGGCCGTGATATTGCGGTTACTGTTGTAATGGGTGTTTAAACTATATGATTCCAATATCAATGATGCTGTCAAAAAAGATGACTGCCATTATATTTGGCCATGCCCGACTTACATCCCAGAATAAACTTTGAGTGACCTTGTCAGAGGATTCCATGGTAATGTAAATTTGGACATAACTTCCAATTTTTTTTCATTTAAAGCAAATTTAATTCTTTTTCTTACAGCAACGGGCCGCGCTGCACCAGGCGTGGGCGGCGGGGGGGGGGGACCCCCACTCCATGGCGCACCATGAGGTAATTTTCCTTCCTATATAATGTATCATATTTGTAAAGACTCATATGTTGAATATTGGTTGACAGCCTGACCCTTCGAGGCAACAAAAGCTCCACTTCACATGCAAACTAAAACACACTACACTGGGATATTAGTTAGATAGATCAGATAATTCTATTGTGAGCTGGTAAAAATGTTCAATAGGAGGAGCAGTTGAATTAGTGATTTGATAGAATAAAAAAAAAAAAAAAAATTTATAAGGTAATTTTTTGTCCGAAAATATCAACTTTTTAAAAAATGATGCGATCTAGACTTTAAAATCATTTTCCATTATGTAACGCATGTCGTATATTTAAAAATAATTTTCAACAGAGGAGAGCGCTGCATCACCTGCAAATGACCGAGATAAATAAGGACCATCTGAAAGATTTTGAGTAGAGCAGGAGGCAGCAGCGACACGACACCACCACCACTGCCACCACCTCCCTCTCCCTCTCCCTCCAGCAGCAGCAGCAGCCGCAGCACGTCACGAGACCTTGGTGATTTTAGGCATATGATATAATTCCCTGACCTTCACTGCAGAATTCTTAGGCCACTTAAAGTTGATTATCAGCTTTGCGGACACCGCGCGCATCCCTCAAAAAGGGCCGCATTGGTTCTTTTTTTCAACTTTTGAGAAAAAAAAAGGGCAAAATGGCCGCATCTAGGAAAGTTTCACATTACATTTTGTAAAATAATCATTATCTTGAATATCAATTGAGGTAGAAACGAAATTTAAACGGCATTTTAGACCTTTTCTCAACGTGCATACCCTCAATATTCTAGAAAAAAAAGAAAAAGACCCTCCCGCACCTCCAGAAAAAAGTGATACAAAATAAAATAAAAGGCGCCCTCCCGCCCCCCTTTTTCCTAAAAAGTGTCCGCAAAGCTGATAATCGATTTTAAGTGGCCTTAGGGGGCATTATGTAACAGCTTGTACCCATTGTCATTGCTGTATCAGTGCTTATCTCGCCAGCTACCAGATCAAGCAATGGTGTCCCCTACTAAAGAACCTGCAACCTCGGTATAATGGTTTCATTTTTAGGAGTTTAGACATGCTACTGTAAGAAAACTTTTCAATTTTCAAAGTTTAAACGTTTTTTTCGGAAATACTACCCTCTAGATCAGTCCTATTTATCTAACATACGCCAAACCACCCTGTTAAATAACACCCCTTCTGATGAATGTAGAGTTAATTATGGAGTGCCACAGGGGTCCTCCTTGGGTCCGCTGCTTTTTCTGATATTTGTTAATGATTTTCCTGATGTTATACAAGAGTCAACAACTTTCATGTATGCTGATGATATAGTTATTGTCACTAGCGCTGATACCCACATTGAGTCTGCTGCTATGCTCAACCGTGATTTAGAAAAAACCCACTATTGGTGTATGAGTAACTGTCTAACGATAAATGCCAAAAAAACTAAGGTCATGAGAGTTAATAGAACTAATGTTAAAAACATTCCGCCCCTATAGTTAAGATTGGTGATGTTGTTCTAGAGGAAGTCTATGAATACAAATACTTAGGTGCAATCATCGACTGCAAATTGACTTTTAAAACACATGTTAAAAGTTTGATAAAACTCATGAGTCATAAACTGTACATGCTGGCTAGATTACGCAAGCTCCTTGATGAAGAAAAATGTATATTATTATATAAACAAATGATTGTGCCTTACGCTGACTATGCACATTTTTTAGTTGACTGTAGTACACAAGACGTGGCTAAAAAGATACAGCGTCTACAAAATAGAGGCCTCAGAATTGCCAGATACAGTAATGGGTATGAACGTAGCTCAGCTACCGCACTACATGAGTACTTTGATCTACCACTGTTGGAGACAAGGAGGTTTAGACAATTGCTGTGTGTGGCGTACAAGAATGCACAATCCCTAGGTAACACAATACCTGTTGAAAACAGGAGAACCAGAGGGGATAACAAAATAAAGCTACCGGTAAGGCAGTTTGTATATAGAACGCTTAGCAAATGCCCACTTGCACGGGCAGTATGGGAATGGGACGACTTGGATGTCAGCACCCAAAAAGCACCAAAACTTGAAATTTTTAAGTCACTCATTCTTAAGAAAAAGCCCCGGGCAGTACTGGTATGATTAAAATATAGTCAATCATTTATTAAAAAGGCCCGGACTGATACCTCAGCCGGGTTCATCACACTCATCACCATCTACCGCAGGTCTGATACCTCAGCCACGGTCTGACTCAAATGTAGAAAGCCAAACAAGGTCTGATACCTAAGCCTTCCAATATTATAAAATACATGCTCGGAGTAATAGACATTTCCACATATGCTAAGTCTGAATGTACGACTAGTAATTTGCTTACTTTTTCTTGGACGATTAGAGCAGACATAGCAATGCTCACAAACGAACAATTGACATCCCGAGTATTTATATCATTTATTCAAACAAATGACGCATGTTATGTATCATACAAATATCCCCGAGGGTTTTCTGTCAGCCCAATATTACACGTGAAAATTATGTATATCGATGTCTGTAAAAAACAATTCAAAACTCAAACTCGTATTCTGATGGTTCTGGGAGCATGTTGAATGAGGAATTTTTTGGAAATTGTGCCTTTAGAATTGACATATTATGGGGAGAGGGGGGATATTGTTCCAAAAATTAAGGAATTGTAATGTTAATTTGGGGTTTCTGATGGGTTTCAGAACATGATAATTATATTTGGTCAAGGTAGAACTTAGAAATTCTATCTTTAAATTGGTGTGTTCTGTGGAGTTTTGGGGACATATTGCTACAGGAAAATCTGTATATTGGAGGGGGTTTATGGACAAGAAAATTCAGTTAATTTACTGTTATATTAGTGTATTCTTAGGACTTTTGGGGACATTGCTCCATAGGAACCGTACCGTAAAACCTCGCGTATAAGCCGCGGCTTGTACGCGAATCAGACTCAGCTTTCTTTTGATACCAAAAATGCCTATAAAGGGTGCGGCTTATACAAGAGTTTTTATAAGGCTGCATAAAAAAAATTATCAGCTTTACAGACACCGCCCGCACCCCTTAAAAAGGGCCGCATGGAAGCTTTTTTTCACTATCTTACAAAAAAATACATCAAATCCCCCGCACCCCTGAAAGAAATTAAGAAAAAATTTCCTCAACATTTCCCCTACTTTGTGAAGACATATTGAGCCTGCCAACTGGTCGATTTTCATAAATTTAACAGTTTTAGACTCCCCGAAATCTCCTCCATAATACCCTAAATTTATTTTAAAATACCATAAGTTGTTGAAATACTGTTGTTGTATATCTGAATCTCAGTGAATATATGTATCAAATAGATTTGTAATGTTTTACATATAGTATGTAACAAAACTTTGGGTTGCAAAGCTTCTATAGTGAGATAGATAGAACAAAAGTATTGTTTAATCATCAACTAGGGATTTCACTTTGCAAAAAAAAAAAAAAAAAAGGCCCTCCCTCCTCTCTCGAAATGTAAAAAAAAAGAAAATTCACCTCCCGCATGGCCAAGAAAATTCAAAACCAACAAAAAAAAAAAGCCTCCCTCCCTCACCGGATTTTTTCGAAAAGTGTCCGCAAAGCTGATTATCAATTTTATGCAGCCTAAGTATACTACAGTACCAAATTAACAATTCTCAGATGGCCTCTGCGGCTTATAGGATCGCACCAAACTCGGGGTGCGGCTTATACGTGAGTTAGGCTTATACGTGAGGTTTTACGGTAGTGTTTTCTAGATGATACATTTGTACTTTAATGGTATATGTATTACAAATGATGCGTCGATATTGTTAATAATAATTTTAATATATTTGATAATGTTTTGAAAAAAGATTTTGTACAACGAGCATAGTTGGTATTTAAAATAAACCGATTTATTGTATAACGTGGCGTTCTTCTTAATTTGTAAAGGAAAATGACGAGAAAATGAAAGAAGGATGGGCAGAGTAAAAAGAAAAGAGTTCCGGCATTAAAAGTATTGGGTTACTTAAAGTATTTTGATAGTAGGGCAGGTTCAGAGGCATTCGGGCCACATTGTTCACTCACATACGGAACTCGACTCGCTCGTTTTGCACAGCGTGACATAGAGCGCCGGTCTTTAATGGGGGTATAGGTGCCTCACAATTTTTCTGAAGAACTAAAAAAAGGACGTTGAAAAAGCGCCTGTCTTGTATAAGCGCCGGGGGTAAGAGCCCCGCCAAAAAGAAGAGGGCCGCGACGCTTATACACGACGGTACGGTATAAAGCTGGAATGTTTTTCTGAATAGGAAGCTACATTTACTGAAATCAGTAAAGAATACTATATTCCAAATATGTATGGCACAATACAGGACACATATGACAAATATTTGGCAAAATGTGCACTTCATTTCCGGCCATGGTAGTTGAAAAAAACGAAATGTTTAGAAACAAGGCCATTGTCATCTAATTTCGGACTTATAAATGTCATTAAATGGAGATATTATGAAGGTATGTGAGTGACAATGGTTCTATAAAATATTAGAAAATCTGATAGATTGGCGCAGGTGGCAAGTAGTCAGTCGCCCCAAATCCGGGGTACCATGTAACAAATAGATTGACGCATTACAATCTGAGCTTGTCATTTAATAACTGTGATTTAAAGCGACTCCCCACTGCCACTGTCGGTGTCACAGCGACTCCCTGTAGTGTGGTGTGCTGTCTCTAGTGTGCTGTCTGGTGTGCGGCCTGTAGTGTGCTGCCTGTGGTGTGCTGCCTGTGATGTGCTGTCTGTGGTGTGCTGTCCGTAGTGTGCTGTCTGTGGTGTGCTGCCTGTGGTGTGCTGTCTGTAGTGTGCTGCCTGTAGTGTGCTGTCTGTAGTGTGTATGCCTGTGGTGTGATGTCTGTGGTGTGCTGTCTGTGGTGTGCTGCCTGTAGTGTGCTGCCTGTGGTGTGCTATATGATGCCTGTGCTGTGCTGTCTGGTGTGCGGCCTGTAGTGTGCTGCCTGTGGTGTGCTGCATGTGATGTGCTGTCTGTGGTGTGCTGTCTGGTGTGCTGTCCGTAGTGTGCTGTCTGGTGTGCTGCCTGTGATGTGCTGTCTGTGGTGTGCTGCCTGTAGTGTGCTGTCTGTGGTATGCTGCCTGTAGAGTGGTGTCTGTAGTGTGTATGCCTGTGGTGTGCTGTCTGTGGTGTGCTGCCTGTGGTGTGCTGTCTGGAGTGTGCTGCCTGTAGTGTGATGTCTGTAGTATGTATGCCTGTGGTGTGTATGCCTGTGGTGTGCTGTCTGTGGTGTGCTGCCTATGGTGTGCTGTCTGGAGTGTGCTGCCTGTAGTGTGATGTCTGTAGTATGTATGCCTGTGGTGTGATGTCTATGGTGTGCTGTCTGTGGTGTGCTGCCTGTAGTGTGCTGTCTGTGGTGTGCTGCATGTGGTCTGCTGTCTGTGGTCTGCTGCCTGTAGAGTGCTGTCTGTAGTGTGTATGCCTGTGGTGTGCTGTCTGTGGTGTGTTGCCTGTGGTGTGCTGTCTGTGGTGTGTATGCCGGTGGTGTGCTGTCTGTGGTGCGCTGATTGTAGTGTATATGCCTGTGGTGTACTGTCTTTAGTGTGTATGCCTGTGGTGTGCTGTCTATGGCGTCTTAAAAAGAAATATCACCCGTAAATCGTCAACCGTAAATCGTCAACCGTATGTCCTCTTTTGTCTACAGATTCTTTCCTGCCATGTTTCATAGACTTTTTGGTCTTAAAAAAAGTGTCTTACTCGACCATAAATGAACATTTACATTATATTAACTACTACTGCAAAAGAGGACATAAAGTATACATCAGTGCATTCATGTTTGTCTACAATGACGAAATGGACACTGGATTTTGGTGAATTTTGTTTTATTCAATGTTTTCAGGACATCTTTTAAAGTAGGTGTTTTGTTGAGTTTATATGCGAGGACACGGCCAGCAGCGGCTTACTGGGATACCTACTTACACAGAATGTCGGAAAGTGGAAGATAAAGAATGAACCCCCCCCCCCCCCCAAATAGGAAAGGAAAGTGCGTCGGTGTAAGATTGAATTTACCCGGTATATGAATGCAAACAAAATAGCAATGAAAGAAGACTGTCAGTGAGAAAATGCGTATTTGAAATAGGTGTTAGAAGAAATAAGTTGCTAGGTTAATCTGTTTGATTCAAAGATTCATATTCGGCTATTTGTGAAAGCATTGCCTCTATGTCTTCAGCAGTTGGTTGTAGATCAATGGGATGGTTCTCTGCATGTTCTGTGTCGTCTAGATGAGCTTCATCCTGTGGAGGGTGTACTGCGTCACGACTAAGAGAATGGACCCGTAGGAAGTTCTGCTGGATAGAGTCAAGGCTGTCTAATGAAGAAACAAGAGTGACGATGCAACCACGAGAAAGTCGTGTCTGAACTGGAAGGGAGAGTATCGTCTGGAGCCGGTTCAATGTTTCAGCCCGACGGTGCTGCATAGAGAACTGCAGACGACGACAGTCCTGTGATACAAGAATGACCTCTTCCTGTGCACGCCGCATCATAGAGTACAGTTCGATAGCTTTGCGCTTTGTGAGAGTGGGAATTGGGACAGTGTCGCGCGGGTCGTCATCACGCAAGATTCCTTCGTACAGTATGTTGTAGTCCATGTTGGTGGCATTCTCTCGTGTCATTTCGGGCATGTCGGCAAGGAGTGCAAACTCATTGTAGGACGCAAGTTCTTGAGTGAGTTTCTGACTGGAACGAGTAATTTGGCCCGAAATCTTCGTGCGTATGGAGCTACCGTCTGAAAAGAAAATATAGAGAAATGAAGTAAAAAATGGAAGACGTTAAAGAGGCCAACAGCCCTGATGATGCACAGAGTACTACGGACGACGTGGTCGATTTGGATGAATTGCGATAGGATTAGGTAGGGAAGATTAATTATGAAAGAAGGGAGTATTGTGGATAACTGCCGAGATATGAATTTGGAAAAGTTGATTGCCATGGTATTTGGTATTTACCGATTTATAAGATTTTACCAATTTCAAAATTTGTGACGATGCATGCCATAACAGGGTTTAGGGGTCTGAAAATTAAGGTTTTTTTGTTGTCTTTTCTCAAAGAGGACTGTTTTGGCTTTCCCAAACTGGTTTAATCTGAAGAATTTGGCTATTATTTGATTACATATGGTAAGGATAATTTTCATCTTGAAAATAATATTTATATTCAATTTGATAATTGAAGAGCATTACACGATGAAAGAGGAATATAATTAAGACCTTTGTACTTCTTGCCGAGTGACTGTAGAGCAGAATACTGACTGGCTTCATCGTACACATTCTGAAGAAGTCTTCCGGATTTGATGGTGGCGGCGAGGGAGAGGTTGGTTGTGTAGTCAGGGGTGTGCAATGCCCAACGTTCGTTGATACCGTGCTTCTTTTCGAGGGAGATAACTTTCTTGAGAGCACTATATATTGATATATAGGAAGAGAAAAATAAGGAATTTGTTATGTGTAAGGCCACAAGAAACAAAAAAGTTGGTGTACGGATTTTGTATCTTTTTTAAAACAGTGTTTTGTTAATGGATTTCAACCTTTAAAGTGCGGAACTAATTAAAAGGTTTTCGCAGAGTGTGAATCTCTTTTAAATCAGTACAAATATATTTTCTGGGTGACAACAATCTTCAGCCATAAAAAAAAAAACATTATTTTTTTCCCAAAATAAAATATTTAATTTTGTGGGGGAAATCGGTAGACAAATTATTTGTTTGTGGTGTGGCCGAATGTACAGTAGATACAGATGATTAAAAAGTCCCGATGAGAGTGAATAGGCCCTATTCAGGCAGTCTCGGTGAAAACGTTATCACCATGCAGGACATTGAGGGATGCAGATATTTGATTTTGAAGGACCTGCTTAATTTTTGGATGCCCGGACACATAAGGGCACTTTTCATATTGTATAAGGCAACAATTTACATAGAATGAATACAATGTCATATTTGTTGTATATTCTTATTGAAAGATGATAATATGTACAATTGTAAAAGTTTCGATAAAAAATTAAAGCTTTCTGGTTTATTCTGTGGAAACATTGATAATGGTCCGCTTTACAAGCATTAAAAAGTGACATGTGGCCAGAGATCCAGCCAGTCATTTGGACAGGCAGTAGGACTAGTCCGGCCGGTCCAGCACCCATTTAGCCGGATATAGCCGGTGTCCGGCACGTTTTCACGGAGACTGTTCAGGATACAAACTCGGCAATTATCGTCCACTAGGTAGGCAGTTCACGGTTTGTGTGTTGTAGAGTAGGGTAGCGTAGGGTAGGCCTGTTTGTAACTGTCGAACAGACTACCCAGCTTATAATGTCTATACCGTCGTGGCTTGAAAAAGCGCAGGGGTCTGAAATGAGCGCAGGTGTTGAACAAGCGCACGGTTAATGAGGGTATTGAAAAGAAAATTTAGGCCATTTTTGTATATTAAATAAGCGCATGTGTTGTACTAGAGCAGGGCAAATAGTAGCATGGAAATTAATAATAGCTGGTGCGGTTGTTCAAGCAACTTTGGTAAGTTGGGTTTGAAATGAAATAAATATATACATTTTTATAATATTATAAACCGAATTGTGTGGTGTACGGACACAGGACAGTTTTGTTATGTGACAGTTCAGGATTAAAGTAAATGCGGACATGATGGGCAAACCGATAATAGGTTAGGCGTATTCGGAGTAGAGACCCGGTGTTGGTATGATTTCTTTCCTAAAAAGAAAGACGATTTACAATTCTTTACAGTTATAAACAGGTGGTGTCACATAATTATTCTACAACTATGAGAGTAATAGATGGAATATGAAAATAATGTGAAAAGGCCATAGAGGGAAAAATTGGAAGGGTGGAAGCAATATCAGGAGCGTCTGTATAGGAAACCAAAACAGTATGAGAGGAAGAAGGATTAATAGGACTGATGGTGGGTGGGGGTGTAGTATGAATGGCTGATAAAAGAAATGGCCCAGACGAACGCCTGATAAAATGATGACATACCGCGTGATTTTTACTTGAAGTGCGGCTTCGTCGGGCAGCTGAGTGGAGTTCCTAATAAGTATGAAAAGAGAATAAAGAGTTATTAAAGTAGGATAAAAAGGGGGGAGGGGCCAGCCTCGGCCAGCGTCTATCCTACAAGGTGGATAGCCTGGGAGGAGCATGGCATATCGCCTAATACACATATTTTAATTAGCCCCAAACTGGCGCAAAATTGAAATGCATCCCTGTTCCCAGCCCTTGCTTTAGTATCGGGCTGGGAGTCCGAGACTGGGGAGGGGGAGATGGGTAAAAGTGTAATATGTGTACATATGGCTAAATTGAATAAAAGGTTGGAATTGTATAGTGTTAGGTATAGGGGATGGGGAGAGGGTAAGATATTTGGAGAATGTGAGAATAAGACTAATATATAGGCTACTGTTTATAGAAGAGGAAAATTTAAATTATAGGATGGGGTGAGAATAACTTACATGAGAAAGTGATAGTGATGCAGTGCTAGGGCATACTCCTGTTCCCAAAGAAGGGGTGGAGGGGGAGCTGAAGTTAAAAGGTATGTATGAAGATAGTAATTAAAATGGAGCACAAGCAATTAAAAGTACTTTTACTTTTCAGATGGAAAGGTTTAAATGTTATTTGAGATGTTTTATGTTGGAGATGAAAAAAATGAAGCTGGGATTTAAATGACAAATGATGAAGGGAGATGTTGATAAAGTGATTTAATTGTTAGATTGTAAGATTTAATATAACAATTCTAGATATAAACCTTTGCACTCAAGGGCGGTCATTTTATCTTCCTCCGCGTCACGCCAACGCTGAACTGATTGGAAGGTGTAAGCGCCACCAAAAGGAAGAAGTAGTTTGTTCAACTCTATCTCCTGGTTGTGAGCAGTTTGTTGAGCTTTCTGGCCTTTGTTGTACAATGAAGTGCCTTTATGTGAAACAAATAAAAAATTAAATAAATTAGTATATAATACGGAAAGCGGACATGCGGGAAAAAATGGAATACATGTATTAGATATAAAGGCGGTTAATAAGGGGATATATAGGTTTCCATTTGTTGGTAAAAATAGGATAGACGGGCCGTACACGTGGAAATATTTGAAATCCACTGTGGTCAGTGTGTGGTGACAGTGGACCTAAAAATAGTCCCGTGTTAGGAACTGATTTTAACCAAAGTTATTAAAGGACTGATAGGGAGGGCGGCATAATGCTCCCCCCCCCCCCCCAATATATAAAACCACACATAGGCCTATGTGCCCTTACTGATATACTGATATGTGTGTGGGACTAGGTTAAAGTCTATGTCTGACAACTAGTCTGTACATCAGTGACCATTAATATACTATGGTTAGGGGACACACAAACTCCGCTCCGTGCTTCTGATGAGACTAATGTCGAAACCGATGCTAAGGGTAAGATATGGCTCATGTGAATGACATGGCCAAATAAGCCTCCATTTGTAAATGAGAGACGCAGTGTGAACGCTCTATATTTTCTTAAAATATGACATAGGATGGTAGCAAGTCGAGGCAAGCCTGACAAGTGCTGCGCTCCCCCTGTAACAGGGCACACTATAACGCTTAGTACACACACCCCCCACACCCACTATAGTAGGGTGGGGGTGTATCCAGCCCAGCCTGGCGTACAGAGGGTGGGAGCCCCCTCACATAGGTACAGTATCGGTCAAGCCACAGTGCACTCCAGTGCCTCGTGAAGTGCTAGGTACGGGCAGTACAACATAATAAGGGGATATAAGGCTGTAAATATTGTATTGTCCATACGCAGGGCTGGGCATATATTGATATGCTGGAGCGTACCTAGAAATCGTTGGAGCAAAGCATTTCCGGGGGACCGACATTAAGTAGGAGTGTCGAGGGACAAACCCCCCTACCGTTTCCATGAGAAAATAAGTATATAAAAAGCAGCATTTACTTTGGTGCATTTCACGAATTTTGAGGCACATTGTTCTAAAAAAAAAAGTAAAATTCAACCTTCAGATGGTTTTTTCCTAAGAATTTTGGGGGTGTTTGGCTACAGGAAAAGTTAATAGCTCTATTTCTATCTTTGAATTTCTAAAAAAAAAAAATGTATATTCTGATTGGTTTGGGGACATGGTGCTTTAATAAAATTGAGTTTTGGGGGTAAAATGGCGCCAGGAAATTTTTTTAATTTCTATTGTTAGAATGATTTGGGCCTTTCTTAGAGGTTTAGGGACATACTGCAGTGCTTTCAGAAATTTAGTAAATCTATTGTAAGATTGGTGTATTCTGAGGAATGGAAAATAGAGAAACTGTATCATTTAGAATATTGTCTGATCCTAGGATTCTGATGACTTTGGTAGCATGCTTCTCCAGGAAAATTGAGAAATTCCACCTTTAAATTAATGTGTTTTGTGGAGTTTTGAAGGGGATGTTGCTCCATTCTATCCCTAGATTGGTAGTAGATTAGGAGTTCCTAAGACATAATGCTCTGTGAAATTCTCAAAAATTAGCTCCAAGATAAGCTCTAAGGTATATAGAATTTCACTTTCAGATTGCTACATTCTGTTGGCATATCACTCCCACAAATTTTAGAAAATCAGCTCCAGAGTTAGTGCATGCTGAGTACTTAGGGACTATTGCAGTTAGAACTATTGAAATAGTCCTAACTCTGGTTCTAATTGGAATATTTACTAAATTCTATCAGATTTAGAAAGCCTAGACTATCCCCAAAGTCACTGTCGCATTTTCAAGGGCCCCTGTCGCATATTTTTTGCGACATTGCGACAGCTGCCCAGCCCTGATACGGCGTACAACCCCAATTAACTTACGAAGAAAGAAATGCAGTGGTATTTAGATATAGTTTTACGTTGTTAAAGTATGTCAGTGTGGGAGGTATTAAATGAAGGATAGGGCGTTCGTGGGATGGAGAAAGATGGTGATAACATGACTCGCATTATAGGAAAAAAAGAGAGAAAGTAAAACTTACACAATTTGTTTGTTAGCCTCATGGAGTAGTGTAGAAGGAGATCGGTAAGAAGATCATGTCTGTTTTCGGTGGTCATTTCTTTGGTTATGTTTGAAAATCCCCCGAGGTAGGACCATAGTCTTTCTGTTCCCTCGCCGTCACAGAGGCCCGCACCCGGAACACGCCGGGGACTGTACCGTATCCTACAGTACATGCGATGACCCATGGCATGCCAAATAGGAATACTGAAGGCGATTTCTGGCGGGAGTTGAGTTTCGCGAAGCTGGATGGAAGTTTTTGGGAAAAAACGGATGAAGGGAAGGTAAGGAGGAATGAGATACAAAGTAAACAGATGAGACGTGGCAATTTGTTTTATTGTAGATATAGAGAGACTGCTATTGTAAGTATAGAAGATTTAACGTGTCATTAACATAACAAATGATTCGGGGTTACAGTGATTAATTGATAAAATTGATTGTGCATATAAGGAGGATGTGGGCTTGGTAGTACAGCAAAAGTGGAAGTGTACAAAGATATTCCTGGATAAAAACTACAGATACACTAACCGCTCGAGGTTTATTGAAACATGAGGAGCCTCATATGCTACCAGAGGAGAATGCTGATAGGCCGTTCAAGTTCTAAGTATGCTTAGAATAGAAAATTGATGAAATTGATAGATGTTACATGAACATGAGTGAGTATACTATCTGCCGATGTGTGAGGCTTTTATATTTTGTGAAAAATGGATTGATCTCAAATTTTACAGACAAAAATCAAGTTTCACTATGTTGATGCAACCGCTAGAGAAGCGTCGCATAAGACAACGGGTGATAACGCTAAGTGAACAAGGAAGTCGTGATAAATAGAATAAATGAGGGGATGGTGAACATGAGAGTAATATGAAATGAACTTACCTTGAGATGAGAAAACAACTTGCAGGCTATGTCGTACATGACAAGAGAAGTGGTGTCCTTACAATAATCGAGAAGGTAGACTGGGTAAGCTAGTCTAGAAGGGAAATGTAGAAATAGTAAGTATAGAAAAGTGCTTTGTAACACAAGTCTAATAGAATGAAATGGAAAAACAAATTATTAGAAAGGGCCCTACATAGGTGAAACAGGATACTAGTATAATACAAATATAGTGTCGACGAAATTAGATGGGTTTTTGCGAATGTAAAATACAAAGGGCCGATGAAAGGGCGATGGACACGAGGCCCCATGGCTGGCCATTATTGGAGATTTAGTAGAATGAAAGAATTGTTTAAATATTCCTTTTAAAAGGAAAAATATGAAGATGTAAACGTTATTGAATCAATTAACACATTTCCAATACATTTTGAAAGTGATAGAATTGAAAAATATATGTATGTATGAATATGAACACGGATGACATTGCCGAATCTGGTATAAATAGATGGGCGGTAGGTTAAGATGGCCGGTGTAGAAAGGAAATGGCCAGTGTAAAAGTTCGGGAGAAAGGCACAATTGCACTGTGTGGGGATAAAGTTTTTGGTAGAAAGTCTAGGCAAAAGTGCAAGTAATTAAAATAGGTAAAATAATATGATTACTTTTCTCCATGGCGCAGATTAAACAGTTTGAATGGGTGGTCGTGGCGACAGACAGAACCGAAAACTCCTGTGTAATCAAGTTTAGCCTTGCTAGATTTGGTTCGAAGGGTATCTTCTCCAGCAGTGAAGTTATTGCAGTTCTGTTGAAGGAAAAATATATTGAGGTTAATGTTGTTATATGATGGATTAGTGTGTTTTCGCTTGTTGGCAGAGGAAATGGTAGACGAAATGGAAAAGTTACTATACAGGTTCGATGTTACAAAAATATTTTCGGTGGGGCAAGTTATTATTTTTTGGAATTTTTTTTCTTTGCAGGGGGTCGGAGCAGTTGATAGGGGGGTACTTTGTTTAAATGGAAAAATTATTGGAAGAAGTGATGTGGGGGATGCAAGTAGAGAGTTTGAAAAAATGCCCATAGACAGAAGTATGGGAAATACCGGAAATGTGTATACTCCCATTAATGATATAGATATGATACAACTGATATTTACCCCTCGTTCAGCTTCGGGAATGTCGTATAGCTGAACAAAAGCGTCGACAGAGGGCTGATGCATGAGGTACCTGTCAGAGAAGCGGTTGGCAACGGGGGGTCCAGTTTGGACAGCAGTTGTTTTGCGCTTGACAAGAGCAAAATTTCCATCCATACAAAGTACACGGCCTGACTGGGGGGGGGGGGGGGGGAGAAATGGAGATAAAACATGATGAAAAAGACATAATGTAATGTGGCGATGTTAAGATTGAGAGTGTGAGTGGCATCACATATGACAGCTGGAGTTTATCATGTACTTCGATATAGTACTCCATAATAATGATTCACTGGTCAATTGTGGCATGAGAAATGAATTCATTGTTAAAAGGTACCGTAAAGTGATATGTGAACCCTGAGTCAATTAGAAAGAAATAAGGAATATGAGCTTTAAAGGGACAGATAATGCATGTGAAGAAAAGAAATATTGACCTTTTAGTAAATGAAGAATGACATATTAGGCCACTAAAAATTAAATATAAGGTTGGGCCACATGATGAAAAGAGGGACATATTTTTTAAAAAATCCGAAAATTCAGAAGAAAAGTAGAAAGAAGATTAATATAAGCTGATAATATGGGTAGAAAGGTTACTTTAAGAGGGGACAAAATTTAAAATGGTTGGCAAAGGATAAATATTATAGAAAAAAGTGTAAAAAAAGAAGAAGGGGGGGATAGGATTTTGGGCGTAATAATGGATATCAAAATAGCTTACCTCAGGACAGGCAGGACATTTATGGGCAGGTGTGATAGTGGGAACGATTAATTCGAGGGAGGTAATATCATGGTAGAGAGATGTGAAGTTCAGCATTAGGTCCCAGTTGAGAACAGATGTCAAGTTTGGCGTGGTTACTGGAGGCTTGAAAATGTAAAAAAAAATTGTATTTGAAATGTCAATTGTACAACAGGAATGAAAGACGATTTTGAAATAAGAATTAAACTTCGGAAGATTTTTGTGAACAAGTTAAGAGGATTTTAATGTAATAAAAATGATAAAAAGTTCAATTTGGATGTTTGGATGTAAAATGATAACGTTTACATGATGGAAATTTGATTTTTTAAATAAATTAAATTATAAAGGAAATGTTTAAAAAGTGTAATTTGGATTATTTGGATGTAAATTAAGGAAAATGAAAGATGAAAGAAAAAAGTTCAGTTTACATGATGGAAAAGAAGTTCTTCGCGGAATTTGAGGGCTGCAACACAGGAGCTAAGAGATATTTTGCCGAAGTGGATAAGGGACCGTAGAGTGAGAAGGAGCTGGATGCTGATGGCGGTATTGACTTGCTTGGGAGAGGCAGGCCAAAAGCCGTGGCGTACACATGTAACAGCTTCCGGTTCACAAGTGCAGAATACAATGATTTGCACATGTTGACGCCCTGTGGAAAAAAGGAAAAATTGGGTTGGGTGATAACAGATGCAGAGATGTAAGTCGGGTATGCACAAATTCCCTGAAAAGGTACACGATTACCCTTAAACCTGTATTTTCAGAGCATATTTTAACAGCAGAATGATCTTTGAAATCCCTATTTTCAGGGAAATCCCTGACCACTTACATCTCTGCAGATGGAGTGAAAGGGAAATGGATTGCGGATGAAGACAGAGGAAGGAAGAAAGTATTTGTACGTGGGTTAAAAATCTACACGGGCTACACGGCGAGACAGCCCTGTTAAAAACGGCCATTTTAAAAATAGACAGAAAGGGACATTTCTATGATGCGATAGTATGTTATATCTACGTAAAAATAGAGACAGCGACACGGCCCTTTTACTAAAGGTGGAGATGGGGAGACGGTGAAAAAGTTAGGGACCTACGTACAGGCACTTTATATGGGAAAGAAGAATTAGTTTACCTCGTTCATCAAAAATGGACACTTTCTTCGGAATCTGAGAGCAACCGGTTTTGTGTAGAGGGGTTGTCCAAGGAGGACGGCCAATTGGGTGTGGAGTCCAACGGTGAAGGTCAGGCTGTAATGAGGTAAAGTTAAATTGGTGAGGTGAATTTTGAAATATCAATTTCTTTGTAAAATACTACAAAAATTGAGTGTGTAATACTGACGGATTAGTAAGGGTAAGCCGGGGATTTAGTTTATGTACTTGGATTTATTACTGATACTAAAGAAAATCTGAATTTGATATGTGAAATGGAAATTTTGTTAATTTTATGAATGAGGTCATAAGATTTGAATGACACATGTTTTTCAATTAAATAAATTTGTTGACGTACAATTGGGTTGGGTGATTGATAGAGAAAATAGGTATGGGCAAGGTATTTACATAGGTTTGTACTACTCGATGTTACTTTAAATAGGATGAGAATACAGTAAGTTGTTCGTAGTGTACAAGATATTTTGCTGCAACTGGCAGTGTATTTTAAGTCCTATTTAAATTTTTTGATATATTACAGATGGCCGTAGTAGGGTTTAAAAATGGTAAAAGTTGGAAAAAATGGTAAGGTTGGCATGACTGTTAGTAATATAAATTGGTTCATAGGCTGAATTTTTTCCATTTGCTACAGACCTGCCATATTTCTGGAAGATGGAGAGCTGAGGAATGGTGGTACAAATCACAATGTTGTATGCAGTAGTAGGATACTGGTACACAATCGGGACACCTAATTAGGGTAAGGATTCCACAGATAGAACAACGAGTGGTGTCGGGTATGGCACGCTGTTCAAGGATGGCTTCAGCGATGTCACCTTTGAGGGATGCCCAGGCGGATTGTGCTGCGCGGCGTTCGCGTGTGTGCTTGGATTCTGATAAATTAGAAGTGGAAGTATAATGGATAGTGTGAACGTTATGTTAATGTTGACTTATGATAGAAGAAATAGAGTAAAACCCCACGTTTGAGACGACACCGCCTTTAAGACAACGCACGAGTCTGAGATAAAAATTGGTCTGGTATGAATAAGCTTTTGTAGGGGTTTCGTATACGTATAAGGGGAAAAAAGGTTCCAAATTCGGTTTGAATGGAAGAGGTTTTATTCGATGACAGGCTCCAAAGTACACAAAGGCTTCTAGTCGGTTCACTTGATCATTTAACCATTCGAAGAGACACAGGATTCTATCGATAGTTCGAAGTTAGGACAGTCAGGTCATGAGCCAGGACAAGTGACGGTAAGGCAAATTTGCGTGGGCTATGGGCACGAGGCAAGAGAGTGGGCATGCGTTGGCTTTGACGATGGAAGGTTAAAGAACGAATGTCGTTTACAAATTTAATATTTTCCATAAATTCAATATGGACGAATAAATTTGTGACATGGAATTGTTGATACAATGGGATGAGAAAGATAGAAGTAATATAGGGTGGATAATAAGAGTTAAGGCAAAATGGGGAAAATTCACTTTTATGTAACATGGAATTAGTGAAAGAGATGTAGATATAAATATAGATATTATTACCCTGTGCAGGTGGAAGTTCATCTTCATGTTCACTTGGTGGTGGTGGATCGGGAAGGACAGGCGGTTCTCTCGTTGCATGGGGTTGAGCAGGATGAGGAAGGGGAGGACATTTGTATGTGGTGGCGGTGCGGTGAGGATACTGTAGTTCCTGATATTGAAGTGGATCGGGAGTAGGAACTGCTGGATAGATTATGCCACACCCCTTTATTTTACGGACTCTATTTGTCAGTAGGATGGCGGAAGATTCATCATCGCTAAAAGAAGAATAAATTGATATATAATAAAAGGAAGTATTTTTAAAGAAAGTTTTAGATATGGGGAAAATATGTAAACAGATAACATTTATACAGAAGGATTGTCGGTATATTTGGCGTAGATGTATATTTCGCGTAGACTATGATTTATGTGAAGCATGGAAAGGCGAAAAAGATAAGAAAAAGAAGAGTTATGTAGTTAGACTGAGGGTCACTTTTGAGTCAGAACCCCAATACACACACCAATTTAATTCATTTTTTTTAAATATTCGAAAGACGATAATATTAAAACTGTATGCAGAATAATATTTCTTTTGATATGAGGTAAAAGGAAACACTCGAGCCTAATAGAAAATGCGTGAGTGTGAAAGCAAATGGGTGAGGGTTGAGAACCCTGTTTAAAAGTAGGCCTAACGGGTGTGGATGACCAAATTCGAGATGGCGACAAAAAAAAATGGAGATGAGAGCTAGTGACATACTGACATATGAAATGAGGCCAAAAAACATACTGGCAGGCGACATGAGCAATTCTTAAAATGGACATGAGATATGAGTATGATTAGGCGACATGTGAGATGGCCATTTTTTAATGCTGTTTATGACAGAATTGGACATGGGGACCCCCGATAGAGAGACCAAAAGTATGGTGAGTGGAGAGGGTGTACAAGGTAGGGATGGGCATCCAAATATTTGGTTTTAGGCAAGCTAGTCGAAAATCATACCACATGAAAGCTGGAATCTTTGCCAACAGAATGTACTTTAAATAAATAAAATGCAGTAAGTAGAAGCAAAGCTATGAATTTTTGAAATAGAAAAGTTAGGACTCATTTCTGTCAGCATTTTCTGGTCCTTATCAGCAGAGTGCACGTAAATTAGGTCAATCCACAGCCCACTGACCACACACACTGAGTGGGGCATTTTTTACCTCACAACTGTTTATTTTTAGACAAATGATGATAAAGAGAAGCCAGTCACACCAACTTAAAGCTAACAGTTTGGGGCTTCTGTCCATGTATTTCTTATATAAATCCGATCTCTAGAAGTATTTTAAAACATAAGGGAAAGTCAAAAATGTTTGCGGTGGGGTAAAGTCAGCTCAATGAATTTTTTCCAATTTTTCACCAAACGTTCTCTCAGTCTTTTGCTTTGCGTTTTCTTGCTACACAAGCTAGGAATAAACTGATTTCAGATTCTGATAGAGGACAAAATTACACACATTTTGGTGGGGGTTTGAAAAAGTAAACAAAAGGATTTTTCGAAAAAGGTCCCAAAAAATTAAAATTTCTGAATTTTTAAGAATTTTCAAAAATTTTAATATTTTTTCTTCCTCATAATATAATTCAATAAATTCATATTCTATTTGCAACAAGAAAGATGCAATTTGGCAAAGATTTTGTGAAATGACACCTCTTTAAAAAAATGCTGTCAGATATGAACCGTCTATGTTCACAGCTTAATTGCCTACATCCATGTTATGTTCTTGTCAAAAATATTTGTCCTACATTAAAATGGAGGTGATATTCAGATTCAGTGAACATTTTTACATAAGATTGTAAAATCCTATTATATTCCATGGAGCAAAACTGTCAAAACCATCATGTTGAACATTGCCCAATTACTATAGTGACAGATACATGGGTGCTGTGGCAGCGAGGCCGTGCCCATCCCTATACAAGGGTTTCCGGCAAGCCTTGGGTTTTCGGACAAGGTGGCGAAGAGGGCCTTTTGGGAGGCAAATGTCGCATAGAAATGGGCCGATGTGGCGATATGATATGCAGCAAGATAATAGTAAAACAGGAAGATTCTGATACTCACGGAGATGAGGAGGAAGAGGGATAAGACATAGAGAAATGGGAGAGAAGGGAGGGGAAAGGCGGTACCCATATGGAGGAATGGGCTGCGGCCGGAAGATGGGTGCTGCCCCCTGTATGAAAAACGGAGTAGGTGGACTGTGGAAAGATAGCCCCAAGCAGGATTGAGAGGAACTAAATGCATAATGTGGCGGCTTATATAGACATAACTGAAACTAATTATATTGAAATTTTACAACTGGTAAATATTGAATATTGATGTGAATAATATTGCTCATTCCATTGTAAAAAGAGGAGAGACATGTGAGATGTTGCCGGCCTGGGAGAGGGAGGAAGGGACAGGAAGGTGAGGCTGGTCCGCGATGGCCCCATAGAGAATGCATAGGCTGAAACTTCACAACCCTGCCAGAAGGGTATTTGTAGGAATTGTCGCTTACAACTCACAGTACATGTAGAGGGTATATCCTTTGTCCACTGGTATGAATACCATCTCATAAATATCATTAGAAAAGGAGAAGTGGTCACTTATATGATACACACACTGACCTACTAAGCAGAGGCAGTGAGTGGATGGTTGTCTCCCCCTGCCTCCGGGATGCTAACAAGGGGGGGGGGGGGGGGGGGTGACACCACCCTTAACCGAAGGCCCACCCTCACCCTGCGGACAGCGCCCACTAGCGTACATATCACCGGCTGGAGCGACCTCAGCGCCTAACTGGGTGCACCAGTATAGGGGGGGGGGGGGGGGGGGGGGGGGAGGGAGGTGGGGGGAGGAGAGGTGGAACAGGAAGTGAAGTGAAATTGCCATACACAGGAGGAATTTGAAAATGAGAGTGGGCAATGGGGAGGGGGGGAGAGCGTGCGAAAGGCGGGAAGGAAGGAAGAAATGTATGGAGAGTGAGGGGGGGGGGGGGGGGTATGCACATGGGGAAAAAAGGGGGGGGTATAAGGTACAATAGAGGTAGAATGAAATATGATATTTTGAAAATTTGAAAATTTTATAAGAACTATTTGCTTTTTTTATATTACATAATATAAAAGGATAATATGCTGTTATTTTTATTATGAGTTGAACATAAATGAGCTATTTATAGATAAATAAAATTCCGGGAAGATTGCAAAGTGCAAAGCTTGAGTCAGTGACAGGGATGCTTAGGTATTGAATGGGACGTCAGATGGCGTGGGGGTATATGTCACAGGGTATAGCGTGGTGGGTGTACATAAGAAAATGGTGTTAGAGGGGGAGAAGATCCACAAAATCACAAGCGCCATTCAGTGAGAAAAGGACGTGGGAATTCCCGTGTAAGGCACGTGATATCGACTGGGGTGGGTGCCATAGGAGGCAGTGCTGATGGGCAGAGCAGAGACACCATAGGCGATGACCTCCAGGATGATATATAGGCTTACGACGAGCTTATTTTCTATAAGGAAATATATAAAGAAATAGTGTTTAGCAATACAACGTAGTCGTCAGTCGCCTTATAGCCTATTTTCTAATTCTTTTAAATTAATAAACAGCTTTACATTCATCAATTTAGTTTAGGTGTTTTTGGCCTAGCATAGATGCATATTAATATTATTTGATGATTCCGTATAAATTGAGATGGTACATCAGCAATTATGTATCCCTTGTAATAACAGTAGGCCCCTACGGACTAAATCTACATAATCATATTTATTCCTATTAATTTATTAAAGAGAATTAAAATCTCTTAATTTATTAAAGAGAATTAAATATTTAAGTAAGAAATGTTTTTTTTGTCGTTGACAAAAGCATTGCTCTCGTTGTCGACATAACCCCATTACCCTTATGCTAACATGTATTAGTGACAAGCATATACAATTCTCAGAGTTCGGATTTCTGCTCTATAAAGCTATGATAAAACGCTAAAAATGAATTTCCATAATGCGCCTCTCTCAAATTTGAACAATATTGAGTGGAAATAAGACAACCCGCCTTACCTTGCATGATGATACGATGATGATTAGGATGAAGATCGAGAAGATGATAATGATTATAATATGATAATAATCTACTGATTACAAAGTGAATGATGTAGCCACAGTCAGAGATCCACACGTACGAAGCTACTTACAGTTGTGAATTGACAAATTGAGCACCTCATATATACTCTATTCTGGGGGGGGGGGGGGTATCCCAAAATATCCAGCGGCCAGTTTGGACGGGGATGGGCAGGCAGGAAAGTGCGTGTGACTTTACTGGGACTGTGGTTGCATTTAATACACGTTACGATCAGCTTGAGAGGAAGTGGTTGGGGTATGGAATGGAAGAGAGAGAGAGAGAGCCATAACAGGAGGAGTGGGGGGATAATGCATGTGGAGGTTGTTGGGAGAAACACATGGAAAAGTCCCGTCCAGTGAGGGCCTCTCAGCTCTCCAGCTGAGGGCTGATCTCACTGGTTCTGCAGAAGGTGAATTACATAAGCTGTATTAACGTATTGAATATGCTGTATAGGTAGAGAAACATGGGCACTGAGGGATTGGATGAAACTCCTGCATATTTTAGACGTTGTGAAATAGGTCTGTCTTAAGCCCTTTAAGGGCAGCTTTTGCTTTAAAGTGTTACGCCTCCCATCAACATGCCCTTTATTACTTGGTTTGGACAGAACTATGAAAATTACATTTACATTTTTGATGAGAATACAGCTTTTTTTCCATGGTTCAGGAACGCAGTCTTGACAAGTAAAATATGACGCTGGGACTGCCTTCATGCATTATGAGGACCTTTCAAGAATGTATTTAACACTACGTATAGCTTCGCTTTCCCCAATGACATGCTAATTATTTGGTCAGGACAGTATCATAACAACTGCATGCAGACTTCTGGAGAGAATGCAGCTTTCAAAATATGCACTATACTCTTTTTAGTCATGATGCAGGAATGCAGCGTTAATGAGTGTAAATTATATAGGGCTACATTCATGCATCATGACGACACACTGGGTGGGTATTAATGATGTATTGTGCCGGCATGATGCTTGAATGCATCACTAGCTAGTTACTAGTTGCATTCAGGCATCATGCCACTAAAGAGCATGATGCTTTAACCCTTTCACTGCTGGCCTTAAAAAATGTCATTTGGGACTTAACCACCGGCCCTGTGCCATGGGAATTTGCAACTTTGTATGTGCTCCCTGGGACGGTGGCTAAGGAGTAAAATAAGTTGTATTGGAGACAGAATTTACACCTTTTTGACAAGGGGACGTAGTATTCATGTTAAATATTTTTGGATTCATTCAAAAATTCATATTTTTTGTTTCATAGCAGGAGCTGTAATTTAGTGGTATTGCTGCCCTAGGGTAGCAATTTTGCTGCCCTATGGCAGCAGCGGTTTTTCAGGGGTATTTTAGATGCTGCTCAGAGGCAGCAGCGGCCCTTAAAGGGTTAAAGCACTATGCTACCCTTAAAGGGTTAATGTAGTTTCTAAATGTCAAGATGGTACTATAGACAGACAGGATGAACATTACATGTTGTTGTTGAATTCCCCAGGGAAGGAATCCCAGAGAAAGGGGAACTGTCCATCCCTGTATCCATTATCACAAAAATTCCCTATAGTTAAGCGGAATCCCCATTTTGTCTGAACATTCTAATTTCATATATCTAAATGGGATTGCTGATTGAAGAAAAGAAAAAGTGAGTCTATTGGCCAAGAGCTCCTGTAGATAAATACGATCTACCGAATTATTCAGAGAAATCATTTTTACAAAATGAATATACAGGTCTTGAGAGGCAGGTATTTTTGTGATTTTCTCTTGAACTTACAGAAATTTGCCTTCAGAGTCATGTTCATCCATATATGAAGCATTTTTTAAAAAACATTCCAGGATCCTGATTTATATTCCACGTATACCACCGTTGGCTGGAAGAACAAAAGAAACTGTCTGTCTGTTTAACAAGTATAAGCCAATTACAAACCAATCACTGGGTATAAGTTAAATTAAGAACTTGAACTAAGCTGTACTACATTATAAAAAGCTTTTTTTATGTGAACAGTAGAATTTCGTCACTTGGTTAGGACAATACTATAAAGAAAAAATACAATCATGTAGAATGCCACTTTTAACTAATCTTCCAAATTTACAATTCTTAGAGTGTACATTATGAACGTTGAGTATGGCCATGAGGCCAAAATAAGAGGTGTGTTTCAGATTACCCGACCCTACCTAGCAAAACAGGGCCGACCCTAGACATTTTTACAAATTTTGAAAAAAGAAATTTTTGGGCTTTTTCAGAGACGATTTGATGGTTCACGAATTGATGCTGTTGTCGGCTAGTGGCTGCTTAAGTTTGTGAGTCAATTTGTGGCTACCTTTCGAGCTTTTTTTGGGCCTAATCTTAAAATTGTACAATGACCTGTTTATAATGGCGGAGGATAAGAAACAGGTATAAGGTCTGGTCTGAGAAATCAGCTTTAAATAAATCTACACCAACAGAAACTGTTCAGTCCCCAGACCCACAGTCAGGTTTCACTCACTGGAGGGAGTCTTAACTCTTAAGGACGACATAATGCATTAATGAGTCATGTCCTTGGTCGCTATGTTGCATGAGTCCAGCCCTCACTAGTGCTGCATTCAAACATCATGCCGACCCTACAGGGTTGAGACACCCCAAAGGGTCGGCATGATGCACCAATGCAGCCTGGTGAGTTATTTTCCGGGGCTGCATTCATGCATCATGATGATAAATGTCTAATTTTTAGCGATATGCAGTCCTTAAATGGCCAATGCCTCTGTTGCACAAGCCTGCTGGAAACCGGCAACTACACACAGAAAAGTAAAGGTACATGTATCACCTGTGTCTCCCACGCGACTCTGCTTATAAATATGAAGGGTCAACTTGAGTTGACTCTGTATGATCAGTGTCAACTCAATTGACTCTGTACTATCAGAGTCAACTTAAGTTGACCCTGCATATAAAGCAAAGTCACTAGCAGTTGGGCTCTTCATTTTACCATAGCCACGTGGAAGAGCCAGTTGACACCTTTACTTTTCAGTGTGTAGAGAAGCAGAGGCCATGGAAGTGAGGTCAGCAGCGGCAATTATTTTCTTCAATAATGAGTCAGATTAATGTTCGCAAATAACATACATAACTTCCTATCTATTCCATTCACCCTTATTCCCTCTGATTTCACTCAAATTTGATTTTATTGCCCAGTATATGGTTGTTTTGGAATGAATGTGTGCACGCTTTTATTTCCCCATTCCATTGAAAATACACTAGAAAATCCCATAGTTGAGCTGCATTGGATCCCTTTCCGACCTGTTGATACCCATTGATAACATTTGATTGACCCGTATTCTTCAAAATGTATTATACTGTTGTAGTGTTTGGAAATTTAAGTAAGATTTAGAATTTCGGATAATCGGATATGCCCGCTTTAACCGTTGAAGCACTGCATACCCAGCCAACAAAATTACGTTATTTTACGCCAATAAAACGTTTGGCCATGATAAGGAGCCATATAGAACCGTTCCGAAACGTAATATGACGTTTTTCCTTACTGGGTAGTGTTTTAGATAGATAAATTAGATTAGATTTTTATTTGCACGAATCGTCCCGTGATGGGACGTTTTTCATCGCACCCGCAGAGACCTTACAAGAAAAAGATGCTGGACATCATGCAGTTGCGTTGTGGGTAGATAATTGATATGCAGTTAATAAATGAGAAATAGAGAGAGTGATGCGCTATGTCATCTGTCGTCATGATGCATGGACTCCGAACGGCTGCATTCATGTATCAAGACTACACCAGAGGGTTGATACACTCCTTAATGGTCTGCATGATGCAGTAATGCATTACCAAAGAGTACTTCATTTTAGGCAACATGTCATCCTTAGTAATTTAAGGACCGCATGTCGTTGAAAGATGACACGAGTCATTGAGTGAATTGCCGGAGCTGCATTGGTGCATCATGACCACCCTTCAGGAAAGTCTCAAACCCGTAGTGTCGGCATGATCCTTGAATTCACAAGCTGCATTCATGCATCATGACGACCAAGGACATGATGCAGTAAGGCAGTATGCTGTCTTTAAAGAGTTAACGTATGTCTCCCAATGCGTGCTCATTTGCTGCCATAACGCATCAATGAAGTGCCGGCTGGTTACTCACTGGTACTGCAATTGTGCATCATGTCGTATCTATCGGAATGTATCACTGCTGCTGCATGCATCATGATGTCAACAAAGGGGTAGTTTATTAACGCATAGAGCTGTATTCAAAGGGCTAGCAACAGGTATGACGGTCACCTTAAATACATCTCACCCAATGGAAACCAACCCCATACAGGTCATACTATTAAAGCCCCGACCCCTCAGGGTTGGGGCCTAGTTTCGGTTCTGGTGGGAAACCCCCTAAACCACCCGGTGGTTATAGTGGTTATAGTGTGGGAGCTGCAGTAGTAGGGTGAAGGGTGCGTCATGGACCAACGCAGCTCTGTGTCACAACCAGATAAGTGGTCGTTCTTCATTAGGAGGAAGTCATTGGAATTTCGTGCGAGCGGGTCAAGAAATACGTTGGTCCCCTCGGGGGAGGGGTCACCACTAGTGAGGTTCAAATTAAGCACAAGCTATCGCTTTTAGATATAGCAACGCAAGCTGTTGGTGTTTGTGGGTTTTTTTTGCTGAAAAGGGGTGGGTGATTGTTTTGGGTACCCCTGTGGGGCCTTCAGCTCACAAAATTGCCTTGAGCCCACAAAAGAGTACCATTTTGTTAGCTGAAGGCTCACATCGGGCCTTCAGCCCACAAAAGTGGCGTTAAAGCACAAAAGCCTTCAGCCCACAAAAAAAATGTCTTCAGACCACAAAAGCCTTCAGGCCACAAAAGCCTTCAGGCCACAAAAGAAAGATGCCTTCAGCCCACAAAAAGATATACATACTGGTCGTAAATTTTGTGAGGCGATAAAAAAGTGAACATTAGGACAAAAACTTATATTTTGCCCTTCCTCAGCCCAATAACTGCATAAGTCAGTTGCTTGACCCATTATACATAGGCAAGTTGATATGAGAAGCTAGGTTGGTATGTGAGATCAGTACATAGGTTTTGTGGGCTGAAGGCAAGTTGATATGAGAAGCTAGGTTGGTATGTGAGATCAGTATTTATAGGTTTTGTGAGCTGAAGGCAAGTTAATATATTTTTATGTGATATCAGTTTATATAGGTTTTGTGAGCTGAAGGCAAGTTGATATTTATTATGTGAGATCAGTATATATATATATATATAGGTTTTGTGGGCTGAAGGCAAGTTGACTTGAGAGGCTAGATTGGTATGTAAGATCAGTATATAGGTTTTGTGAGCTGAAGGCAAGTTAATTTATTCTTATGTGAGATCAGTATATATATAGGTTTTGTGGGCTGAAGGCAAGTTAATTTATTCTTATGTGAGATCAGTATATATAGGTTTTGTGAGCTGAAGACAAATTGATATGAGAAGCTAGGTTGGTATGTGAGATCAGTATAATTATATAGGTTTTGTGAGCTGAAGGCAAGTTAATATATTCTTATGTGATATCAGTATATATAGGTTTTGTGAGCTGAAGGCAAGTTGATATTTTCTTATGTGAGATCAGTATATATATAGGTTTTGTGGGCTGAAGGCAAGTTGATTTGAGAGGCTAGATTAGTATGTAAGATCAGTAAATATAGGTTTTGTGAGCTGAAGGCAAGTTAATTTATTCTTTTATGAGATCAGTATACACATAGGTTTTGTCAGCTGAAGGCAAATTGATTTGAGTGGCTAGAAGGGTATGTAAGATCAGTACATAGCCTCGTTTGTGGTATCAGTACTCAGGTTTTGTGGACTGAAGGTCAGTATAATTATATAGGTTTTGTGAGCTGAAGGCAAGTTGATATGAAAAGCTAGATTGGTATGTGAGATCAGTATTTATAGGTTTTGTGAGCTGAAGGCAAGTTAATATATTCTTATGTGATATCAGTTTATATAGGTTTTGTGAGCTGAAGGCAAGTTGATATCTTCTTATGTGAGATCAGTATATATATAGGTTTTGTGGGCTGAAGGCAAGTTGATTTGAGAGGCTAGATTGGTATGTAAGATCAGTATATATAGGTTTTTATGAGCAAGTTAATATATTCTTTTGTGAGATCAGTATACATATAGGTTTTGTCAGCTGAAGGCAAATTGATTTGAGTGGCTAGATGGGTATGTAAGATCAGTACATAGTCTGGTATGTGAGATCAGTACTCAGGTTTTGTGAGCTGAAGGTCAGTATAATTATATAGGTTTTGTGAGCTGAAGGCAAGTTGATATGAGAAGCTAGCTTGGTATGTGAGATCAGTATTAATAGGTTTTGTGAGCTGAAGGCAAGGTAATATATTCTTATGTGATATCAGTATATATAGGTTTTGTGAGCTGAAGGCAAGTTGATATCTTCTTATGTGAGATCAGTATATATATAGGTTTTGTGGGCTGAAGGCAAGTTGATTTGAGAGGCTAGATTGGTATGTAAGATCAGTATATATAGGTTTTTATGAGCTGAAGGCAAGTTAATATATTCTTTTGTGAGATCAGTATACATATAGGTTTTGTCAGCTGAAGGCAAATTGATTTGAGTGGCTAGATGGGTATGTAAGATCAGTACATAGCCTGGTATGTGAGATCAGTACTCAGGTTTTGTGAGCTGAAGGTCATTATAATTATATAGGTTTTGTGAGCTGAAGGCAAGTTGATATGAGAAGCTAGATTGGTATGTGAGATCAGTATGTATAGGTTTTCTGAGCTGAAGGCAAGTTGATATAAGAGGCTATGTTGATATATAAGATCAGTACATAGGGTTATAAAAGACATCAACTTGCCTTCAGCTCACAAATCCTATGTATAATGGGTCAAGCAACTGACTTATGCAAGTATTGGGCTGAGGAAGGGCAAAATATAAGTTGTTGTCCTAATGTTCACTTTTTTATCGCCTTACAAAATTTACGACCAGTATGTATATCTTTTTGTGGGCTGAAGGCATCTTTGTTTTGTGGCCTGAAGGCTTTTGTGGCCTGAAGGCTTTTGTGGTCTTAAGACATTTTTTTTGTGGGCTGAAGGCTTTTGTGCTTTAACGCCACTTTTGTGGGCTGAAGGCCCGATGTGAGCCTTCAGCTAACAAAATGGTACTCTTTTGTGGGCTCAAGGCAATTTTGTGAGCTGAAGGCCCCACACCCCCCTCTTCAAGGGGTGCAGATTTCTTTGCCCTCGCCCAGTCCACCACCTCCCCCAGGGTCAAGGTCATCTGCCATGGTCAAACATCTGCAACAATGAGTGCATGTTGAATAAGACCCAATTACCAGCAACATGTCTTACTTCTTTTTCACTATGAGAAGTACTATCCTGTAACACTATTTGAAGAAGTAGATCTATATATGTCTTTTATCAAGTGTGGAAAACTCAAATGGCTTGGTTTCTATTGATGATCTTTTATTTCATAATAATAAACATGTGTAATTCTCACCAAGGCATATTTGAGATAGACATCTGTATACACGTGTAGAGGCAAGAGAAAAGGATACTCCAAGGAAAAAGTCAAATTTAAAATTTATGTTATAAGCTTTCTAGTGATACATTACACTTGAAGATATCAATTCTAGTTTTTGAGGAATGGCTTCCTGAATATGTGTGGGCATTGCCCGATCAAAAAGCCCAATAAGCTCTAAGTCTCATATTTTACCAGATATCCCTATCTAATTAGCATAATGATGATAATGAGAAATATATCATACATTTTCGTTCTTTTAGTCATAAAATCTGATCTAGGAATGGTAATTTTATTCTGTTTTGGCCATAGTAACCCCCATGAATCGTTCTGTCAAGGGGTATCTTTAATTTTTCTATTTGGAATGAAAATCATGTTTCCATGGCAACACATATCAACAAGGACACCCATTTAGGCCTTAAAACGTTCTTTTTACATTCCAAAATATAGAGGCTTTTCACCAGAAATGGAATGTTTTGTGAATCCCCATTTTTTCTACAGAAAAAAGTAACCTAGAGCTATTTTTACCCCTTTTCTTTTATTTAAGGCCATAGTGGCGCCCCCCTGGTGGCAAAAATCGGAACTAATACCGCACGGAGTATCCTTTCTGCTTGCCTGCTCACAATTGAAATAGTATAAATAAAGAGTGGCCATATAAGCCTGTTTATTCCTATTTAATCAGCCCAATAGCATAAAGTCTATTGATTCTAATCAGCCAGTGTCAAACATATCGAAAGCTGATGAGGACAGGTGCACCCCCTGGTGAGCACAAGTAACACTAACCATGTTTTTTTTAAATGCTGTTTATTTATCCTGGCATCAATGGGCCTTGCCTTGCAGCGTGCCTGTATAAGAAAATACCAGCCTTTACGGTATGAATTCACTAAATATAGTATAAAATCAGATCAGGTAATATTATAGATAATTACCCTGCGTTAGTATGTCTGAATAGACTTACTCAAGTCGATCTAAATCCTTAAATACTAGATGAGAATGTGTCTTTTGAACAATGTGAATAAAGATTAATCTTTATTAAAAAAAATAGAAGATTCAATTTTACATATGATAGCAAGTGGCAGTCATCTGGTAGTTCCTGGTGAGGGTACATATTAAACCAGTTTACCCTTGAGCACAGAATGGATGTGATTCTTTAATTGGGGGTATGTGGGTATACTTTTTGTATCCCTTGGAGTTTCAAATCACAATTTATTATGATCTATAATTTATTCTACAGATTTTTCATATTTTACCTTAATATTATTTACAGTTTTAAGTACAGGAAAATCATGTGCCCTGGTTCTGATATTGCGCTGATCAACATACTTCTTTATACCTGTCCTTCTGTAGGTCAGACCGAGGAGAGAGGCCCATCTCAAATCCTTTAATTTATTTACCTTGGCTAACTTGTGTAATTTGTCACTTGAGACCCTTTCTTCTGGCTTTATACAGACCCTTAATCCCCTTGTTGTTGCAGTATCATGCAGGACTGTCATTGGTATCCAATTTATTTCGATTCCGATTATCACTCAATTTTTCGATTATATCGATTTATTTTGATCTTAGGTCAATGGCAAAAATATGGTTAAAAATAAATGGTTTTAGTTGCTTATTACAATAGCAGCCAATACTATATAAAGTGTTGAGACATATGGGCTATATTCTGAACTTCTGTAAAAATTTGATCGATATTTGGAAGTTAATTTCACAAAATATTGGGCATTTTAAGGGTAGCATTTTCAACCTAATAAATAAGCTAGTTCAAATTGGAATTTTCACACAATTCTTTCAGTTTTGGAGAGATACATTCCTGGACAATTTGTGCATTTAAAGGTGTATCGATATAACGAGTTTTTCGATGCGATAATCGGAATTCCGTAAATGTCGGTGTATCGATTCTGGGGGTATCGATGACAGTCCTAGTATCATGTTCCATGTCCGATATCAGACTACTGTGCTTTCATGGCTGACAGTGGCCCCGTTGGGGCATCCCGTAAACTGCAGACGCTGCAGAACGACTGTCTCCGAGCGTGCGAACAAATAAGATTTGCCCCAGACGTACACGTACACGACCTCCACCCGCAGCACAAAGTGTCCTACCTGGAAGCCACACGCCGCAAACAACTCTTGGCCCACATGCATAACCTAGGTGCAAACCCTGAATGGGTAGTGGTCCCAACACGGCTGCTATGCGGCAACACCAAGAAAAGGCTGAAAATACCGCGACTGAAGAAGGCCATCTTCGCCAAAAGCCTGCTCCATAGAGGGAACATCCTCTGGAGTGCTCTGGACGATGATGTGCATAACTTGGTGATCAAGAAATGCTTCATGAAAGCAATTTAATATAACCAGCGCCCATACGCACTGTTGCTTAATCTAATCTAATTCCCCCGAGAAAATGACAATGTATAACCTGAAACTGTGACGACATAATCATTAATCAGTATCCTAGAATAAGACGCTTTTACATTGATCGTTTGATTTATGTACCCTTTTTTGTCCATGATGAAAAGCGCCCCACGATGTGATTTTTATGGTCGAATAAAATAACTAAACTACAACTACTATCTATTTATTTCTCCTGTCCTCTGTCACCAGCCTCAAAAGGTCATATTTAGGGATCTAGGACCATACATGGATCTGTTTGGGGCTTAGTGCCCTGGGACATGGGACATGGGACATTTGGTATTTCTTTAAATCGACAAGGCAACATTAGGAACATAGGAACCCCCGGCCCCCAGTATGTTGTCAACCTATATTATTGTTCTGTGTCATGGGATACTCTCAATATATTGTATTTTCCTGAATACGATTCCTGAATTCAATGTGTTAACCCGTTAATGACGGCATGAAACCTCAAAGTTAAACCAAGGTCCGTCTGTCCCAACTTTTAAAACCACAGCGTGACCTGGGTAGGGAGACTGTTTAGAGAGTGAGAAGTTCATCTGCGTCCCAGTGTAGGGGTCCTTCTTGCTTGTGTGTCTAGGTGTTGTAAATAATAAGATGGTAAGTTGCTCAGTTGATCTTTATTGTAACTGTAAGAGGTACTCCACATCAACATGGACAAACAGTACAGTCTCACACCCACTGTAAGGCAGATTGGAACAGACCCCTGGGTTGGGGGTTTACAGGAGTATTTATATCATTTGGGTGAGGGTGAGCTCCACCTACTGGTCAGAGCAGGTGAGGCTATTGTGGGCCATCTCTGTCCCACTCCTCAGTCCGTGGTTGGGGTTGGTCAGGATCACCTCAGGTGAGCAGCTCAGAAGCAGCTCACGGCTGAGGCACTACTCACCATATACATCGTGTTAGTTTGGTGTCTAGAAGGGTGTTATTATTTGTGCTCTACTGCAGTGCAGGGGACTCCAGCAGCCAGAGTCTGGAGTTTACCTCTACCCTGTGTGTTCAGGATATCCATCCTGCATTCTTGGATTAAGTATCCCCTTTGGATTAAGTGGGGAGAGAATGAAGGGAGGTATAGTGAGGATCACCCTGCACCTGCATTATTAGTTGTGCTTCTGCTGCAGTCCAAGGGATTCCAGTAATTATTAGCTGGGCTTCACCATTATTATTTCTGATCAGAATAGCCACCCTGCACTCTTGAATAAAGTATCCCTTTTGGAGTAAGTAGGGAGAAAATGCAGGGGGTATGGTGAAGGTGACCTTGGACCTGCAGGCCTATAGTGTGCAATGATCTTCTAGTCTACATTGTGTTCATGCGAGGAGTTATTAGTGCTGTAGATGTTTTTAAATCTACATTGTGTTCATGCAGGGAGTTATAAGTGCTGGAGGACATTCCTTCATTATTAAGCAGGTAAGGGGATGTATGTGCCCCAGTACACCGTGGTGGCGCTGGTGTATTCTCCCTCTTGTTGTTAAATTCTTGTTAGGCGAAACCAACCTAACCAGAAAACTGCTGGCTGTTTAATTTCTGAATGGTCTTAACTTTATTTATTGTATCTATGTGTAAATGAATCATTGATAAATGACTAGTGATATTATGATTTCCTTTATGGCACACGGAAACACGCCATTTAATATAAAATACTCGGAGAAGATAGAAATTAAAGTATTAAAAATGTTTATTGTCTCATAAGCTGTACAGGGACTTTTCATGTGTTTATATCTAACATGTTCAATCCAATTATAATCCCGACCATCTATAACAATCACTTTTTGTTGTATAATAGGAGGTAGTATTCACACAATATGACATTAACCAATAATACTTATCATTTCTGAATAAAATGCCCATGGTCTAGAGAATGTCGTACAACATATATATCCCTTATGAGAAGTACATAATACTTTATTTCTAAAAAAGTAAGCAATCATGGCGAGAATTTCTTTTTTTCATTTCATGAACTATAAGCATCCTAACTTTAGGGAGTGGTCATTTTTTAACAACAGGGGGGGGTTGGTGGATTTGGGGGGGGGACCAAAAAAATTTGGACCCCTTGAAGGGGGGGGACCAAAAACATTTGGACCCCTCTTGAGGGGGGGACCAAAAAAATTACACCCCTTTTTAGCGGAAAAGCCCGCGCATTACTATAGCTCAAAGGGGTCGGCCGCGCTTAATTTCAACCTCCCTGGAGGGGGGGGACGGAAAAAATTTCGACCCCTCTCGCGGGGGGGACCAAAAAAATTCCGACCCGCTCGCGCGAAAATCCACCGACCCCCCCCTGTTGTTAAAAAATGACCACTCCCTTAGTAGTTTCTACGTTATAAATGCCATGCCACTGTGTGGCTCATCCATTGAATCGTAATCACAACTAAGTAAAATACACTTTTCATAATATTCTGTTAGCACACAATTATACACAATTATATCATATACACTATTCTGTTAGCACACAATTATACCTGTCACATTGGGAATGTCGTACAGTTAATTTGCAAACATAGCCTTACCAATATCATTCTTAAGTTTAAATATGAATTTGCCCAGTTGTTCTCCCATACATACTCCTAGAAACCTCACATACAAAAAATAAATAATGACATAAATAAGCATGTGTATACTCCTCAATCATAAATCATACGTTTACGGAAGCAATGAATACCTATATCGTGATTGCGAAATCTGAAATAACATTAATCTTATACTAATCAACTATAATCCTAGACAATCCAATACTCATCGTATTCTAAGAATTACAACTCATTCAGTGAATAACTCTAATCAGCGACATATGGCGAGAAATGGTATTTTATACCCATGCTCTTATTCATTGGGGATATTTTGAAATCCAACCGGACCCCCAAGAACCCCCCCCCCCTCCGCCCTGGATCACAATTGGTGCATGGCCTCGAATTGGTGCATTATACCAAGGGAGTGGTTATTTTTTAACAACAGGGTGGGGTCGTTGGATTTTCGCGCGAGTGAGTCGAAATTTCTGGACCCCCCCCCCCCCCACGGGAGGGGTCGGAATCTTTTTGCCCCCCCCCCCTCAGGCAGGTGGAAAAGGGCTGAAATTTTGATAGTCCCCCGCCCCTCAAGAGGGGTCAAACGTTTTTTGCCCCCCCCCCCCCACCCTTCAAGTAACAGAGGCTGTAATTAGACTTTTAGGGCAGTAGGCCTCTATAGAAATGGTTTATAGTATCTGGATTAACTAATCAGATATTTATGGTAATGTTATACAATTCTAACTATATCACTTTGCACTATCCCAAAAAATACAGGTGGTTACTTCAGCATTTAACTTGTTGATAATGTCCCTTGTCTCGTAAACAATAAATGTTTTGGATTGCTTATGTAAATGTATGTACATCAATAAAATTGAAATATCAAGATAGGCTCAGAATGAATCCTGACAATAATCGATTCAAATCTCATTAAGTATATGGCTTTGAAGGGTAAGGTGCTTTTTTACAATATATTTTTGCTGATCTATAAGCCCTAAGTCCACGGCGGCAGGAATAGGTCGTATCCTGTCTTAAAACTGTATCACTACTCTGCCGCATTGATTTCGCCCCTGTAATGCCGTAGACATTGGCGGCACAGACGTGGAAAAGGCGCGGCAGAGCGGGGATACAGTTTTAACACAGGTTTCTGCCGCCGTGGATTTTGGGCTATAAGCCTGGGCTCTACTAGGGCGGCACAGGAACCTACGAAACGAGGCGATACTTTTTTATGTTTCGATTTTCAAATTTTGCTTCATTTCGCTTCCTTTCGCGGCAGTGTCGCCCTCATTGTCGCCCTGCTACTGACGTTACATAGGGCGACACTGCCGCGAAATGTAGCGAGATATGTCAAAAGACAACAATAGAAAGATTGCAACGTTTCGCAGGTACCTGTGCCGCCCTAGTGGAGCCCGGGCTATAGATCTTTATATCAAATTGGTATGATTTTTACTTTGATTTTCTCTCAACTATGTCCTTACTCCCGTGACAGGTGGGATAAGTAGACTTTACGACTCTAGAGATTATAGCCCTGCTATAATATGGCTCAGATTTGGCAAGAGTATAGGCATCACAAACTTGCTATCTATCATAAATGCAATATATCGTCTTTCTCTCCGTATCTATCAGCGTAGCATCAGAAGTAATACCAATATTCTAAATATGTAAAAAATAACATATCATGAGTTATTATAGAATTGTGTCCCCAATTCAGTGGCAATTGAATATCAATGTGCTATGCCAATATACCGTAAATCTACCGTTTGCACACAATTCTCAATATTCTCCGTATTGAAATCAACCGTTGTTCATTCAGTAATAATACATATCGTTCAGCACGATTGTATTATACATTGCTTTGTCAAACAGCTATTGAAACTGTAAATATTAAGTCAGTCTACAGACCAAACAAAAAAGCTGGAACAGAATGATGTATAAATAAATAAAAATAAATACAAAAATACATTGACATATTATGTGAATCTATAGAGGTCTATGAATAGATAAATTCACCTATGTAGGCCTACTAAATATACCGCAGGTAATGCTGAATTTGAACACATATGGCAGATCTACCGCAGTCTTAACCCTTTAAAGACGGACAAAAAAAGACATTTGCCATCATGATGCACTGATGCAGTGCTGGCGAGTAACTCGCCAGTGCTGCATCGGTGTATCATGCCGACCCTGTGGGAGTGTTTCAACCCTGTATGGTCGGCATAATGCTTGAAGGCATTATTGCATCATGACGACCAAAGACAATTCATTATGCATTAAAGCATTATGTCGTCCTTAAAGGGTTAAATAATGGTTGACTGTAGCTGAACGAAAGCTATTCTAAATGACTTATTCATTATGGTATAAACTAGTAAACTAGCTGAAATTATCAAAGCTGTATAATGAGTGAGGAAATAACAGGGTATAGATTGGCTAACATTTCCCCTGTGATTGGCAACATTATACAAAGAAGAATAAATACCAGTAGCAATATATGTAATTGGTCAGATCTCCATTTGTAAATGATTCATAAAAATATTTCAATCTACAACCATACTATTAGAAACTACCTACTATTACTATGTTAATAGCAACCACATCCTATAATTGTGACAAGCCAGTGTCACCTAAACAATAGCGCCTGCACTATTCATAACGATACACTACAAGTGAAATACTAACATAATCTAGAAATAAGTGATAAAATAAGTTCAATAGACATAGCACATTTCTCATGGCAGTTTCAACACATATAGATGAGATACTATTGTGTAATAAATAATGAAATGTGGAAATAGTTAGATTATTGTGTGCAACCCTTTTGTAAATTTGTGGTTGCTCTGTTCGTGCTGTGATACCAATGGTTAACCTTATTACTAGACCATTTATCAAAGTACTAAATTACGCAGATAGTCTACTTTCTTAAGATAGGCTGTAGTAGAGCTCTCAATTACCTAAGACCGTTGCTATGGACAAATTATTAGCATAAGAAGGAAAATTTCAGTGTTTAAAAGAGTCCTAAGAAATACAAATCTGAAGTTCTTGTGCGCTCGGTTCTGTTGTCCCACTCCCCTTTCCCAAATCCTTCCGAAGGGAAGGATCTGGTAACAATTACCATGACCTTGAACTTGGGGTTTGCTGGGTAACAATCACCATTACCTTGAACTTGGAGTTTGCTGGGCATGGGCAATCCCTGCTTCTAGGTTGGAACCGGGGAACAGGAACCAGATTGTATGATGGTAGTTCTCTTATCAAACCTTCTGGTTCCAGTTCAAGTTCTTGTTCGCTGGTTCTAAGCTAACCACAGGGACTGCCTAAACCCAGCAAAAAATCAAGTTCAAGGTCATAGTGATGTTTCCAAGTGCCATTCTGTGACAGAATGGCACATGGGACAAGTGTACTGACAAGTGGCCTTGTTCATGGTATCTTGCTGTTCAAGGGGTCCTAGATCCAGTGCTGGATCGGAGAGCCCAGATCTTTGGTAGACCACTACTTACAAGATTCTATTCCTGAGGAGCCTCTTTGACTTCCTTATGAACTTCTGGAAGTAGACGTTGATGACGCGGTCGCGCGCCCACCTCTCAAGGTCATCCCCAGTTGTCGAACTCAAAGCGACGCTGCTTGTGCTGGGTGTGTGGCAGGCCCCACTTCCTGTGTAGCCCTCTGCGCATGTGTCAACAGGGTTGGCGCTGAGCTCAGTAGAGATCTGACACAATGTGTGACCGATGTTCTCGCGGGTGTCGTTGGTGGCGCGCGAGATGCGACAGTCTTCCACATCAGAGATTTCTCCCAGGTAGTGGTTCTCTCCCTTCCACACCTCCTCCATGTGAGACGCGAAGGTCACAAGTCCTGCCTGGATCCAGCCTGTTACGTTCTGTCCCTGCAAGGTCAAGTAAAGGTCAGGTTAAGGTTATGTAAAGGTCAGGAAAAGGTCAAACCAAAGTCAGTGAATGTGTGTCGATGTCGGATACTGTACAATTAATGTAGATATTTGTATAATTTATGCCCATTTATCACGATTTTAAGTACAATTTCGCTTGAATTTGAATTCGCGAATTTTGGAATATTGTAGTTCTTTAACTACACTGGATAGATATTCGTGCTCTACCTGTGCTCTATCTTTGAAATTCGCGAGCATAAGTAAGTGCAAAAAATATCTGTTTTTACACTATAAAATGAAATATTGCAAGGTAGATTACAATAGTGCTATAGTCAGGTCTAAGCAACGACCGGTAACATGGTACATCCTCAATTAAAAGTCCGTCCTCATTCCCGAGGGCGGCTGACCTTACCCCCCCCCCCCCACCCCCACCCCCCCCCCCCCCACACACACACACCTAGCCAAGCATAACCAGTGCACCAATATTATCCAATGACTTCTTCACATTACTCATATGTTACATGTATAAGGACACCACCATCTGTGGGGGAAACCTTATCTACCTATATTAAGAACTACTCACCTGTTGGCATTTGAAGGTTGTAGGTATGTTGTACTCGTGGGCCAGCTCGATCAACTTTGGGACTGTGTCGGTTATATCAGTCTCTCTGCCCAAATCCTGAAAGAAATAGGACAAATTATTAAATGTGACGAAACCTGGGAAATCGTAACGTTAGGGGGAAAAGTCATAAATGCTCTAAACATGATATTTCAGGAGATATAGCTAAAAATGTGAATACTTAAGAGAAAATGACCTTAGACAAACTTTTCCCAAGGAATCTTTTGAAGCTATTATCGAAATTTGATTTTCATTCTAAATTGGTCTTATTTTGAATGTAAAAAGAAAGTTTTTAGCCATTTTTAACCTATTTGTTGACATTTGGTTGCCATGGCAACCATCAATTCATTCTTTTGGAATAAAAATCATCCCTATCCAATTGACCCATCCATGAGGATTTCAGAACTGAAAACAGAATGCTAATATTCCTACCAAATTTAAATCTATGTACAATAATATACATTTATTGGTTTAATTTCTAGTACTTATGATTTATATGGATTATTTGAAAAAAGATTGATATGCGATTGCATTGCAGTCTATTTTGAATTCCTACATGTCCCTACCATCCCATGTTTGAGATGTCATTTCTCAGCAACAACTTCAAATATGTTGATGCTTGAAGCATCAAATTGTAGCTGAAGACATGAACTTAAATATAGGTGTTTTTCCCTAATGTCACGTTTTCCTACGTTTTGTCACAAATTATGCTGTATGCATTGTCTGATCATCTTTACCCTCGGCTTTGCACACCCGAATATAGTCTGTGGTAGTTGTACAAGGTCATTTACAGCCTGTGCCAAAATTTGATTAAAACTTAAACTAATTACTGACGAATTCTCCATATTAAATCGTACACGCCTGTAGTGCACAACAAGTCCACAATACAAAACTAGCCTTTGTAATCTCAATGTGTGCACAGTGTTGTTGATATAGTGTGTCTTGGTCTTATATCATTGAATTATCAGTTATAACATGCTGAACACTGAACACGAGCGCCATAGATAGCACTAACGGCATGATCAGGAACTACACCGTGACACAGATCCCTTGCTGCCTCACTTTGGCCCCAGGTGCCTTGGCGTGACCGGGGCAGTGCAGTATGGGTAATAGCCCAGAGTGAGACATAGTCAGGGGTCGGTGTGGACATGGTGGCATGGCGGATTTACCTGCTTTCCAGCTGGACTCTGGAGAACTCAGGTGGGATTAAAGTGATCAGATAATCCAGGGAAAGACAGCTGGCCATGTACACTGGGTACCTGTGCCTCCTGTCTGTAGGTGGGACTGAGTGTCAACCTGATATGTATACATGGTGTAAACTGCACTGTCATGGTGGGAGTAGCAGTGGTGAAGGGCACAGCAGCCTGAGTAGGTCGCCAAGGACACTGCTAGATATGTAGTAGATATGGTACAAGTGACTTGCTGCAACGTGTTATAAGTCAAGGACAGGGTAATTGGCCAAGTTGCCAGCCATGGATAATTACCATTGTCCAAGGCTTATAACACTTATAAATGCACACGTATCATATCTGACTTACACTCAGAGTAGGAGAGTGTGCTCAATGGATCGCATCCACATACAGCCATGTATATAAAATACAGTCAGGCCAATTGTTTTGTGCTCCACTGTGGTGTAAGCTGTCTTTTGCCACAGTTGGCTGGGAGAACAAAATAAACTGCCCAGCTGCATGCATAACACAGAAAGCCGAATCATAAACCAATCACTGGCTATAAGTCAGATATTAAAATGCATGAGTAGCTGCATAAGTGTTATAAGCCTTGGACAATTGTAATTATACCCAATTATACTCGGCTGGACCATTGGGCAATTATCATATCCTTGGCTTATAACACTTAATCAGCTTATACAGTAACTCATTCGTACCATATCTACTACGTGAGTACCGCACTCTTGATAGTGGTGTGGGGCCCTCCTATCTTTTCAAGGCTAAGACGGGGGCACCTATAGTCAGGAGCTTATGGTACACGTGAGTCGCTGTATCAGTGTTATAACAGGGTAATTGTCCGAGGCACCAGCCGAGCACAACTACCATTTTTCCAGGCTTATAACACGTATGCAGCTACTCACACATATCCATATCTGATTTGTACCCAGTGATTGGTTTGTATGCGTTATACCACTTCATTTTGTACTCCCAGCCAGAGGGGCTGGAGTGTGTGTATGTTTTTATATATATATTCAGAGAGATCTGTACTCAGGGAAGTAGATATGGTGTGGTAGGTTAGTGGTATTTGGAGCAGGAGGCTGCCAGGGCAGGTTGTTATCCGAGTCACTATGGTGTGTAATGTCGGTCAGGGTCACACCGTGTAACCCCAGTACGACATGTATACTGGTATACTGGCCTTGTTTTTTTTTTGGTTCAATGAGCTCTTGCAGAACTTGTTTATTAGCAAAAGCATGTGCTAAACGCGGTAAACATTGTTAATGCTTTGAATGCCAAAAATATATCATCATCATTGTTCAGAGTAAGGCTAGCAACTACTCTAACTAATTATAACTATTTTACAGCACAGTTGGCTGAGAGAACAAAAGAATTAGACTGACTGTATTTTTTATATACAACGCTGTATGTAGATGCGGTCCACTGAGCACACTCTCCTGCTGCGGGTGTAAGTCAGATGTGATACGCGTGACTAGCTGTATAACTGTTATAAGCCTTGGACTTATATGATGATTATCTGCAGCTGACGCCTTGGACAATTACACCGTCCTTGGCTTATATCACTCAAATATCAAGTCACTTGTATCATAACTACCACACATACTCCAAATGATATTAGGAAGGAAGAGCAGTTGTTCTCGGCCCCAGGGAGTTTATAACCCCCCACTCTCACAGACACACAGATGAATTTCGGTATTTTGATGTCATGGGGACCTCCCCACCTATATGACATCTAAATTCCTCATATTATTTTTGGGTAATGTTCTTGGGAATCTCATCACATTAATGAAAAATGTGCTTATGTAAACATTTAATAGAGAAAGTATTATTCACATAATCGTATCAAAACATAATATGGTTGCAATGGGATTATAATGTATAGGAATTCACCACTCCTCATTGTATTGGAGACCAGTGTGTAATACTCTCTGTAATACTCTGTTTTTAGTCTATGAAGTAATAGATCGTAACAGCCCATGCTAGCAGGATACATTTATAGTCAGCAATATGTGCTCTCCCATCCAGAAGTAAATCTACCGGGTTCTATTACAATGTACCCTGTTACCCATAGATAGTGTACACTGGGTCTCTGACCCTGATATGGGTGAACCAGTTTCCGTGCTCCCCCTCCTCCCTGTTCCTCCTTCCTCCATCCCCTCCCCCTGGATCATACACCCCCCCCCCCCCCCAGTCTGTTCCCTTTAACCATGCATGTGACTTTACGAGAGTGCTGTAGCTGGGGGTTTCCACCACCCACGTTTATATAGTACAAACCAGGGCTAACCATCCTATATAGGTATTTGTATATAATTATGTATATATATATAATGCTGATTTATGATGTTGTCACACATGGTGTGTCGGCATGATGTGTTCCTATTGGCAGTCCTGGCCAACATACGTAACGCACCCCCTACACACCCCCTGCACCCACGCACGTAGGGTAGATTCACCATGAGTAGGACACTTACTTTGAGACGGACACAGATAGTTTTAATGAATCGTGTATGATAAGACTTAATTATATTCGTCATTTGTTGGCCGACAAAAAACGCCTAAACTTTTCCTTCAGTCACAAATAAATAGATGGATCACAATGTTTTGAATAAACACAAATTCAAGTGTCTGTTTCAAGGTATGTGTCCGACTCAGGGTGAATGTATACCCTTACAACCCCCCATAACCCCCCCCTCCCACACACACATGCACACATAAGGAACCCCTACCCCACACATGCCTTACATATCCTCACATACCTGCTTGTCTATGTACATTAAATTTTATCAGTGAGTAGTGTAGTGGAATGGTAGCTATAACCATGTATGCCGCACTCAAGTATCCATTTAGTACAGAGACCATTATCAAGTCATTGAACCTTATCTAATGGTGTACTCCACTCCAGGTAGCAAGGGTATACTTGTCCAATATTGGCTGTGATCTACACCAGGGGGATTCAATGTTGCCTGAAGAATTTCTTACAGGAGGGCTCCTCATATTGGGTTATAAACGTGATCCCCAGTGTGCTCTACATGTTTAAAGGTCAGAGGAAGTTCATGGATGAAATTTGATATCTAAAAGTGCCATTTACTGCCTGACACCCGTGGGAATTTGTCAAAAGTAACTTGAAGACACCTCATATGTGGGTAATGGAGTTGGATAAGTGCCAAATGATAGTAATACAGTTTGTATTATTTCTAACCATTTTGGGATAGAGATCAAGATGGATTAAAAAGACAGAAATGGCTTTTTCTAAACTGATGATTCTTGACAGTCATGTCTTAAGTATGCTTGCACCTTCCATTATACACATAAAAATAATATTGTTCAATATCAGTAATTGTTGCAGTGGTCCTATATTGAAAATTATATGTTGGGGCGACATATGTATTACAAGGGTGGTCCGATGTCTAATTTCTAACCTTGGAATGATATGTAAAAACATTTTGATGTCAGCCCAACATTGGGCCAACATGAAATCAATATCCCTTCATCCGAGCATGGGCCATAACTGGGCCAGCGGTCAATGTGTTGAACCAGTGGGTGGGCCAATATCAAAATGCCATTATTGGCCCAATTTAAGTGGTATATTGGCCCAATCATGGCCCAATGTACTTATGTTACCTGGGACTGTCCGTCCGCCTCTTGCTCATTCATCAGAGTTCACTATACTTTACACTGTGGTGGATCGACACAGATCCGATTCGACTCCTAATCTTGCAATGATTTGCACCGAGGGAATATACATGTGTACCCTAATATTTCCCCCCTTTAATTTGGTCAAAGGTATTAGCATAATCAGTAAAGCATGTTGTGCCAATCTGGGTCATCATAACCTAGATAAGGAGGCCACCAGGTATTACTCTACCTGTCCTTATCCATACTATCTGTTAGATAACATTCATCCATTTATAATTCAGTCATAATTAAAACCCATAACCATTTATATTCTTAATAAAACATAAATCATAATATATCTAATAATCATAACTATTACGTAATCAACCTATATCCAACTTATAATAGTGCATCCTATTCTACAGGGGATTCCAAACACTTGCTAAATATCTGAAATGCATAACAAATCTACACAGATGTCTTATAGGAAGTAGCGACTATTGCCAATTCTGTTATATGACTATTAAGGGCTACATGGAATATTGCAATGAATCTAATGCCAACATAGTTGGTATTGTTATACGGAATTTGAAAGATTTCTGACTGAGCATCTCTCCAAGTAACTAGGCGTTTCTCCCAGTGAATATACCATCCAACCCCTGACCCCTATCCTGCTTTAATACTTTAACGATTGTATAATGCAATAATGCATCGTGCCTTGGTCGTCATGATGCATGAATGCAGCCCTTGTGAATAACTTGCCAGTGCTGGATTCAAGCATCATGCCGACCCTACGGGGTTGTGACACTCTCGAAGGGTCGACATGATGTACTAATGCAGCACCAGCGAGTTACTTACCAGGGCTCAATTGGTGCATCATGACGGCAAATTTTGCATTTTAGCGACATGCCGACCTTAAAGTGTTAATCCCACCCAGAGGCTGGATAGCAGACCCATGACTAACATCGGCTGATAGTCTGTGTGGTTTCACCACCTGTATCCACCCTACTTAGTGGTGATGCCTGTCCACAGCTCATCAGTTATTAACCCAGTCTTTGCGAAAACATTTTTACCATGAAGGACATTCAGTCCTGCTGCTTGCAAATGATGAATGCATCATGCCGTCCTTAAAGTGTTAGTGGTTATGCCTGTCCACAGTTCATCAGTTATATCCACGTTTGTAAATGGCCTGACCGCACTCATGTCTGCACTTGTGTGAGGTTAAAGACAATATCCACAGTGCTATAGACTATATCCTGCATTCTCATGATACTGGGTTCAGTATATAGCAGGGTTCTGGGGAAACTATGGTTACATAAAGGCTATCTAATATGTTTAGTGCTGGGTCAAACTACGCTGTTACTTCTCCTGTAAGCTCAGTCAGAGCAGGTCGCCAATTCGTAGGCAATTCAAGCACGTGGCAAAACCTGTTCGTCATATGACCCACTGGGTCATTCACAAGGGAATCATCTTGAAATAAATCTATTTGTAAATACCCCCACTCCGCCATGTTCCTCTCCAATTGCAAATATTGCAGCATTGCCATTAATCACCTTTAGTGGGTTTTTAAAATAAAAGTTGCAGAACCCCCTGTTAACTGCATATCACTAAGATGTGACATTTGTTTTCATGTTAAGCGATTATGCACCAATGCCATCCCTCAAGTAACTCGCAGGTGCTGCACGGGTGCATGAATGCAACTATAGCAAGTTACTCACCAGGGCTGCATGATGATGACCGAAGCCATGATGCATTGACGCATTATGCCGTCCTTAAATGGTTAATTGATAACCACTCCTTAGCACAAACTCTATCACTGAGAGTCCTGCTATAACGAGATGTCACTGTACACAGAGAAAGGAAATGTTCAGCGTCAAAAGGAAGTCCAGGTTGCCTCAAGAATGATTCCCCTCTTTTAATAGGGGAGCCGAGACTGCCTAGGAGAAACTAGGTATCCCTAACCCACATAGGGGAGTCACCTTAGGGAGTCACAAAGCTCATTGGCTCACCCAAGGGAGTTGGGCTCCCCTAGAGAGTGGGGACATTATGGAGGCAACCTGGGCTCCCCTTTGACGCTGTTTCTTTTATCTGTGCACAAATCACTGTGGAGAGCGCACTTACCTCTGACTGGGTTATGATGTACTGGAGGTCCTGCTCAATAGCCCTGAGCCTCTCCAGCAGGCACTGTGGGTCGGCAGTGGGTGTGGCCGGGGTCTGGTAGAGGGGGTGCCCGGGGCCGATCACCTCCCCCTGCACGGGGCTGCACCCTGCACACGGCTGCAGCCAGTAGGGGGTGCTGCTACACGGGGGCTCCGAGGGGCCCGACGCCCCACACGTCCCTGCCGAGTGGTCCCGTGACGTCACACACGCTGTGGACCTGACGTGACGTAGTGGTGACGTCATGACGTTGGGGACGGGGAAGGCAGAGGCCATCGCGGCAAGGCAGAGGAAGGTGTAAAGTGTTTGGGCTGAAATTATACACAATTAATCATATTTAGCATTATGGTCATGTTAGATTGAAATTTCTAAGACCCGGCTTTAATTCATAACTGGTGCTAAAAATAAGCAGGTTAATGATAGTTAAGGATCTCAGATTTCACCAAAAGCATTCTTTATCTCATTCAATTGGGGACCACAGGAGACGTCTTAGTACCAACAAAAAAATTAGGCTTAACGGTCTCAAGAGCTTTGAATAGATAAAGGTGTGTAATTATACATGACCAAAATAAAGGACGTTAATTAGGAAATGTTCGGCGCGCGCCTAGGCACGCCTGCAGGTATGCCAACTGGCGTGCAACTTGCCAAAAGCGTGCGGCGACCATGTCAATTGAACTCGTCTCTGGCAGATGTATACAAAAAGTGAACCATGTGGTGTACCGACATCCACGTGGTAGTGGTGGGGTGAGGCAGTGGTTATAGGCCATGTAAGTAGTGTAAAAGAATGTTAACATGAAGAGTGAGTGTACATACTAAGGTGATCCACCGGGGTTATATATACTTCCAGGAACATGGTAACCCCCAGGTAACAGGTCAACAGGTAAGGGGGTGTAAGGAAGGGGTGTTATTTTATAGTATAGGGCACTCAGTTGTCAAAGTATAACATGCACACACGGACATGTTTGTAACACCAATGTAGTCATTGAAAAATTGAAAAGTCGAGCTAATCAATATTAATTTTTTTTAAAGACAACGAAAAACAGCAGATCCATGTGTAACCCAAACTGACTCCCATGCTGGAGGCTTAAAGGTGCAGATCTCGGTACCCCTCCAGCGACAGTCAGGACAGGTACTCAGCCCTATATATAGGGGTGCTGGGGGTTTAATATACCACAAACCCAGTGAGTCAAGTCTAGACACTTTCGAGCTCCACCCATGAGGCAGGTATAATGAACTGGCAATTACGGTCACTTTGGTAACTGAGTCAAAGGGGGGTCTAGATGGGGGGTCCCCATGTCGCCTGTCGATTTTCAGAAATGCTCATTTGTCAGTATCTTTGTATTTCTCCTGCCATTTGTCACTAGGCTCCATGTTGCCTGTGGATTTTGAGAAAAGGCCATGTCCATTGTCAATATCTTTTGATTTGTCCTGTCATTTGTCACTAAGCCCCATGTTACCTGTCGATTTTAAGAAAAGGCCATGTCGGCCTTTCGATTTTAGGGGTCCACCCCCATTCATAGGGAGACTATAAATCCACTAGGGTGTCGTACAGGTCAGTTTTAACAAACATTTTGAATCACCTGCTAAAGAATGGAATGTGAACAATGCAAACTACCCGCTGAGATTTGACATTGTTATATCTAATTTGTCGGATCTAATCTTATCTAATCTAATCTAAATCTGTTACGATAATCTCAGCTCGATTCTTACCTATCATTGTAGGCAAAGATGTTGTCGAAGGCCGTCTCCTAAACTTGTAACTTATTGGCAAAACCTCTAGTTGTTCCTTTTGATCGTGATTTTGGTACTGCTGTTGCCGTTGATTATTATCACAGTGTCTAAGTGTCTCCTCGTTTCTATCCTGAGTTCTACAGATTGTAATTCTCTCCATCTTGCTCTGAGTCGTGTTAGCAGTGTTATGAATGAATTCACGTTTTGTCAAGCTATATTTATGCCAAGTCTGCCTAGAACTGCCCCAGCCTATTTTGTATAACCACGATAAAGGATGCCCCATAATATCCACGACCATGTTTCGTCATATCAATTCTCTAACCCCCTACACCTGTATACCATGACAGACTGGGCTGGAAACCCCATAGATTATCATCACTTAGGTTTAATGAGTGAATGTTAGAAACTGGAACATCCCACGACTCGTGCATGAAGCAAGCAGCATCCGTAACTAGGGATGACCTCATGTACACGTACAGAGCCAGGGAATATACCGACATTTCTACTACTACTAGTACTACTGCTTGCCTATCTGCTATTACATTACTGGGGGATGGGGGGCACTCCCTATCGTTTCTATAGTTGGGACCTTTATCAACGACGACGTAGCTCATTAAAGGCAAACGTGCCAGGTAGTCTAAACCTTTAACACTAACACTGCTACATCTGTGTTTAGTACCCATTTCACTGGGGGAGGGGGGGACGGTGGAGGAGACACTCTCTGATACACTATTAACCCAGAAATACGTCCCTTCATACTGTAAACCAATTCTACTGCCCAAGTACATTATTAATACTGTAGTATCTACTGTAAAAATACTGTAGATTCTTCTGGTCAGCTCTAACTCCTTCTAACAGTGTAATTATAAGTGAACAACAGTTCAAATTTAGTACCCTAATAACGGAGTTTTATTCAACAAAATAGCACCATTTCATGTGAAATTGACCAAGGAAAAAAAATATTCAATGTGATACCAAGAATGTTGCTCCCTTTAATAACAACGACAACCTATTAAGAATGATCTATAAAAGTATAGAAAAATTTAGACCCTAAACACATACCCCTCTTCCTCCAACATTCCCCACAAAGTATTATGGTCATCTTGAGCCATTTTCTAGTGCCCAAAACCGTACATTTACACGTGTAATCGTGGTCCCACATGGTAACTCAGCTAACAAAAAGCGTTCTCCAAACGTTTGCAAACATTTGGAGGAAAACTTTTTTCATACAAAGCTATAGACAAATTTTGCATCCAAACGTTTGGAAAACGTTTTTGTTTTTGTTTGCCGGAACCAAAGCTGAGTGACCCCCCCCCCCCCCCATAGGGCTACACTGTTGATGGAGCTGCTGCCTCTTTCTCTGGGTGGGAAACCCCTGTTCTCACAGTCTCACATCCCATCACATGGCCCTGTGAGAGGGACTCTTACTTCCCCATGAGGCTGTAATAGAGTCAACCTTCCCCCACTGTGGTTAAAGAGTTGTGACGACATGGTTACGTGGATGTAGTATTAATAGGCACTCTTATGGCTTTACTATTCATGTGGTATCTACGTTCGTACCTTATGCGTTTCTACTTGCTAATAAGTAATTAATATCGCCATATAAAACTGATATAATAATGTTATCGTTATTAATGTAACTATAGGCTAAAACGTTAGAGCTGTTTCTATAGCGGGAATTGGCCTGTATCAATATTCCTGGGCCTCCGTCATATATGTATCTCCCCCTCCATGTCTCATAATATCTCTCTTTTCAAGTGTACCTCTATATGTCTCTCTTTGTCTGTCTATAGTCTCTCTCTCTCTCTCTCACTCTCTCTCTCTCTCTCTCTCTCTCTCTCTCTCTCTCTCTCTCTCACTCTCTCTCTCTCTGCGTGTGTGTGTGTTTGTCTGTCTCCCTCTCTCTATATCATGTCCCTGCCAACCCTGACAAACGGTAATATTGCCAATAGCAGGGACAGAGTGTGTGGTCTAAGCCCTATGGATGTAAGGGCAACATAACACAATCAAATAAATCTGTCAAAGTGTTTAAAAAAAGGTAGCCTACCGTTCATGCTGTGGTATGTGTGGTTCTAAAGGCTTGCGTTGTATCTCTAAGTGTTAGGCAGAGTAGCTTCTGTAAAGACACTGTGGCCATATCTGTGCATTTTACATGCTTTATATAGACCGCTGATAGCAAATTGGGGAATTTTGGAAGTATGTGGTACCCCCCCCCCCCCCTCTCTTCATTGTTTCATCCCACACACTTGCCTTTTCCCTATGCTATAGAGGACTGCCCCCCCCCCCCACACCGTCCCTGCCTCCCACTCAAGTCCCTGCGCCACGCTTGATAAACTACCGTTATTTCTTCTTTCACTTTGAGGGATGGCTGAACCCTTTAAGGGCCGCATACATGTCATGCCCTTTATCGTCATGCTAATATATGCAGTGCTCTTTATCGGCATGAAACATTCGTGCAGTGCCCTTCATTGGCATGATACATTCATTCATCATGTCTATCCTTCAGGAGTGTATCAACCGCGTGGGGTCAGCAGTATGATTTTAGGGGTACCATAGCCCTTTAAGGGCCGCATAATGCCCACTGATTATAATATGCCCTTTATCGTCATGATACATTCCTGCGGTGCCCCTTATCGTCATGATACATTCATGCATCAATCCCGGCCTCTAGGAGTGTATCAACCGATAAAGAGTCGGCATGATACCTCAGGGGCACTTTTAAAAAAGACGTCACCATTTTTTATAACCTTTTTCAACCTTTTCATTCCCCACTTTTTTGGTCAACTTACCTTATACATTATACATTATGCATCATGCCCTTGGCCGCCATGATGCATGGATGCAGCCTTGCTGAGTAGCTTGCCAGTGCTGCATTCAAGCATCATGCCGATTCTACGGTGTTCAGACATCCTGAAATGCACTGAAATGGCGAGTAACTCGCCGGCGCTGCATTACTTCATCATGACGACAAATGTCACCTTTCTAGAGACATCACCCTTTAAGTTAAAGCACTATACGGACTTCAAAGGGTTACAAAGTAGCCTATTTATAAATACATCTGAGATTAAGACTCCTTACTGGGACCCAAACCCCTTATGTGTTAACCATGTGGTTGTTATCGGTTTCATCATGATATCAGCAGTCACCGCTCACTATCTGCCCCTCGTATCTTACACATGTAGATGTCATAAACGCTAATGTAAGTAGATATGCATGTCCTCAAGTTGTGGTTAGTGTCACTTGTGAAGTAGCCCATGATGAGTTTACTTCATTAGAGAGGAGATCCTTTATTCTGATAGTGATTACATCCAGTCGTGATGGGTCCTTCGTCTCAACCCTTTAAGGACACTAAAACAATCTGACATCTGTCGTCATGATGCACCAATGCAGCATCGGCGAGTAACTCGCTGGTGCTGCATCTGGCTGACCCTTCAAGGGGCTTCAGGGATGTCTTAATTTAAATTGACCCTGTAGGGTCGGCGTGATGCTTGAATGCAGCAATGGCGAGTTACTCGCCAGAGCTGCATTCATAGATCATGACGACCAAGGCATGATGCATCAGGGTTAAGTGTGAGATTAAAGCTCTGAGTACCTTGGTCGCCATGATGCGTTCATTTAGGAGTATATCAACCCGTTGGTTCACTATGATGCTTGATGTAGCTTTGGCGAGTTACTCGCCAGGGATGCATTCATGCATCATGACAACCAAGGACATACCGGATTAAAGCACTAAGCAGCCCTTAAAGGCCTAAGTGATAAGTTATTACATGAGTGGTCTCACATTCTTAGGCGCGGGAATACAATTATTTGCCTTAAGGTTCATGTGAATTTGACGTTATGATGCAGTATTGCAGCCGCGGTGAATAACTCACAGTCTATTAATCCATGCATCATGCCAATCATTCGGGAGGGCATCAAACCAGTAGGGTTGGAATGATGAACATTTGTTGCGGGATAGCCATTTGATGTATCTTTTAATCGTGCATAGGGTCAGCATATTTACTTTTAGATCTTGTAATAGCACTTGTGTATATGATTATATAGATTGTACATACTCATACTCAATACATATCTCATCTGTTTACATCCAATTTACTCTTTGTGAAATATACGCAAAAAATTGGTTACTGTTTGTAAGCATCATTTAAATCCTCGTCAAAATGTTTTTTTTCTGCAAATAAACACGTCCAAAAAATAAAAATAAAAGATGCGTGAATGCAACCCTTGCAGCTCGAAAGAGCAACTGACCATAAAGGATCGATACAGAAATGATACACTCCTCAAAATAATGATGGCCTCTAATTGAGCTAAGTATGAGACATAGGGGCGGGAACCAAAGTTGTCAGATCAGATACATTACTTTCAGTTTGTTCCCAAAACTACCCTCCTCTCCCTCAGTAGTAAGTTTGGTATTTAAAATTATTTTTTAGATAATTGTTACCTTTCCTGGTTATTATAGGGTACAATAGCGAGTTGATAGGTAGGAGGATGGTTAGGGGCTATCCCATGGGTTTTAGTCATATATCTACAGTTTCGGGGTCATTACGGAAATGAAATGAGCATGAGATCGGAATATCAGGTATCCAGGAAGGTATATGTCAGATGGATTACTGACTGCTTTACTTCTACATCTTCTTGTTTTCCCCTTTTGCTTCCTTTACCTCCCCCTTCATTCATAAAGGCATCTATTATGATGCATTTTCCTTTGAGGTAAATTGCATATCAACTGAATTTTCAGATTTCTCTTGTGATTTTCTTGAATTCAGAGCCATTGCATCGTTGCTGCTCACCAACAATTTCTGTGGTGGTCATTAAAGGGTTGAATAATATGATTTTCGAATAATCAAATACATCTGATTAATTTCCATGTAGATCGATTCAGCTGGATAAGTTATCCTTGTAAGTCAGTGGTTAAAGATTATGCACAACCAGATGTGTGACCATATGAGTTCTGCCATACAATGTTCACCCTACTCTCTCAGAATTGACTAAATTATTGTAATTGATAAAGAATGATTAGAATAAAGCGACCCTCATTGATATTGGTTTGCATGGCAGTGAAATTATTTTTAAAAGACCAATTATTTGTCGTTTTAAGATTAGAAAAAAAAAAAAAATAGTCATTTTTGTTGATGCTACTCAGAATATATATTGGGATTTGGGATTTAGGGAAAGCCAAAACACATGTAGAATACATTGCATTAGAGAGTGCCTTGGTTGGGTATTCTGCCTATATTCTGATCACATTAAAGAATCTACTTCCCTGTTGATCATGTCGTATAGTGCTTTGGTTAAGGATACGAATTGGGCACTGGTATAATTATACTTATTTAACCATTATTCTATCAGGGAAGTGACTATTATCTATAAAGTAGCCCTGTGATTAGAACGCATTAGCCATTATTCTGCCAGATAAAACCACATGCCAAAGTGGTTATGTGCTCCCTTAACGATGATGTGATGAAACACAGTGCAGAATGTTGGTTGTATTATACCTCCAGGAGCTCCCATGCAGTTTCCTGCAAGTAACTACACCCAGGGTAACAGCACACAAGAGATATACAAGGTTTAACTGTAAATGTCATAACTTCTCACACCAATTGTGTATTAGGTTCTCCACCAGTGTAATATATATATAATAGTCTATTGTTGGGGTTTTGGCCATGTTTCCTGTAGTTGTCTCCAATGGTGCCCACTAGGTGTGGTGGTGATGGGTGTGGCCAGGAGGCATATGTATAGTCTAGTTTAAGTCAGGTCAACATAACTCGCTTGCTGAGAAGTACTAGTTTTTATTACAAAGTTCATTCCCTGTATAGGAATAGTGGTGTGAGAAGTTATATGTAAAGACACTCAGCCAACAGTAAACAGTATATACCTTCAATTGTAGGTGTGGTTTCCTCCTGTGTTAGCCTCCATGTTGTGCCCCCTGGGTGTGTGAGTGGGGGTGTGTGGGACTGCTCCTGGGCTCTCTCTGGTGGTCTCCTGGGGTCTCTGTCTGGAGGTGGGGTGGACAGAGGGGTTATATGTGGTGGTGTTACATAAGTAGCATAAGCTGGGTCTCCATATAGACCTTGCTGTGTATGGGGGGGGAGAAGGGGTTGGCTGGTCAGTGGTTGGACTGGTTTTCACTTCTGGGAGTGGGCCCTGGAGTAGGATAGAGGGTGAGAGGAGGGGGGGGGGGGGTGAGGGGAGTGTCTACATTTGAGGCCCACACTAATTTCGACTTGAGGCCTAAAAAGGGTGTTAGATTTCTCTAACACCCAGCGTTTATCTCGTCAGAGCTGCATTGGTGCATCATGCCGACCCTTCCGGAGTCTGTCAATCCCATAGTGTTCGGCAAGTTACTCGCCAGGGCTGCATTCATGCATCATGACGACCAAGGGTATGATGCATTAATGTATAAGGCCATCCTTAAGGGGTTAATACATGACTTTCTGTTGTAGAAAATTGAAGATTATTCATTCCCGTGCACTTATACAAGCTTATACACAGCAGTTTGTATTTTTGTTTAGGCGGAGGAGGGGGGGGGGTTGTCCTGTGACTCACCTATCTCATCACTTTCCTCCTCCCATTCGTCTTGAAATTAATTTTCTTGTTCATCATTTTTTCTTGTTGATTTTGCAATTTGTCGTGTTTTATTGTTGTTTTCATGTGTCGTATGGTCACTTGTCTCCTTCTTCATCTATTTCACTCTTTATTAATTGATTATTCCATTTACGCAAGTAATAGTTTATGCCTCAAGAGGATGTTGTATTCCAAAAAAAAAAACCACCCTGTTTTTTAGCCCTATATGAATACCCTAATGTTCTTGGGCTTTTTTGAAAAAAATGTCAGGGCCGAAAAATGTCGCTAGTTAGTCACATCACATCCTGAAAGGAAATCGCCAAACTTATATACCCTATTTCTATTGGCTATGTCATCGGGTTATCTCAACACAACAACAGTTTTATTGGCCGCGGGTGATACCTTTGGGTATTATCAGACGCAAATATAGGATTGCATTAAGGAAATACTTCTCCTCAATAAACCTAACTGCCTTCCTGTCGGAGTATACGGAAGGAATGGTATCAGTCACTAGTGACATGGATATACCCAGACGTACAGACTGTGTTTCTGTATATAAAACCACCTATACCACGCATACTGCATATAATATCCAATTCCTGGGCAGTTCCTAAAACCTATATATTTTCCAGTTATCGCACAAGCAATACAAAGAAGACTGATATCGCCAATCGTGAAAAATTGCGCATGAATTATTTGTAACGTGCATACGCCATAGGGGCTCTTGATTAACCAGGGTTACAAGAGCAACCAACCAAAAAGATGTAAAATTGGGCCAGTTTGAGATCTGTGTAGGATCACTCGTGATGTCACTCACTGCTCTTTCTTCCTTTCGTACGATTTTCTCCCATCTAAAGCACATAACATACATGTCAACATCATGTAATTCAGCAGACGGCCTCTTACAACGGAAATATAATCGACAGAATGCATTGTAAAAATGGGTGAAGTTTTCTATCAATAATATCTTCGGAGAACATTTCAATGATGTTTTCGTATATATTTTGATGACTTAACCGTGCAGAACGATGCCGTGCTGAATGAGAATCAGTTCCTGCACATAGTATTGAGAATGGGTGCTCCTGTGCTTTTGAATTCATAAAGTATTTTATCTCACCAAGAGTTTTTCTGAAATATAGTACATGTATGCAAATGATGAGATAATCATGATAACATGTATCTGAAGATGTTCCGTGCAATAGCCCCTGTTATGCACAAATATAATGATCACAGATCCCATCAACTTACATATACTAATTGGAAATGATAAGATTTACCTAACCCGAGCTAGGTTTTGGTTTCAGATGAATAAGACCCAATAAAACAATTAGGGAAACACGATAGAAATACATGAAATACATCTATTACACTGATTAAAGGGCAAGAACGTGTCAAAGTGACAGACATAATAAGTGGCTCATGGGTTAGACCTGAATTAATCACACATGCATACAACTAATTACACACCGAGTGAGGACGAGACCAGGATCCAAGAGGTGTCAATGTGTTGGGTTGTGTTTGATATCTTTATTTGGCAAAGATATTCAAGAATACAGTTTCCTCCATCTAGGCCAAAGGCTAATGTAGATTAGCCATAGATTAGCCTATAATCGATGTCAATATGTTCTATTAGCAGTAGTAACATACGGAGTGGTAACGATTCGGTAATGATACCTATCTATACATGTTATGTGAAAGAAGTAGTGCTTCCCGTGGGACCACGACTACAAGAGTGCCCTATCTATACATGTTCTCTTGACAGTGTCAATAATTTGTGTGTTAAATGAGACCTATCGTATTGTGTGACCAATCGTCCAGAATCCCGGCCGCCGGAGGATGCAGAAGGGACGCGAGCAGTTCTAAGGATCCCGATCAAACTCTGTTTAGCCATTTTAGGATGGCATGATATGTATAGCTATATTATTGTGCCATATTACCATTGTCAGAATGGAGCATGATTGCAGCCCTGGTGAGTAACTCGCCAGGGTTGCATTCACGCATCATCCTGCCCCTATAGAGGGTTGATACACACCTGAAGGGCAATGCAGTGCGGGCGAGTAACTCGCCAGCGCATGGCTCGCGATCGTCATGTGTTCACGCCGCCCTTAAAGGGGTAAGACGCAATGGTCACGTTCCTACCGTAAGATATACCTCTGACCATGAACAGAACTGATGAAGGCAAATATGGCGTTAATCCTATAAGGATTACATACTGCTTTAATCTCCTCGGTAATTTAGATCAATGCAGCCCCGCCGGCGAGTAACTCGCTAGTGCTGCACTCATTCATCATGCTCACCCATCGGGAGTATATCGACCTTATATCATAAACATATGACGACGACGGATATTAATGGACCATGCATTAATGCACCGTGCGATGTTTCATGGGCTAATGCAACATGCCGGCCTTGAATGGTTAAGTATTCCCCGATACTTTCTAACAAATATTTAGGATGTCTACTGCACGACCTGCCTCGTGCATCGATAGAAACCTGGCCGTAACTGTCATTAGTCCAGATGATCTTTTACATCAAAGTAAACCCATAACCCTTTAATGACTACATCATGCTTCCGGCTTCTTGTTTATTTGTCGCCACAATGCACCAACGCAGGGCCCGTGAGTACACAGAGAAAAGAAGTAGAATCACTGTGACTTCCAACGTGATCACTGAGGTAACTCTTCTCAGGACTCTGAAGTGACTCCCTAATATTAGCAGGACTCCGTAATTTTTTAAATAGGTTTATTGACAACATTTCATGTAAAGTAACACGATCCTCCAATAACTCTATAATGACTCCTATTCTAAGACTCCCTAATGATTGGGAGTCACTTTAGAGTCCTGGGGAGAGTTACCTCAGTGATCGGGGCTGGACTCCCATTTGGGAGTTACAGTGATTCTACTTCTTCTCTCTGTGTAGCTTGTCAGCATTGCACTGATACAAGTCATGATGTTGACGCTTTTAGAGTTCATCATGAGGACAAAAGGAGAGCATTATTCCATGATTAACCCGTTAAGGACTTCATAATGCCTGAATGCAACACACCATGCTGACCCTGTGGGATTCATCTAGCCCCAAAGGGCTGGCATGATGCATGAATGAGATCCTGGCAAGTAACTCACCAGGGCTGCATTCATGCATCATGACGACAAATTGAAGCGCCTTGTCAATCAGGGTAATAGTAACTTTGACCAATCAAATATGAAAAGGTATTGGGATACAATGTTTCATTTATTTCGTGGTGAATACGGCCTTTCAACGTTAAAGCAATGGGAGGGTCGTATGCAAGTCCAGCGTTAATAACCCTCAGCCATATTGCACGCACTGCCTGTATTTCACGCTACCCAGGGTCACGTGACCTTGCGTAATTCAAATGGCGATTCTGCGGATGTAAACAAAGTGTTGCACATTTTTAAAGTTTGTATTTGACAAGTATTTAATGTAAATACCCTGAAATAAATACAGAGCACCACTTAAAAGTGCCCTCATCAGTGGTTTATTGCACTCGCGGTGCTTGGGCCATATTGCACTAGGCCTATACGGCCAGCGTCCAATACGGCCCCGGGAATACGGCCCAAGCACCACAAGTGCAATAACCACTGACTCAGTCACTTTAGCGTGCAGCTCTGTCCATTTATCTTTGCACATTTTCGATAAAATACATGATGAGAATTGACAGATATTGGCAAAATGTAGTGATGATTAGTGTAAAACCCAAGGGTTGGTGTTGGGTAGGCGCAAAATGCCGTTAATAGGCTACACCAAAATTATAATAGAATCGGAGGACTCCAGATGGAATTGAAGTGATATATGGGGCTAGAGAATAAAGACAATCATGACTCTCTTTTGAAAAAAATAACCTGGTCCCAAAATGAAAAGAAAAGAAAGATGAGAAAATTATAAAAGCAGGAGTAAAGGGTTAACATGAAGGGAGAGCTTGTTCTCCAAAAACATGTCATGCTCTAAGTATAAATACTTTTTATAATTCTTTCTTAACTTCTCTCGTGGACATTACAGGAGACTGACGACGTCGACGTCTTTATTTACAGTAAACCAGATACCGGTGACTATAACCATGACCCCTTCACCCATTTACCGTTATCTACCCCCTTAACCGATCTGACCCCCTACTCCCACCCCAGCCCATCCCCGTACCATTACTCCCACCCAGCCCTGACCTAATCCATAATATTCCCAGGCACTTTCATTTTCGTGTTCCTGTGACTCATTCATAAAGAGGCTGTACGTCGACATGAATGGAGGGATGTGAGGAGGTAGGCTTGGGGGGGGGGGGTGGTAGTAAATACCATAGTACAATCCACATTCCGGCCATACTAGCCTCACTTCAGCATCTTGTCGCATTTAAAACCTTTAAGGACGGCATGATGCCTTAATGGATCATGCCCTTGATCGTCATCATGCATGAAGGCAGCCCTGGCGAGTAACTCGCTATAGTGCCTCATTCAAGTGGCATAATCACCAAGCGTATCCTACTCACAATTCTAGTAATGTTCTAGTCTATAATGTGGTTAAGTGTGAGTGGTGAGATTGCCCCTTTAAAGCATCATGCCGACAAGTGTCATATTTTAGGGACATGCGTCCTTGCAGGGTTAACACCTTACCCATGGCTCCCTACCCGCCCCACTACTTCCCCCTTGTACACCGGTGTGACTGTTCCCGGACTGTTATCACGTACAGCCGGCACGCCTGCCACCCCCGGCCGGTATTCCAACTGCTGACTGCTAGTCGGGGGGTGGGAGGGTAGGAAGGGGGGGGGGGGAGGGATTAACATCTACAGGAGGAGGTCAGTCCCATCACTAATATGACTCCTGCAGCGACTATTAATCCCTTTTAAGGCTGCATATAGTACATTATTGTACCGGGATTACTGTATCATGCCCTTTGTCGACATGATGCATGAATATGGTCCTCGTATTATCTCCGCTGGCTTGTCATGCAGCACTGATGTGCATTCATGCATTATTTCACCGATAAAGTGTGGAATGAATAAACGTGCAATGCGACCCTCTGAATGTCTAAGGGTATCATGGTTCATTAATGTGCTATATATACCCCTTATCGTCATGATACATGAATGCAGACCAGGCGGCTTACATGTATCCATTTCACATTCCCAATGGAATTGACATACCCACAACGTGTTGGCAAATAACTGACAAGCTCTGCATCGACGCATCAATTATGACTCAACCCGCTTGTAAAGACATCAGCGTATATGTCAGCAGAACCATCTCAGGATAACCCTTTAAGGACGAATGTCGCTAAAAGATGACATTTGTCAATGCAGCCCCGGCAAGTAACTAGCCATGCGAGTAACTCGGCATGATGCATAAATGTAGCACTGGCGAGTTAGGGCTGCATTGATGCATCATGACGACTAAGGGTATGATGCATTAAGGCATCATGCCGTCCTTAAACGTTTAACCATACAGAACACAGGGAAGTAAGCTGGGGGCAAGCAACAGGATACGATATAGGGTTCCTGTGCCGAGGAAAGTAAATCACTGAAACATCAAAAACGCAATATTGACCCTTAAAGAGGCTGTTTCTGCCTCTGTCATTGTGTCTGCCCCGGTCTTTGCCTCTATCTCTGTAACTGTTGTCTCTGCCTCTGCCTCTGTCACTGCCTCTATCTCTGTCTAAGTGCCTGTCTCTGCCTCTGCCACTGCCTCTATCACTGTCTAAGTGCCTGTCTCTGCCTCTGTCACTGCCTCTATCTCTGTCTAAGTGCCTGTCTCTGCATCTGTCACTGCCTCTATCTCTGTCTAAGTGCCTGTCTCTGCCTCTGTCACTGCCTCAATCTCTGTCTAAGTGCCTGTCTCTGCCTCTGCCTCTATCTTGGTTTCTGCTGCTGTCTGTGTCTCTGCCTTTGCCTCTGTCTCCATCTCTGTCTCTGCCTATGTCTCTGCTTCTGTCCCTTCTCTGGCTATGTCTGCAGCTCATCTGTGTATGCCTCTGCCTCTATCTCTGTCTCTGTCGAAGTGCCTGTGTCTGCCTCTGCCTCTATCTTGGTTTCTGTCGCTGTCTGTGTCTGTGTCTGTGTCTGTGTCTCTGCCTCCACCCCGACATCTCCTGTGTCTCTGCCTCCACCCCGACATCTCTTTCTCTGTTCCTGCTTCTGTCCCTTCTATGTCTATATCTGCGGCTTTGTCTCTGTTCATATCTGTTCTTGTCTCTGTCCCTGTCTCTGTCTCTGCCTTTATCTCTGCTTTTGTCTCTGTCTAAGTCCCTGTCTCTGCCTCCACGTCTCTGTCTCTGTCTCTTGCTCTGTCTCTGCTTTTGTCTCTGTCTAAGTCCATGTCTCTGCCTCTGCGTCTCTGTCTCTGCCTCTGCATCTGTCTCTGCTTTTGTCTCTGTCTAAGTCCCTGTCTCTGCATCTCTGTCTCTGCCTCTGTCTCTGCCTCTGTCTCTGCCTCTGTCTCTGTCCATGTCTCTGTCTCTGCATCTCTGTCTCTGATCTAGCTCTGCATTTGTCTGCCTCTGCCTCTGATTCTGTCTCTGTCTCAGTATCTAACTCAGTCTTTGCCTCTGCCTCTGTCTCTGCTTCTGTTCCTGTCTCTGCCTCCGCCTCTGTCTATGGCTCTGCCTCTGCCTATATCTCTGTGTTTCTTTCTCTGCTCTGCCTCAGTCTCTCCCCCTGCCTCTGCCTCAGTCTCTGCCTCTGCCTCAGTCTCTGTTTCAAAAATTGCATTTCACTTATGAAAACATGCCGCACCTTATGCCTTGTCTTGATGTCAGGTGAGTCTGACATACTGAACCCTCCTCCTCCATCAAACAAAATCCCCTTGAGGGGTGGCCATCGTTTGAATTCTCTCAGTCAGGGTATGGAGTAGGGGGTGGTATAAATGAGATGACATATGCATGGGATAGGTCCTTGTATTTGTGAACATCACATTCTTTAGAAAATCACCATGTACAATATTGAATTGAATCTTTATTGAACGGTAGCATCGTTAGACGCTTTCTGCCCGGACAACTCCTTTTACATGTGCTCAGATTTCGTTGAATACAGTAGGATTAATGATTCAAATTCTTTATGATACGTATATCTATACTATCATTATTGATATGCCAGGCAATATACTTTGCTGACTGATATGTATGTCTCCAATGTCATTTTCTCCATTCCGCAATGTTCTCATGAATGTCACACTTCAGTGTCGATGTAGCATATATGCATTCTTACAACCATTAGTACACATTAGCATGTGGTCTCATTAGCCAGTTAACTTACATGAGTCAGTCAGTAAATGGGCCAGTATCAATAGCATGATTCATTTATCACATCACATCACATAATCATCAGCAGATAAAAAGATACATTTTATAAACTCAAAATACCGACGGGCTGATACCGGAGGTTGGCAGCTTCCTAGCAACTTGCACCCTGTCAGCAAAGGCATCTCAGGTTAAAACCACCTAGAGGGAAGTAAACTGGATGAGGACAACAGAGAATGATTGGATTCCTGTGAGAGGTTAGAATACTGATGTACACTTATGCTTATGCGTTAGCCTTAATGCATCATGCCCTTGGTCGTCATGATGAACAAATTCAGCTCTGGCAGCATGCTGGCCCTACGGGGTTGAGCTAGACACTCCGGAAAGGCCTGAATGATGCACCAACACAGCCTCGGAGAGTTACTCGCTGGAGCTGCATTGGTGCATTACGACAAATGTCATGTTTTAGCGACATCTGTCGTACAGGGGTTAAGGAGTTCAAAGTGTGTCTGGTAGTAAGTTTGACCTTCATACACTCGTTATCCTCTAATTCTCACCGTCAGTTACACTGGATCTGAAAAAGGTTTGCTTTAGGCTCCCTGGTCTTACTGTGCAGAAAGAAACAGGTTGGAGTAAAGATATCTTGTGACTGTAAATAGATTAACTAGGGCTAATGTTGTCTGGCTATTGACATAAATTATAACACAATCTATGCTGCATCTTACGAGAAAAACCCGGGGGTGATGATGTGCAAGGCTTTGGAATGAGCAAGACCCTGATATCAGAGCCACAGAAAGTGTAGAAATGTATAAAAATCATGCCAAGGAAATTATGATAAATTCCAGACCGGTAGTAAATGCTTAAAGTTTATTAGCAATTATTTTTCTTCTAAATATGCATTCTATGTTATCATTGTATAGTCTAGTCGCATCTTGTTGCTCCTGCCCTTCAGTCATCATGTTGGATATCATAATTATGATATCATAATGTCTCTACATATTGGAGGCAAATAATATCATCTGTTCACAATTACCCTTCCATGGTGATATTTCGATATACATATATGAAATGCAAATGTTTGTGCAGATGAGAACTCCAAGGCGCTTTGTCATGATTGATTGATTGATTGATCTTTTATTTATTTTTATCCTGAGGAGATACATACCCGTTATAGAATGTATTGTAGTATTCCACAGCAAATGTAGTATAATGCCAGTTGTATGAAGCAATTCTTAAATGCTCAAGGCATTAATAGAATGTGGCAATGTCGCTGTTCTAAGGAGTCAATCAGTGCTTGACCATCATGATAAGGGCACATCTAATATGTGAACATGTAACTTTAAAGCCGTAAGATTTTATTGATATAAAATTTAAAAAAGGTTTTATTGATGGAAAAGTTTCCCACTATGATGTATTAGGACGAAGATCGGAATATCATGAGTTGAGTTGCTGTGATGAAAAAAAATTACAGAATATTCGCAACCTGAAACATTTTATATCCTAACATTATATTTCATAGATACACACCTGTCACAGCTGAGTGCCCGTGCACTATGTGTTCATAGCCCCTGTGACCCGTGTTATACTCAATGTTTATAGTGGTAAGTTACCTCGTCTCTACCCGGATCTTACTGATTGTTGTGATGCTTCATGATAAAGGAGGTCAACCCCCTCACACCCACACCTCTAAGGACGGTGAAAAGGGAGCAAATACATCTAAACGGGAATCAGTGTTTTCAGCCCTCTAGCACGCACGACAACATTCTAGTTGTATGATGATATTTCTGAAATCTGGCAAATCTACGCAAGGAATATGTCGGTGATGATCTGTCTTCTAACATCCCCAGTATGACTATGAGTACAGGGTATTTGGACAACTTTGATTTACTTCCTCATCATTAGATATCAACAACATAACAAGACAATATTCTATAGTGGTTTGTTTTGGGTACTTTTTGGATACATATGCTTTAATGTATTGAAGGAGTATATTATTAGCATATATAAATTACCAGGCTGGGCAATTGCCAATACAAATCCCAATGAATTGAATTTTAATTGCTTGGCAATTAATGTATGACTTGAGAAGCCACACAGTAGCACCCATCAATAGAAGACGTTATTGTATACCACATTAAAGTATTTAACTTTTTACAAGCATGTACCAAAATTAATACCATCTTCTCCAACGGATAGGCACATTTTTCTTCCAGTTAAAATACCATGAATTCCTGATACTCTGATGATGGCAAGGTATTTACAAATCTATACATAATGATTTGCTGAAATGCATAAAACTGTAGTAATCACCATTTCACCACGCTCACCACCAACCTTAAAACAGGGAATTCATCTTTATATATATACACCAAGTCAGCAGCATCGGATCATGTGTCAGTCCTGCACGTAACATGATAACCACCCGCCCGTTAAATGAAAGTCATTTAAACCCGCAGATCTTACTGCACGTCCAGTAACAGTCAGAGTGCAGTCGGGACAGGTACTCAGCTCTATATATAGGGGCGCTGGGCCTTTAAGACATGAGAGTGAGAGTATAGGCTTGTTATTGACAAGCCAGTGAGGAATGTGCTGAGCTAGAATTCTAAACCCCACACAACCCATGGAGTATATCTTCAGATCTTCAATTGAACAAAGAAAACAAATCATATTATGAAGCTATACATGTATATCACAGAAACCATACAATAAATCCCCCTCATCCCCGTCCATCCCTAACATAATACTAGAGTTAATCCTTTAAGGGCCACAAAAATGGCCAGTATTGTATGATGGGGTCACGTCTGCCCCGTGCCAGACTAAGGGGCATGTGGCTAATAGGTATAGTCATGTAATGTGTCTTGAGAAAGAGCAAAATGGGAGCAAATGAGGCAATTTGGCTTCGTTCTAACATGTATATGATTTTCTCATCTGAAAAAAACACACAAAAAAACAAATGACTGTGCTACTTGAGCTCACACCCACAGGTCTCAGGTATCTACCTGTCAGTTGGATTGTGCGATATTACCACCAGAGACACAAAACATGGTGGATATAAATTGAAACCAACCAATTGGAGTATTGAGGAGAGAGTGGGACGACTATCCACCCTATATGAAAATGCAGCCTTGCACATACGGAATGAGTGCCCAGGTAAACAAGTCGTCATATGTGGGTTATATGGCATGGACCTGAATAAAAAGAAAAGATCCCATGGCCAACATCGTGACCAATCAACCCTGAACAGGATTATCATGCTACTCAACCGGGAAATAGGTTGGCATAACAGTACAGCAGGAGTGATAACCCCACGCATTGACCATTACCTACACAAATGGGATGCATACAAGGAGGCCATTACTCATAAGTACTGGAGATTGTTCAATGGCACACACACCAACTACAAGACAACTAGATCTATAGGTAATCACATTGGCGTTACCATGAGAAAAAACGTCCACAATCCTATAGTGCCACCCACCACCATACGGTACCAGGGCAGGCCTTATTAAACCGTAAGACTAACTATAAGTAAAACTGAGTGTAACTTAAAGCTGTTATATGTCAGCTTCAGTATGCCCTCTAGGCCGATCCCACCACACACCACCATGTTGCATTATTTATAATGCCCTGCACACTGGGTTAACTAACCCACATCGTTAGCCAGCTTCATTGGGACTCTAGGATAAGACGCAGTCTACGCATCGCGGCGACGCCGGAGATGTTACCCTGCAATCTATTGCAGTGCATTATGAATGCCCCCTGACATTACTACTGGATTACATTGTCTATATATGGCTATGATTTGCTAAGTATACCTGCCCATCACCTTAAGGTAGGAGATTTCCATATACTTACAAGCACAACATGAACTTTGATAATTAAAAGTGCTTGATCATTCACATTTGTATTGATATATTGTTATTACTAACCTTACAGGTGGTCATGCATTTATACCATTTGTTCTCTACAGCAACTCCTACAACTAAACTGACTACACATTACATCCTTTCTTTACAGCATTTCTTGATAGCTCATAATGATAATATGAAATGGCTCTGCTGCCCATTCTATGATACTTATGATAGGACAATGAACAGTTCCCGATGCTAGTCCTAATAATATGAACTTTGCAGCAATTAAATAGTAACAGCGCATGCGCTTAAACTAATTAGTTCACGAGAGCTCTCAGACCCGATGTTTCTATTGTAACACAAGTCATACACTCAGGGTATCTTTATTAGGCCCAGCCAATTAAGATATCATTCATCTATACCCAGTACGGCCACGCGGTATAGATCACATTGTCACCTCTATTACTTGTAAGGTTCTAATACACTGTTTTGAAGTTGAGACCCTGTTCTCAGATTGTTGTTCTTTACTCATCAACCCCCCACCCCTTCCCTTCGCATTACCCTATTGTTACCCCGATCACCCACTACTAGTTAGTGTCACAACTGAAAATGAACCCGGAAAGGATCCGTATAACGGACGAGATTAACAAGCTAAAAGGTGTCACACTTTGCGGAATAAATTGTCGAAGCTTAGAACCGAAAAAACTAGAAATTGCTCTACTTTTAAGCCCGTTCAAGATCATATGCGCGTGCGAATCATGGTTGGACGACAGATCTGGAGATGAACTTATCTACATCGAAGGTAAGAGAACTTTCAGACTCGACCGAGAGGCAAATAAAGGAGGAGGTCTAGTGACCTATATAGATAATGCTTATGGAACATGCAGTACTATACTATATGAACACTGTCGTATGGAGCCAGACATAGAGTTGCTAACAATAAGTATTAACAGAGAGCACCACAAAGCAATGATCCTTCTGAACACCTATAGACCCCCTAAGGGTAATGTCAGCACATATCTTGATACATTAAGTGACATTGTAAATATATTACAGGAAAAGGATGAGGAAGTCTGGATAATTGGCGATCTAAACATTGACATGAGGAAACGTGACCTACCACCAGGGAGGGAGCTAATAGATTTCTGTCGTGAAACTGGTTTAAGACAAAAAATATCAGAAGTTACAAGACCAAATCCCGAAGGTGGCACCATCATAGACCACATACTGACTAACTGTAATATAGTCAGAAGCTCAGGTACCCTGGACATAATGCTCAGTGACCACTATCCCATCTACGCAGAGCGCAAAAAAGATAGAGAGGTTAAAATAACTGTAACAAGACAAGGCAGATCATACCGTTACTATCACATTGATGACTTGCACGATCACCTTGCTTCATATGACTGGACTGAGTTCTTTGAACTCACAGATCCACAGGCCCAGTGGGCCATCTTATTGACACTGATTGTTGAGTACTTGGACGAAGCCTGCCCAATAAGAACCATTATTCTTAAGAAGGTCCCGGGCAAGCATGTAACGCGGCATACTATTGAGCATATAAATGACCGCCAAGAATGTCTCAAGAGATACAAACAAGCAGGCGACTATGCTGAAAACGTAGAAGCAAAAAGACTGTCACACCTAATTAGAAGACAACTCAAAGCATCTCTATCAGAAGGTGTAACGAACACATTAACAGCAGCTAGAGGAGACCACAGGAAGTTCTGGAGGGAACTAAACAAACTGCTCAACCCTAGTGATAGAACCACCCAAATAAATCTGAAAGATGAAGATGGGAACAGTATTGACAGTAATGAGGTGTCTACCTTCGTCAATAACTACTTTGCCAGTATTGGCCAAACACTGTACGAAAAAAAGGAGGTCAACGCAGACCGAGACAGAGTGGACATAAAGGACATACCACTGACTGATGACGGCGTGGAGCTAGATGTGGATGAGCTAATCACACTAGATAAGGTTACCAAACTGATATCCAAAATCAGTAGAGACAAATCATCAGGACTACAGGAAGTGAACAGCTCTGTACTCAAAGACTCGCTGACTCTACTGCCAGAGCATCTAGTGTCCATGTTTAAAAATTCAATAAGAACAAGCAGCTTTCCCGAGTCATGGGCCAATGGAAACCTGGTCCCAATCCCAAAGAAAGGTGATCTCTCACAGATCAAGAATTGGCGCCCTATCACGCTACTGCCACTCCCTGGTAAGATGCTAGAGAAGATCGTCCATGAACACCTGAGCACCCATCTTGAGCAAAATAAGCTACTCTCTGAAAACCAGTTTGGCTTCAGAGCAGGACTTAGCACCGGAGACGCAGTCTTTTCAGTCTTAAAAGATCTGTATGAATACAGGGATGATAACCAGCTAACATCAGCATGTTTCATCGACTACACGAAAGCATTTGATTGTGTCGATCACCCTACGCTAGTAACAAAAATTAACTGCCTAAAGATCCCAATTGAAATGAAGTACTGGTTGGTAGACTACTTAGCAGACAGGAAGCACAGCACGTTGGCTAATGATGTCCGATCGGCTCCACAGAAAGTCAAATTTGGGGTCCCACAGGGATCTACCCTCGGGCCATTACTGTTTGTGTTATTTATAGATGACCTATGTGAAACTCTGATTCACTGCAAGGCAGCAATGTATGCCGATGATGTCATCATTTATACCAACCATGAAGACCCACTGGAAGCCACCCGCCGACTACAAAGTGATGTGACACAAATCAACAACTGGTGTACAAAAAACCACATGACTGTGAACACCGAAAAGAGCTCTGTCATGATGTTCGGGTCAAAACACAAACTTAAACAGTGCCCTGAGCCAGTGATCAAGATGGGAGAAAAAACCCTACCAGTGGTGAAAACCTACCCATACCTCGGAGTAGACCTTGATGGCCCCTTGACAGTGACACCATTTGTAAACAAGACTAAAAAGAACATGGGCAACCGACTCTACAAATTGAAAAACATGACAGGGTACCTACCCGAGGACATTTGCTTAGTCATCTATAAATCCATGATAATGCCCGTGCCAGATTACTGCAGCTTTTATCTAGGCAGTGCTCACCAACAAGAATTGACCAAAATACAAAGACTGCAAAACCGTGGAATACGCATATGTACCAAAACCGCCATCAGAGGTACAAGCATAGTCGACTTGCATAAAAACAACAATGTGCCTATGCTAGATTATAGGAGAAACACTCAACTTGTCCAACATATGTGGAAACTATCCCGCAGAGGACACACCAGCCAAAACCCACTTGCCCGTACCAGAGGGGACCGTAAGTTAAAGTTCAGGGAAAAAATCCCTAAAACTGCCTTTTACCAGAAGGGGCCATACTGCAGAGGTGTAGCCCTATGGAATGGCTTGGATACAGACATCCAAAAAGTTGACAGCAAGAATGTCTTCAAAAGCAGAGTGCACGAAAGATGGACAGAAAAACCACCCTGAACTGACATGATTCAACAGATCTTATTACGCTGAAACAACCATACACATTATTTCTCTCCCCCCCCCCCCGAGCTCATATTCATCTCTATTAAATACTTAATTGTATTGTCACTCCATCCTCTCTTTGAGGTATTGTGCTTGAGGTGCCTCGTGGACTGATTAACTGACACATTGAATTGATGAATCATTAATATATACATCAGCCTTTGTACCATCTCTTGTTAAATTGTTCATGGAAGAACTCCTCATTGAGGTGAATGTCCAATAAAACTTTCAATACTTCAATAGTGTTCCATGGCCCACAGCTAAAAGTCCCGGCCCAAAGATTTCTAGGGCTTCGGGCCCGGGTGGCCCACAGCTGCGAGAGTTAACATCTATCCCTGTTTAGGACTGTACATTCACCTAAATGGTTAACTATCATAAACATGTCTGAGAGCAATTCGAGAAAATAAAACCAGATAAAATAAACATGAAGAACAAGGTAATATACATACATAGTAATGGGAAGTGTACTTAGGTTGTAATAAAACATGTGAGACTGAGGGTGGTGTTCACTGGACCATCATCTCTAGAGGTGAGTCACTTACACTGAAAACCTCAGGGTCGTCATTTTGACAATACCAAAATTAACAACTTTAGGTCGTCAAGGTGATAACCTTCGGTCATCATTGCGACTACCTAAGGTTGTCATATCTGATCCATATAGACCAAAGTTGTCATCATGACAACCTTAGGTAGTCACATGGATTGGATAGTCAGAATGACTACCTTAAGATTGTTGTTTTAGGTATTGTAAATTTGAAGACCTAAAGTCATCAGCAATGACAAGTCTCAACACCATTGGGTAGTCATTCGGACAACCTAGGGTATATCTGGGTGTTGGATATGGAACATTCCCTGTCACGTGCTGCCCCCCAGGGTAAATTGATTGAAGTAAATTTTCAGTCATGAGATATAAACTGGTGACAGGGAGCAGCATCTATACCTTCAAGGCCATCATTCTCACCCATAAACAACTTATTTATAACAAGTAAAGCTACTTATTTTAATCAAGAGTAAACCAAATGTGTGAAAGGGATGCCTTTCATTAGGAGGTGAAATAATTAGAGACTGTATTCATACAACATTCTCCAGAGCACTTTCCATTAGTCATTATGACAATTTAACCCAGTTCCTATTACGGTAACTGTAATTAACATACCATAACAACTTCCAATGCGTGGTGGGGATGGAAACATAGGGATTTCATGGAACAAGTCATCACTAGCCTAACCTGTTTCCCTGACCTGTACTTATAGGCTTTTAAATTCACTTCAATAACCATACATTCCTCAGACTATTTTATAATGTAGTTATATATATATACATACCTGCATTATATAAGGCCATAAAAAAGGAGTTGAATTACTCTATTTTGGCCCTTAAGCCTCAAAACTACATGGAGATCATTTTGGGAATATTGACGCTGATTCACAGACTGTCGACTTGACTCATGGACCATCAAAAAAAAGAAAATTAGTCCCAAAATAACAAAAAATGATAGAATTAGGGATATAGGGTTGGCTCTGTTTGGCATCATAGAATAAGGTAACCTGAAAGATACTTCTTCTTTTCTACTTTTTTTTTTCGGCCCAATTTAAAGGCCGCTGCACAGCATCAGACTGTATTTAACCTTCAGACATTGCTCTATGTTGATCATCCCATTACAACACATATCCCCATCCGTAACTTGCTGGTGCTTCTGACTCTTCAGGACTGTATCTCCTAAGGGTAAGCATGAATGCGAACCTAATGGGTAGATCTAGACTCACCAGGGATGCATTTAAAACAGGCAAAGTGCATTAAAACATTATGCAGTTCTTACAGGCATAGTTTTCAATTCAGTTCTGAACCATTAATTCCTCATGCATGGTCTACACCCATCGAGGTTTGAGGAATTTGCAGAACGACATATAATCATAATCACAATTACACCATGCTCACCGCCCACCTAAGGTGAAGACAGAGAAAGAGGGATTTCATGTACAGAGTCAGCAGCATCTTATCATAACGTAATATGAGAACCATGCACCCAGCGGGCAAATGAAAGTAACCTAGGACATGAGAGTGAGAGCTTTTTTTTATCCAAAGAGGTGGTGGGTGAGTTTGAATACTAAAGCCCACACAGCCCACACAACCCACCCAGCATATCTTCAGATCTTCAATTGAACCAATAAAACAGCAAGTTACTTCTAAAGCTGCATGTCTAACACAAAAATCATATAATTGATTGCACCCTCATCTGTGCCAGACTGACATTTTTTTTGTATTTGGACTAAAAGTAAGCAGGTTAACGGTGTGAGATTATGAAACATCCTAGTGTGTCCCTATGTCTACCTCAATTTAAGCCTTAATGAAATGGCTGAAGGTAAAGTCTATTTTAAAATAAAGATGATAATAATAAAATTAGGAAAATGTAGGTAATCAGTAAGGGCCATATCGTGTTTTAATGCATCATGCTCTTTGTCCTCATGATGCATGAATGCAGCCCTGGGGAGTAACCCTCGAGTGCTACATTCAAGGATCATGCCGACCATATGGATTGATACACTCCCTAGGGGTTGGCATGAACACTTAATGCCACCACATGAGCCAATTCACTTGTTAACTATACTATACACTAGCATTTTGAGATAAACAGATAAAATGAAATTAAAGAAGAAATAAAAACACATGAACAGTAAGGTTTGATAAATCATGTTACAGTGGGGGTCGGGCTTACTGGAGCATCCCTTGTAGAAGTGAGTCGACTATTCATGAATCAAGGCATTTGGTGTAGAAAGAAATGGGGCAACACAGTAGTGGGGGCTGATTGTACGTGACTTTATTCCCCAAATCACTAAGCATAACGTGAGGGAGAGAGAGAGAGAGAGAGAGAGAGAGAGAGAGAGAGAGAGAGAGAGAGAGAGAGAGAGAGTGTGTGTGTGTGTGTGTGTGTGTGAGAGAGAGAGAGAGAGAGAGAGAGAGAGAGAGAGAGAGAGAGCGAGAGAGAGAGAGAGAGAAGGAAAGAGAGAGTGTGAGAAAAGCAGTGAAACAAATATATAGGTAAAGGGGAATATATACAATCGGTTAGGCACTTTCGATGAGGAGGGAGACAGCAGGAGAGCGAGGCAGAAAGAGTCATTATAGGGTTCGGAAGACTGAGAAACAGAGGGACGGACAGACAGAGAGACAGAGGGGGTGAGATGGAAGGAAGGGACAGGGGAACTATAAACAGGCCAGCAAAGAATAAGAAATTTGGACTTGAACATTGTAAACAGTGCGTTAACACGATTGTTTTTCATGAGCTGTAGGTTTATTTAAATGATAAATAATGTGCGTCCATCTCCATGAAATAAGGACAGAAAAAAGGGGGGCAATGTAGTATCACAGTAGACAACCACAAAGTGGCCCAGACATGTTGAAGTAAGGGGTAGCCACATGTAGCAACCACCAAAACCACATATCTATTACAACCAACCACCCCTCTACGTGAAGTTGAACACATAATGAGTAAAAAAATATTAATGGCTGATTTTGTCTGAACCATGGATGTCTGGGCAATGTACTGGTTTCTTGTAGAAATTAAGGCAGACGCAGCCAGATATGGCGAGACACACACACACAAAAGAAACAGAGCGAGGCAGGGAAATACATTAATTGATATATATAAAGAGAGAGAGAGAAAGAAAGAAAGAAAGAAAGAAAGGAAGAAAGAAAGAAAGAAAGAAAGAAAGAAAGAAAGAAAGAAAGAAAGAAAGAAAGAAAGAAAAGAGAGTGGAAGAGGGGGGGGGGGTTAAACAAAAAGGTACGAAGAGAAGTGTAAATGTAGCTTTAAAAGTTTAAAGCAATTATTTAAACGCATGCATCACACATTATCAGGTCGTAATAGTTTTGAACTGGGTCCAACTTTGTTCCCTGTTTCTATCAACAATTTACATGTGAAATCTGCAGGTGAAGGTGTTTGAGTTGGTTTCGACCACACGTTAATTAACATACCAACTCAACCTCCCACAGGGGTGAGACAGCAGCAGAGGTTTCATGTCAAGTCATCGTATATGAAACTAATGGTATCTGAACCTTCGCCAACACCTGAACTACAGTGTCATTAAAGGTAACTCGCCAGTGCTACATTGGTACATCAAGTCAACTCTTTAGGAGTGTCTCTACCCTGTAGGGTCAACATGATGCTTGAATGCAGCACTGCAGGCTTACTCGCCAGGGTTGCATTCAAGCATCATCATGATCATCGCGACCAAGTTATAGTCGAAGGGCTAAGGAAAGTATGTAGCTAAATTCATGATGCACCAGCGCTGCATGTGGTGGTGCCAACATTGCACGGCAAATTGACATAAAGATAACATGTCGTCCTTAAAGGGTTAATTAAGCACAAGGTCACGTCATAGTGTGTAGGGTAAGACACAACGTTGGAGATAACAGCCCGTGGTCGTAGAAACTGGAAGCAAATTATATCATTACACAAGGGTGAAACAACCCCTCATTGATGAAGTTAATTCAGATTTAAAAGCATTTTAGTTTTGTCCAGATAATTTTAAGAAACGGTTGCATGTGCATTCATGTCAGAGATCTGATGACGCTGGGATTTCAGTGTACTAAGAGGCATTGCATCATTCATACGTGATAGGGTAGTGGGGATTATTCTTGTTTTCTCCTAGAACACCAAGGACGTACAGAACCATGTACACACATAAAAAATCCCATAAGGAAAATATGCAAAAGGAAAGGTGCGAAGATTATATATGACAATGGTTAGGGGAAGGTCCTGACAATGCCGCCAATGGTTAATGACAATCGCCCTGGGTATATACCCCTGGTATTCTGCTGTGGTAGCCTATAGCAGGCTGGACTTATGTTCTACAGAAGTTGACTATTTCCCACATTAGATATAAAGGACATATTGAGCAGCAGAATGGTTACATAACGGTTATAGTTAATACCATAAAACCTTGTATACAAGCCACGGCTTGTACGCGAGTACAACTCAGCTTTTTTTTAATACCAAACATGCCTATAATATAAGGAGCGGCTTATACGAGAGTCTTTATAAGTATAGTTTAATACCTAACAAGCAATTTTCAAAATCCCTCTGCAGCTTATATGAATAGGCAAAGCTAGGTGTGCGGCTATTACGCAAGTTAGGCTTATGCCGAAGGTTTTACGGCACATGTTTTATTGTGTTTTTTTTCATCATCTTTTACAGAGCAGATGTGTTTTAAAGACTCTGTTAATCTGTGAACAAAACAATATAGTGGTAGTAGTAGAAGTAGTAGCAGCACAGAAGACCACAACGTGGCCTAGACACAGTTGTCATGGTGGGTGGTAGGTTACCACAGCAACCATTGTAACCACACGTCTATAACCACCAATCTCTCCCTCCACGTCACATGTAACACGTCGTGGGTAAAGGCTGAACAATGGGTGTGTATTAACATGGGTAAAAATCAAAACAGGTGACAAGTTTTTTTTTAGAAATCGACACAACATTTCTACAATTCACTATTGCATTTCTCTGTTCATGAATCGTGACACGCTGTCTCTGTTGAAAAATAACGCATAGACCTGCCCAACAATCTGACTACCCATGTAGAGGCACATTGATGTCTGGGAATAAAGTTGTTTTTTTTCTCAAAAGTCTACATTGACCTCCACTTAGCAGGACACTTTTATTTGTGAAACAATGCAATGCCTTCCCCTGTATATATTTCTTACTAAGGTGTATCACAGTGGTTCACTTAAGCACCAGCTATTTCTATATCATTGTGTACTTTGGTATAGGGGGCCTACAAACCATGTGTTTACTTGAACGGCAACATTATGACATGGTTGGTATTTCAGGAGATTTACCTCTAGTTGAGATGCCATTAGTTTTTGGTTACACTTAAGATTTGATACATCCGTGCTACGGAAACCAATTAGCCTCTTTCTCCGATCTTTGTATTCTGCCCCAGCCTCTGTCCCAGGTCTGCCATTCTTTAATCGTATCTGTCAATCATGTACCTCTGCCCCAGCCTTGTCATCAGTCTCTGTCCCTCTGTTACTCTCTATCCGTTTATGTCATGCACTCATGTTTCTTTGCCCCAGCCTCTGTTCCCGGTCTCTCTGTCTCTGTCTGTCTGTCTCTGTCTGTCTGTCTCTGTCTGTCTCTGTCTCTGTCTCTCTCTCTGTCTCTGTCTCTGTCTCTGTCTCTCTCTGTCTCTCTCTGTCTCTCTCTCTCTCTGTCTCTCTCTCTGTCTCTCTCTCCGTATTTGTCATCATAGCTGCCACACATGGATGTTAAGCTGGAAGAAATAAAAAAAGCGGGAAGAGTAATCCTTAAAAAAAGCGAGTTCATATGTCAAGTGTATTCGCTCTCCACACCCACCCTCCCCCTCCCTCAACTACATTTTCAAGGTTGTGTTTAATAGAGCATCCCGATATTAGTCAGCTACTTCTGAGGGATGTCAGACAAGTAGCTTCGTAGGGAAACGGTACATTATATATTAATAGCACCACGGTGAGTGACCCTGCATGAGTGAATTAGGTTCACCTGTCACATCACTAGTCGATACTAACTCCGATACTGCATCTGCATCACCGTATTGTCGCTGTTGATAATCCTTGAATAATCGGGTATCAATTGTCAATTTAGAACTGCGAAATACATATGAATGTAATATTCAAATACTGTGATGAGCATCTCAAAAACAACTATCTTGCGATTTCCCTACTTACACAGTAAAGCTTACACTTCTGTTTTATCATTATTTGATCTTGTCTACTATTACTAGATTTAGTAGAACTATATATATATATATATTATTGTTGGATTCAATTACAGTTAATCTGATGAATTATATATTCTATATTTTATTGAATGGTTAAGGAGATGACTATAATTGTGTTACTTAAATAAAAAGCATAATAAAAGTTAAATGAATATTACATTCATTTTCTGAGAAATAATATACAGGAATATGGACAGAGAGACAGGGATTGATATAGACTAAGGAGGAGGGACAAAGAGAGAGAGAGAGAGAGAGAGAGAGAGAGAGAGAGAGAGAGAGAGAGAGAGGGAAAGAGTCTGAGAAGAGGCAGAGAGAGACAAACAGACAAAGACAGACACATATGAAGACAGGTAAATACATGTACAAGAGAAAATGACAGATATAAAAAGAGAGAGGGACAGACAGGAGGAAAAGACAGATAAACAGCCGAAAACAATATTTGCATATATATATAAACACTTCAAACCTGTCAGGATTTGTGATGCTTGGCTTAATCGATGCTATTTTAAGTCTATTTTCTCTTTTCATTAATGGTTATAAACTACCACATTCCGCTGAACAAGGTATTGACCGAGTTTTGGTGATACACGACTGTAGATAACATACCAGGTCACCTTCCCACCCGGTGAGAAGATGGAGAACCAGGGAATCCAGGTGATAAGTCATCGCCATTCATAATAATTATTTGGTTGTAGGCCGTTTATATACATGTAGTAACAAGCATCAGCCCCTTCACCTGAGCTATAGCCAAGCTCTCTACTCTTTCACAGCTTATCCCTTTAAGGACGGCATGTCCCTAAAAGATGACATTTGTCATTAGGTTGTACCAATCCAGGCCCGGCAAATACTTGTCGGGGCTGCATCTATCATGCCGCTGTTTCGCGAGTTTCTCAACCCTGGAGGGTTGATGCTTGAATGCAGTGATTTATTTATTATTATATGCATGCCAATTCTTATTAATATGTATATATTAATGTATATAGCTTTTCATCCAATGACATCCTCGGAGTGTAACCTGCAAGAGATGTGTCGATTAACCTATTTAAAAAAAGGCCAGGGCTGCATTCAAGCATCGTGATGACCAAGGGCATGATGCATTAAGGCATTATGCCTTCCTAAAAGATCTATGCCTTTGGTGCGATGGTGCACTTAGGCATGATGTACATGCTTGCGCTGCATTAAAATGAGTCTAATGAGTACTAGTATTACATGGCAGTGATCAAATTCTGAATAAAATGTGGTTGGGCTTAAAGTGTTCATAAATGACCAAATTGTCTTTGGAAACTACCGTATGCACATTCATCTCCAATATAATTATGCCTTTGGAGTAGGTTAAAGACATTGCATCATCCATACAAGGTGGCATCGTAGGTGTTACTCTTAAATTCTCCCGAGTATACATATCAGAAAAGGCCCACACATATAGCATGGTTTGTATAATACTAACCATCGGCAGCAGGGTTGAGACAGAATTTAAATTGGCCAGGCACATGAAAAGGGATACTGAGGGGGGAATTGACAATTTAAGTTTGTGTCAAGATCTTTAAAATGAGATATCATGAGCTAAGATATTCCTGGTAGTTTTGTCAGAATCATATGTCGAACATGTGTTGTTACTTGTAACAAAAAACGACAGATAAGCTCTCAATGCACAGTATCCAATGATAACTACTGAAATTGATGAAAAAATCAAATTTGCTGAAAAATATTGATAAAAAGTGTGCATATCCTATGTAAATTTGGTTTCAGTAGGAATTTACAGTTTTGCGTTGCTGATGGGATTTCCAAGAAACTAGGACCAAAATGCTCCATTAAAAAAAAAGGGAATTGTTTCCATGGCAACCAGAAATTGCAATATGTGCCTATTTCTCATAAAAAACGTTCCATTTACATTCCAAATATAGAACCTTTACAGCAAAAATGGAATAATTCTCAGAGGACTACTGCATTCTCCATAAAAAATTACATTAAAACATTTTTGGGCATATCTTTCACTATTTTGCCATTCTTATTTCCCCTGGTGGCCAAAACCAGTACTAAAAATCCCCCGCGAAGGTACCTTCTCACGTGTTGAGCCACAGATTACCACACTTATCAACATGTAAAAGGAATATGGCTTTCTTAAATATCAAAGCTGGTATCCTATGATCCCTGCATTTACATTTAACATCTCATGATGATGATTCAACCCTTTAGGGAAGACATGTCGTCAAAAGATTAAATCTTTGCAATTTTATTTCATAATGCACCAATGAAGCCCTGGCGAGTTACTCGTCAGAGCTGCCTACACGCATCATGAGGGAGTAATGCATCAAGGCACCATATGCCACCCTTAAAGGGTTAACAAATATTGAAATGTTGCTACAAATCTTCATCGTTGTGCTGTTGGGTGTCGAGATTAAACTATTCTAATCTTTGATGAATAAGAAAAGGAGTGAAGTCATAATAATATCAGTTGTAACCATGAAGTAACCACTATCCGACCTGTCATGGCGAGGGGTAACCGCAGTAACCACTGTAACCACAGCTCTATAACCACCAACCACACACTCAGAAAAGTCAGCGTCATTTTCGCTAAAACCACTCTCACATGAAGTCAGGCAGTGTCTGACTTTCATATGAGAGTGGTTTTAGCGACAATGACGCTGACTTTTTTGATTGTGCATCCCGTCCATGTGCACAGTACTCATGGGGAAACAAGGGGGAAACGGCCGCGGCTCGGGACATTTGGAGCTGCTTTATTGTGAAGTACTATATTAAGAGACAAATATATAATTGGTTGAAAAATGTAGATCTGGTCTGATCTGATTCTTTTTCTCTCAGTGCTTGTGATGTTTCGTCCTGGCTTCACTGTGGTAGATGTTAATGATATGGCTCAGTCTCATGAGTTTGTAACAGTTGAAACGTCTTTGACCGGGTGTCGTCTTTGACCGGTGTCGTCTTTGACCGGGTGTCGTCTTTGACCAGGCAGCATTAAAATGACAGAAATAAGGCCTATGTAATAGGAAAAGCGGGGAAATAGTACACCCATATATTGATACACGTTTTTAGAAAACATAAGTGAATTTTGTTATATTCATATACTGACCATACTATGCATGATAGAACATTATATTATCATTTTCCTCTGCCCGGTCAAAGACGTCACTTTATGTATAATTTTGAGTTTAAATAGCTGTACTGTGCATAGTAAGTGCCGTATATAAATATATAAAATGTTACTTATGTTTCCAATGAATGTGCATAAACATATTATTGCAGTATTTCAACGATTTCCTTACTATAATAAGCCTCATTTATTCCATCTCATAACTCCCTGGTCAAAGACACGTGGTCAAAGACGACACCCGGTCAAAGACGACACCCGGTCAAAAACGACACCCGGTCAAAGATGTTTCAACTGTTACAAACTCATGAGACTGAGCCATAATGTCCTACTTGGCACAGGACATTGAATCTAGATGTCTGAGCATCTGGGTACATGCATGTATTACAACTGGCAGCTTTCTTCCCCAAGGACAGGTATCTTAGCATATTTCAATATGCTATAAAGGTGTTTTTTTTCCTGCTATCATCTGTCAGGAAATAGAAGAACAGTGAATGAAAGAACATATACAAACAGCATAATAGTGCTGTCTGGATCGCGTTAGGTACAATATACTATCTAAAGGTGCAACTGACTTGTACATTCTGTGGTAGATAAAAGCAATCAGTCATATTTGTAAATAACCATATCGTCTAGAAGAATTAAAAAGATGCACAGGAAGTGATGCCGGACTCACAGCATGTAAGAAAGCTGTAGCGATGTCAGACCTACCTTCACGGCTCCACTACTAACTTCTCTGCATGCGAAAGTCACGATCTTAAATGCATAGATGCATTTGTATTTTTTATGTTTCGTATGTCTGTTGGTTCCATGTTTATTTAGTTATTACACATCGTGGCACTGTGGATTTCCCTAGAGAGAGTTGGCATATTAACCCATTAAGGGCTGTATAGTGCTTTAATGCATTATGCTCTTGGTCGTCATGATGCATGAATGCAGCATTGAATAGTAACCCGCCAGATCTACATTCATGCATCATGACAACCCTCAGCGAGCGTATCAGCCCTGGAGGGCTAGCATGGTACTTGAATGTAGCCCTGGGGAGTAGACTTTCCAGGGCTACATCTCAGCATCATGGCCACTAGATGGGCACAGTGTATTGAGGCACGATGCAGATATTAAAGGGTTAAGGCCTTTATCGCATCAGGAAACTTGATAAAGGATTCGTCACCAACGACTAAACATATCAACCACACAATTTAAGAGGTGCATTGGGCTTTAATGCATCATATACTTAGTCGCCGTGATGTATAGCCGCATTCATGCATCATGACGACTCTCTAGGAGAGGGGGGTAGATGGGGGGGTCCCCATGTCGCATGTCGATTTTAAGAAATGGCCATGTCACATGTCACTAAGGAAAAAGCCATGTCGCTAGTGTCACTAAGAGGAAAAATGTTGTCATAAATGGGGCTCTTGGGGCCGCAGGCCCCAGGAAATTTTTGGAATTTGACTACCCACAAGAATGAAATTTGAAGAAAGAGTTGGGTATTTGATGATTACACTAAATGAGAATTTATTATTCATGTCACTAAGCCCCATGTCGCATGTCGATTTTAAGAAATGCTCATGTCACATGTCACTTGACTGGCCATGTCCCATGTCGATTTTAAGAAATGGCCATGTCGCCATGTCGATTTTAAGAAATGGCCATGTCGCCATGTCGATTTTAGGGGTCGATACCCATTAGGAGCGTATCTGTCCTGGAGGGTCGGCGTGATACTTAAATGCAGCACTAGCAAGTAGACAACGCGGTATCATGGCGATTAAGGACCGAGTTCATTAAAGCACCATACGGGCATTAAATGGTTACTGCATCAGAAAACCCTAGATCCAGGATTCATCACCAGAGGCAAGTGTTATTGTATGAAACAGAGGGAGTGAAAAAAACAAGACAGGATATGGACCCTGCACGACTCTCAAGTCAAAACAAGCCCCTGGGGATTCTGCATGGAGGCTTCTGTGTAACCCCTGTTGTTTCATAGGAGGATGCAAATATCAATGTCAACTAGGGTACATTCACCTGGAGTCGGACATGTACCTTGAGACGGACACTTCATTTTGTAATTATTCATATGTGTAAAGAATGATGAAGTTTAAGTATTATTCTTTCCAGAGAACAAACACTTGCAGTAGTGGTGTACATGAGTAACCTAAAGGTCCATTATCCGTCTTAGTGTATGTGTCTGACTCAGGGAGAATCTACCCTATTAATGCTATAAAGGAGTAATGATTCATCCCTATACATCCTTTCTGAAAGATTACACTTCTCCCCTAGAAGACAATAAAATTGGAATTATAGGGCAATACTTTTTTATGGGCTTCCCCTGTTTCTTCAAGAAATGTCGGAATATACACCTGTCCTATGTGTTATATTTATGTGGTTGATATATGCATGAAACAATATTGATATGTTCTGTCTCAATCATAAGAATGAAAATACCTTCATCCCCCCGTCCCTTCAAACCTGATGCCAGGAGGAACAAACGGGACTGGTGTATTTACCAGTTTACAACTTCTCATACCAAAAAATAAATCTCGCGAATACAGATCCCTTCAAAAATGGTCATATGAGATTTCTTCGATATTTAATTTATGTTGCATAAATAGAAGTGTATGATTGTTTCGAATTGTAAATTTACCAGATATTTCCAAATGCTGTTCAACCTGTGACAAACCCGACGAACTATATAATGTTATTTCCTAAGAATGTGGTCATCAACAAAAGAAATGGTACGATTTCTATTGATGGTAGATAACATATTTCAACCCTTTGAAAAAAATGTATATATGTGATGGAAAACCTCCGCGGAGCTGTAGTATTTGCTTTAAAACCTCCGAGGCGTAGCCGAGGGAGTTTTACAGCAAATACTACAGCTCCAAGGAGGTTTTCTAGCTTATACTCCCTCCCCTAAAAAACCTGTGCTAATTTGCTAGAATAGAAAGGGTAAATTTTGGGTTTTTTAAAAAGATATATATTAGGATAAAACGTTACCAGATCTGGTCAGTATTCAAACCTATGGGAGGTATTATCACGATGTATTAGCTTTAGGTAAATGACATAAGCTCACAATTATTGTATTGAAAAAAAATCTGATATAACTTTATTATGCACATAACGTTGTGATGGAAAAAAATGAGACTGTATAAGGGTTCGAACCCCTACACTATTGACTGCTAGGTCAGAACACTACCACTACGCCATAGTGGAAGTGTCTATTCCAAAGTCGACATAGACTATAAGTAACCTAACATGTACCGTGTTCAATGGTTTGTTTCATTTATAGTAACAACAATATATATGTATATTTGATTATAATGTATATATATATATATATATATATATATATATATATATATATATATATATATATATATACATATATATATATATATATATATATATATATATATATATATATATACATTATGATACAGAATGATACATAATATAAATATAGAGATCTTCCACACCTCTCATCCTATGTACAGGCGCTGTGGCCGAGAGGTCTAGGCGCTGGCACATAGGTCCCATCCATGTGGGTTCGAATCACTTGACAGTCCCAGGTTTTTCAAAACGAAATTAATTACAAAACCTCCGGACAGCACCTACAAAACCTCCGGACAGCACCCACAAAACCTCCGGACAGCACCCACAAAACCTCCGCTCAGGGGACCAAAAGAGAAATATGGAAATAAACCTACAGTAGGAACAATAGGACAAACACCTGAGCGGAGTATAAGTGATGGAAAACCTCCGCGGACCTGTAGTATTTGCTGTAAAACCTCCGAGGCGTAGCCGAGGAGGTTTTACAGCAAATACTACAGGTCCAAGGAGGTTTTCTAGCTTATACTCCATTCACAATAGTATGTTTACTCATAAATGATATATAACCTCCCAGAAAATGCGTTATATCTATGTCCAGAAGTGTTCTGTATAGGGGAATAGGCACCTAGTGTACCGGCTACAGGGAATGACTACACAGGACCTCTGAAGAGGAGGTAATTGTGTCATGGCTCATTAATTTCTGGACAATATAATCCCCCTTTCACCCACGGTATATATATATTATAACTTCAACAGGTATTCTTATGCACCTAACTATGTGTAGGCACCATGGCTGTGTGGTCTAGGCACTGATTCATGAGTCCTACCCACATGGGTTCGAGTCCCACAAGAGCCCCTTGTTTGTTTGTTTTTTTGTGTTTTTTTTGGGGGGGCGGGGCCTAAATGTGCCTATTATTTGCCTGATGCAAAACGACATAAATTCGTCCCAGAATTGAAGTTTTTTTGTAAAGACACCCTAGGGCCAATTATAGTTAGGTGACCGAGTGTATCCTCCACGCTCTTGTGACATGGAACTATAGTAGACTTTATACAAATTATTTGATGACTACATCTAACCATCCCTATGTTTTGAAAAGATGTCTGTCATTAAAAGTATTCTGTTGTTTATAATTTATCAGGTGTATTGTAACTGCAGTAGGTATTCTCAGGTGACAAACTATGTGCAGGCGCCGTGGCTGAGTGGTCTAGGCACTGGCACATGAATCCTACCCATATGGGTTCGAGTCCCACTATAGCAGCCCTGGTTTTTCTAAATAAATTAGGCCACAAAATCTCCGCTCAGAATTCACAAAACCTCCGGACAGCACCCACAAAACCTCCGGACAGCACTTCCAAAACCTCCGGACAGCACTCCCAGTCACAAAACCTCCGGACAGCACTTCCAAAATCTCCGCTCAGAGTACCATATAACACAATATGAAAATAAACCTACAGTGAGAACAATAGGCCCAATCCCCAGGCGGAGTATAAGCTCAGGAACATCCCCACGCGCTCTAGCTAAACTCCACAACCACCACCAGCCTACTCATTGTTACACTGATCACTCCTGAGTTCACAGTGACCTATATACCAATGCGTCAAGACAGGCTGACCTTTCAATAAAGTTTCTGAACAATTCTGAAGACTGACCGGAAAACATAATACAGATACTTCAACATCCGGCATGCTAATATACACACTTTGAAAGATAACTGTCCTGTGAATCGCGTGATATGAGATGTTCGGAAACATAACCAAGAAAGACTAACATTGTAATGTGGATTCTGCTAAAACCGAGTTTAACACAACGTCATTATGAAAAGGGTAGGCCTTTCTTGATGCATGGGTCTATAGGGGCGGTCAGGGTACAGGGCTATACCCACATGGTGGTTTGACTACTACGTCACAGGGGATCCACCTGACCTCAAAGGGGATCTACCTATACAGGTAGGGGGAGGAAATGGTTGGCTTTGTGTTATCAATACGCAGTTGATAGACTTAAGTATTATGCTATAATATTATTGAACTATAAACGCAAACGAAAGGGGAGGAACCAAAATAATTGCTCCCCGTTTTGGAGAAAAAGCCAGCGTGTTATTCTTGCTATATAAAAGAGATCATCCGTAGTAGATTTACACTGTCTTGGGGAGGGCGGACCAAAAAACGTGGGATCCCTCAAGCAGAGGGGACAAGGAAAATACAGGAGTGCCAACCCCTCTATGTTGTAAAAAAAAAAAGACCACCCCTCCCGCCCCCCAACTATATAAAGGGCCGACATTTGCATAATGGACCAACATCCGAGGAAACATCCGAGGATAGAACCTGATATACACAGAAGCTAGCGCCATTGAACCATTTTCTCACGGTGATGAAACAGCATCTGTTTAATGACTCATATCGACATGAATGATCTCATGTAGTCCCTCACCACATATGGGATTTCTACTGTGTCTGCCTTTATATCATAGCTGTGACGTCGTGGACCTTAGTGCAAGGTGAAGGATATTCCCTTCTCTCAGTAAATGTCACAAATGTACATTCAGAGATGCATGAAACTCTGAGAAAATAACGGCTAGAATCATATGTAGGCCCTACAATGAAGACTCATAATGGATAGGCAAAACGTGTATTTCAACACAATGTCATTTCCTGTCTTTATAGTATAGCTGTCTACCATATCTGTATCAATTATTTCGAGCGTCAGGAAGGTATTTCTTAAGGTTTGACGATTAGCAATAAGGGAAATTACACCAAAATCACTATTTTGTCATTACGTCTCCAGCACGATTACACAGAGAAAAGAAAGAGCGTCAAAAGGGAGTACAGGTTGCTTCCAGAATGTCTAGGGGAGTCCAGGTCGCCTAGGTGAGCCTAGGTGACTCTCTGGCTGACTTATAAGGGAGTCACCTGGGGGAGTCACATAACCCAGGGAGCTATATGACTCCCCCAGGTGACTTAGTGCTGCAGCATTTAAGGCTGATTAGCCGAACACCCATCACCAAAAAAGACTAAAGGTCACTATATACCACTGGAAAGCTCTGATCATGACCTTTTCAGATATGGTGACTGTAAAAGAAATGGTTGCGAGGAATCCAAGATGGCCGCCAAAATCCAAGATGGCCGCCAAAATATCAGAATTCCATCTCCCATGACTTAAATATGGCTTAGAATACTTTTAAAACACTGCCTACCCCCCCTAATTTGGATCCAAGGAATTCGATGATTCTATTGGTTTGTTGCTAATATAGCCGGTTGCTTAGCAACAACTGTTCTTATTGTTTATCTGCCTAGCAACACAATTTTCCATGGTCCTGAGGTTGATTATAACCATGCCTACCCCCCCTAAATTGGACCAAAGGAATTCAATGGTTCTATTGGTTTGTTTCTAAGACAGCTGGTTGCTTAGCAACAGCTATTCTAACTGTTTATCTGCTTGGCAACACCTATTTCCATGGTCCTAAGGTTGTTGATTATTATACCTACCCCTTTAAACTGGACCTAAGGAATTCAATGGTTCAAGTGGTTTGTTGCTAACACAGCTGGTTGCCTAGCAATGACTGTTATTATTGTTTTTCTCGCATATTTCCATGGTCCTGAGGTTCATTATCAACAAGCATAGCAACAACTAAACAGCCTTGGATCCAGGTTATTCTGTGGTGTGAGATGGATAAAGACACAAGGTCTGTGGACCATTCAAGTACCTCTTTGGACCCATTCAGCAGCTCTTGGGACCCTGGAAGCAGTTCTGGGGACCCTCCCAGAGGCTATATGGGACCTTTCAGTTGCTCTGGGACCCCTTTAGTGACTCTGCGGACCCCTTCAGCTGCTCTGGAGACCCTCCAAGCAGCTCTGTGGACCCTTCCAGCAGCTCTGTGGATCCTTCCAGCTGTTCTGTGGACCCCTTCAGTAACACTTGGGACCCCCTCAGTGACTCTGTGGACCCTCCAAGCAGCTTTTGGGACTTATCAGCACTTCCCAGAGGCTTTGGAGGCCCTTCTAGTAGCTCTAGGGACTCTTTCAGTGACACAGTGGACCCCTTCAGCAGCTCTGGGGACCATTTCAGTGACTGTGGACCCTTTCAGTTAATATGGACACCCCTGCAGTGCCTCTGTGGACCCTCCAAGCAGCTCTGGGGACCCTCACAGAGGCTTTTGAGGCCCTTCCAGTAGCTCTAGGTACCCCTTCAGTGACTCTGTGGACCCCTTCAGTAGCTCTGGGGACCCTTCCAGCTGCTCTGTAGACTCCTTCAGTGACTCTGGGCACCCCTTTAATGACTCTCTTGACCCTTTCAGTGACTATGGGCACCCCTTCAGTGCCTCTGTAGACCCTCCAAGCAGCTCTAGGGACCCTCCCAGAGGCTTTTGAGGCCCTTCCTGTAGCTATAGGGACCCCTTCAGTGACTCTGTAGACCCCTTCAGTAGCTCTGGGGACCCTTCCAGCTGCTCTGTGGACCCCTTCAGTTGCTCAGGGGACCCCTTCAGTGACTCCCTCCAAGCAGCTCTGGGGACCCTTCCAGTTGCTCTAGGGACCCCTTCAGCGGCACTGTGGACCCCTTCAGTGGATCTTGGGACTCCTTCAGTGACTCTGTGGACCATTCCAGTGGGTCTGGGGAGCCCTTCAGTGGCTCTAGGGACCCTTCCAGTGGCTCCAGAAGGACCTCTGCTGACTGTGGTGGCACCGCAGGTCAGACATAGAGTCATCTAGGCTCCCTTAGGCGACCTGGACTCCCCTAAAGGGGGGAGTCATTCTGGAGGCAACCTGGACTCCCTTTTGACGCTGTTTCTTCTCTTTGTGTATGTTCCAGTATGTGCATGATAAGCCCTCTTTTTCTGTACCACATTACACTTTGAGATTCACTCTTTTCAACAAAGATACAATGCCATACATCAATAACTACATAATAAACCCTTGAAGGACGGAACAATGCATTAGTGCATCATTCCCTTTGTTGTCAGGATGCATGACTGTAGCCTTGGCGAGTAACTAACCAGGGCTGCATTCAAGCATCATGCCGACACTGTGGAGTTGGGACACTTTCAAAGCGTTGACAGGATGCACCGATGAAGCACAGACGAGTTATTTGCCGGGCTGCATTGGTGCATCATGGTGTCATAGTTTAGCGGCATGCCGTCCATAAAATGTTAAGATGGACATCTCAAGGCATGTGGTTGACTCTGCTGCCCTATGTCTGTAACAGCAGTATTATAATAGCGATCCCAGAAAATCATGGTCACACTTGACCATGATTGGCCAACTTTGATCATGACCAAACCTAACCAAAGTTGACCAAAGATTGGTCATATCCAAACCTAAGCAGAGTTGGATAATTATTTTGGTCATAACCAAATCTCACCAATTTTGCCGAATTTGGTTATGGCCAAGGCTTATTTGGTCATGTCCAAAGTCCAAAGCTTTGGTCAGGTTTGGTCTTGACCAAATTGGTCAGGTTTGGTCATGACCAAATTGGCCAACATGAAAGGCGAAATTGGTGAGGCTTACCAAAGGTGACCACAATATCCTGGGCAATACTAACTCCATTTAAATTTCAAAGATAAAATGCTAGAACCAAAGATACAGCGATTCTCAAATAGTATTCTTAGAATTGTCACAGACCATCTAAGTTCTATACAATTTTGAATATACAACTGCAATAAGATATGTCCTGAACAATCTAAGAAATAACATATGTGCTATTGAACGACATCTCATGGTGCTGAGGCATTCCTCCATAACTTTTATCATTTCCTTTATACAACGTGCTTTTCAATCATAATACACGCCTATGGACATCCGACTGGATATATCATACCACCTGATAGCATGGCATTGACCGTTACACATTCAGTATAGATAAAATAAAACACAATTCGATTCCCGTTTTCAATTCAATAGTGTGGCTGGGAGAGCGGAATAGTGGCAACTCAGCACTGATACCATAGAGAGAAATACCACTTATCCTGTAGGATACAACATCTTAAAGTATAGGCACGTGCCTGGGGCCCAGTAGGAGGTGTGGATTGGGGGGGGGGTGTTAGGTAACAGCTGGGTTCTCTGTGGGTGTGTGAAGGTCACTAAGGTCATGCAGCGTCGTGATCCACCTCCAGTGTGATCCACCTCTGTGTGTGGTAGCCGAGTCCAAGACTGACTCACTCTTTCACTTTCTGTTTCAACCTCTGTGTGGGATAAGAGTAGGGGGTCCGCGGTGTCGCCATCTGATGGATGGCTGTGGAACTATTGAGATAGCAGCCGGCAGCCGCTCACGACAAAGGGTTTGGAAATTGCAAGGAGAAGTATCGTAGGAAGCAATCCATATTAACTTCCATAAATAGCCAATAAAAATCTAAACTAAACTCAAATATTTCAGTGAGGATCAGGCAATGCTGGACTTTGATTCTAAATGCTGGACTCGCCCAGATGATTTGAGAGTCTGGCAATGCTGGACCCTCTTCCCTGAGTTTGACAATGTGGGACTCTTGGAGGCTAAAAGAGAGGCTTCATGGAGTCAAGCATCGCCAAAGTCTGGGAGGACGACTGTCCTAGACCTTCCATCCATTTGGGTGAATCCATCATCGAAAATAGTAGTTACGGCAGTAGATCTCAGATGTGACCTTGAGTGTCTGAGAGTTATGGACAGAAGGGTCGGTTTTCTACTGATCGTGTTTATCCCAAACAATCATGTAGACTTCTTCACCCAATCAAGGCAAGCTATGAGTGGCCATTTACATATGCTACTGGGGTCTTAATTGGGAAGGTGAAATGTACAAATGTGTAATTATAGTCATGTCTAGACCAATCAATAGCAGTGTTCAAGGGGCTGAAAATCATTTGCCTCTATACAGACTGCCTCCATAAAAGTGCCTCAATGTGTGGAAATGAAATACCATCTATTCAATTCAATTTATGAATCAGTTATAGTAAACATACATAAGATGCTAGTCATTGATTTATGAGTCTGTATATTCCAAACTAAAACCAGGGGAATGCGAGGCAAAATCACCTCGCATTTGGACTCGAGTTCCCAAAGCTTTCTGGACACCTCTATCTTATACTCACAAAAGATAGTGTCCGTGGGTATTACAGGCTCTACTACGAAAATGGGGTTTAGCATTGTCTGACCCACACTACAGTGCTTGACCCAGTAGAAGTGTGTTGTTTCGGAGAAACATTGTGGAGATATATTTTTCTCAGTGTGTGCTATTGTTACTTTTTTGTATAAAACATTCAATTTGAATACAGAAGAAAACTTGGTAGCACCAAAAATACAGCCATTCTAAAAAGATGTAGACTACAATGGTCTTCTTAGAATTGTTACAGACATTCTGTTTTGGAATGTACAGGGTATGGCTGGTATCAATGCTATAGACCAATGCAGCAAGAACGGCTGACTTTTCAGAGAAGTTGTTGATAGATTTTTGAACATTTTTGAAACTTGACAAATATATGAATATAACCTCAAAGTCCCGCATTCTACTATATACTATTTGAAATATAATCGTCCTGTGAATCTGCTAATATGAGATCTTTGCAACTATATTATGAAAAAGTCACCCTTTCTTGCTATCATGGTCTATGGAAGACCGAACATATCCACCATAATAAGGCCACTCTAAATAATATAAGCCATGAGAAATATGACGAGGGTGCATTTTATTTCGCTGAAGGGCTAAATGGGTGGGGCAATTTGATATGCAATATGCCCACATTTGTCCATTATTATAATGCTTTCCATCAAAATCCAGTCTCTGCCTACCCAGTAAACAAAGCACGTTAAAGAACTTTCTCTATGGCTCCTTATTATGGCAAAACGATATATAACGTTAAAAACATTACTCTTACGCGAAATAAGGTGTTTTTTTTAGCTGGGTAAGCTTTACTGTGTATATTGTCCCCAAGACTGAAAGGGCAATTCCAAAATGTTTCTTATTGATCACAGTGCTGGTAATCAATATCATCTTTCGGAGATTTAATTTTTTCTTTTTTTTTCAGTGGGACAATTATGGGCATATTGGTATCAAATCAAAGCTTAGAGTGCCACACATGCAGTGTAATCTTAATATCCTATTTACTAAAATGTGAATTAGTTCGCTGAAATCCCATACCTGTGACCCAACAAGCAAAAAGACCCATCCGCGGGGGATTTTCAGTACTGGTTTTGGCCACCAGGGGGCACTAGAAGGGCTAGAGAGTGCATAATTCAAGTAAAAATGCTCTAAGCTAATATTTTGTGTAGAATACAATAGACTTATCATAATTGTTCTATGTTACTGCAAACATTCCATATTTGGAACGCAAAAAGAACGTTTTCTATGGAAAATTAGCATATAAGACAATTTTTGGTTGCCATGGAAACCATTCCATTACACAAAATGGGAGATTATAGTCCCAGTTTCTTAAGTATCACATCAGTTACTCAAAACTGAAAACAGACTGTAAAAATTCCTTCTAGAACCAAATTTAGTCTAAAAAATACCATTTTATTTGGTTATTCATCAATAAAACTGATTTTTCATGATTATCGCTATCTATTATGGGATGTGATGCTTTTAGAGCTTATTTACCATTTTTAGTTATTGACATGTACCAATCTTTGAAAATCGATTCCCACAAAACTACCAGGATTTTTTTAGCTTATAATATCTCATTTTAAAGGGTGTGACACCAACTTTAAATACTAATTCCTCCCCGGATGCATATGGGTCTTTTCCCTAGCCTGGTCCTTACTATTAATATGCAATACCGTTCTCAGCAAAAAAAAAGAAGGAGAGGAAAAGAATAGCATAAATGTTTCATGGCTTGGTGATTAGAAACTTTTTTTCTTTACAGGTGGCCTAACATCCCTGGACGTCTTAAAGCGGCATGCTCTAAGGATCAGTTGTGAGAGTGATGGCTCAGTTACAGATGCTTCAGACCACCTTGGCAAAAAGATAGGTTAGTTTTTTTACATTATTTATTAGGCCTATTTGAAGCATAAATACCCCTATACTGGCATAGTAATGTTACATATTAAATATTTGGATAGAGACAATAGTGTAATGGAGGTGCATTATACAGATATCCAAATTACTACCAATTCTGCCAAGGTTGGACTCAAACCCATGATGTCCAGATTGCTGATATCCAGTACAAGTCAGTACATAAGTAGGCACAGGAGAGAGCGCTAGGTGGCAGCACTGAGTTTATGGCTATGGCTCACTGTGCAGAGGGTGGTTCACACCCAGGAGGGATAGCCTCTCACAATTCACTTCACCATGAACCTCATGCCAGGAGTTGAAAGATGGCACATGACTCATTTGAAAGAGGAGAGATTGACCTACAAGATGAATATACATTTCTTCATTCAATGGTATTTGCAAGCATTATGTGATTTAAATAGTAAATCTCCAGGGGTTAGCATAGCAATACTTAATTAATTTTCAAGTGGCTTAAGAAGGCTTTAGTACAGTGATCATTGTATGTATGTTATGTGTCATATCCCTGAAATTCAGGTTTGCAGATGGAGGCGGGGCGAGGCGCCGTAATTTTGAATAAATTTTGTGTCACTTTTGTTGACTTTAACCCCTTTCTAGGGGTCATCCATGCTCCTCCAGGGTTCCGGCCTACCCAGTGCCATTTATATATGGTCCCCAGCCATTCCCTTTTATTTCCCATCCATTTGTTAGTGTCCCTCACCCATTCTATAACATTAACTCCAGGATCTGGTATCCCTCCTCCAGGGCATTGCACACCTCCTCTTGCACCTTTACCCATCCATTATAGCATTCAATCCATCTCATAAGATTCTGCATTCATCCTCTGGGTGATTCACTTGTTTTCCTACCCATCTTCTAGGTTGTTCTATGCCTATTATCTAGAGTTACCTATTCCTCCAGACTAGCCCCTCCTCCAGGGTCTCTAAGTTCCTCTGCATCATATTGAAGTACTCCTCCAGTTCTTCCAGTATACTCTCAATAGTTAACAAAGCATTTCTACCCTGACTCATACCCAAAATGAAAAGTGACCCACCATACTTCTTGATCTCTTTGACCCTCCTCCAGGTGCTTTAACAGTACTCCAGGGTCTCCAAACTTACCATACAGCACATTCCATCCATCTTTGATGATGTCCCATAACTTCTCCATTAATAGTATTATTTGAACACCATATAACACAGCCCACAGACTATTAGAAACCACAGGTAACAAGTATCCCTGTCAGCACAAGCCAATTTCCAGATCACAGTTCCAGACAGCATATTACACTATAAACCATAGTGTACACAACAGCCCATATTCATCATTTCAAATCCAATTTTCTCAGCTTCTAGATAAGTTAAAAACAAGATTGAAAATGATTTGGAATCCCTATGACTTAGAGGAATTGTTGACTTTGGAATGTCTCGTTTTATATGCCTTTGGATTTTCTTCTCCTGTCCCTAACATAAGTTCTCTACCAGACTGTATACATACAGTCAGGGCCGAGACTGGGTAGAGGTTAGCTTGCTACGTCACACCCCTCTGCTAGGGGAGTGTTAAAGATGTGGACCTGTGTCTCAGAATGCAGTTAGTGTAGTCTGCGTATGGCCCTGATGCTGCCATCTGGTGTTAATTCACTGAGTCTCTAGATCTAGATGTCGACGACTCACTACTCTCGTTCCCAAATCCTTCCGAAGGAAGGCTCTGGGGACAGCCAAATGACCTTGAACTTTGGATTTTGCTGGGTCTGGGCAACCCCTGCTGGTAGGCTGGAACCAGCAAACAGGAACAGGAAATGGAACCAGAAAGAATGATGGTAGTTTTAGGTAGATTTACCATCAGCCTTTCTGGTTCCATTTCCTGTTCCTGTTCGCTGGTTCCAAGCTACGAGCAGGGGTTGCCCAGACCCAGCAACATCCCAACATTTGGCAGTTACCAGAGCCTTCCTTCGGAAGGATTTGGGAACGAGAGTAACGACTCACAAGCGGGGGACTATATCTGGGACTGCACTACCTGATTTTCTCATCTGATCGGACCTATTCTCACAAATCGGACCCGAACAGATTGCAAATATAAACAAACCCTGAAGCATAGGGTTATTTATATTTACATCTGTTTGTGTCCGATTTGTGAGAATGGGTCCGATCTGACGATAAAATCAGGTAGTGGAGTCCCAGCATAAGTCAATAGATTTGAGGAGGGAGGTGTGATTATGGACCCTTCTTGGCGCTATCCTATGGACATAATTATTTGAGCGCCTTTGGAAGCTAACAAGTTTCACTTTATTCCTGTATGCCATGGGCAGCTAGCACCCATATTACCCACATTTCAATTTAGAACTGTACAGTCAGAGGTATTGCAGGTCCACATTCAATCAGCATTGACTCAGCATTGACAACCAGTTGTCCATGTTGCATCAATGTTCTGTGCCCATGCGGAGGCTAGTGTGTCAAACCACTATTTAATCAGGTGAATAGGTGTGAAATGTGATTTGACACCTAATAATGACCACTCAAAAAAATGCCATGGTTTCTCAGCACTGCACGCATCATAGAAATCAGAGGAAAAACTGTTTTTTCTGAAAAAAAAAATAGACACATAGTGGCATTTGGCAGCAAATGAAAGCCAATATATCCTTTACATTTTAGATCGCGAGCCAAAAAAAAAGTAAAAAATAAACGAATCTTATATTTTTTTCAGTTCTTGGTGATGAGAAACTTTTTTTTTAGTGGCCCATACAGAAAACAGATAAAGTCCTGAAGGTGTGGGGGGGGGGGGGGCAAAAAAAACACATTTGGACGCACTTGCGAGAAAACCCCCCCCCCCCCCCCCCCGTTTTAAAAATTGACCACTCTCTTATATGCCTACACATTCATACATCACCTCCTTTTTAGTACCACACTGAAAAAGTGAACTTGTCTCCAGAATCCTCGAAGTGACTATCATAAAATAACTGAGTCAGGTTACCACCCCACAAAGAGAATCTGGAGCTGGCAAATGTCGGGTTTTGGGCTGGCCCATGCCAAGTTGGTCTTCTATCTCCGGCTAGGAGACCCTTCCTTGTCACTTGGACAAGTTTTTGACTCATTATTTTTATGACCATCACTTGGATGAGTCTGGAGACAAGTTTACTTTTTGAGTGCATCACGATAAGGGAATACCTTATTAATTAAGGCACTCCTGAACCCCATTTAGCAAAAAGTCACAAGTTGGTAGGCACATTCTCAAGTGACGATGCCAGTTTTTCACAAGAAACCAGCTTTCTAACAAGAAATCCTGTTGAAATGTATACAACAATATATTGTTGTATATGTAATTATTTGCAATTGACTTTCGCAAGTAACCTCGTCAATTGCAAAATATTGCAATATTGACAAATATGCCATAATAATGAGTTATGAATCTGCTCTTGGAGAGTTATCGGCACCCTCAAAGGCTAATAGTATATGATGGAGGAGGGCTGCAGACAATACTTAGTTATTAAAGGTGTATTCCAGTCACATCTCTACTTCCTGTTATTGCAGTACTTTACACACCAGGGGGCGCCCTAATCATCCTGTCCACTTGCCGACCTGACACCTGGTGGTGATCTGCAGAACTACCTGACCTTCCTAACGAGGGCCGTTAACCTGTTAAGGACCGCATAGTGCTTTGATGTATTAAGCAGTTACAGTGTATCAGCACCACAGGGTCTTGATGATACTTGAATGCAGGTTGCATTGATGCATCAGGATGACAAAGAGTATATTGTATTTAAACACGTTGTAGTCCTTTAACCCTTTAAGGATAGAGGTCACTAAAATATGACATTTGTCGTCATGATGCACCAATGCAGCCCAGGCAAGTAACTCGCCGTTGCTGAATTGGTGCATCATACCGACCCTTTGGGAGTGTCTCAACCCCATAGGGTTGGCATGATGCTTGAATGCAGCTCCGGCGAGTTACTCGCGAGGGCTGCATTCATGCACCATATCGACCAAGGGCATGATGCATTAAGTCACCATGCCGTCCTTAAAGAGTTAACAGACAAAAGTGATAGGAAGTTGTTGGTGCTGGGACGCTGGTGTACTGGCCACCTGTCCATCTCACACCTGCTGTCACCTACGACAATAGTGGTGAATGGTCTTTCAGAACAACTGACGTGGTCGTAGGCAAATGATGATGTGACAAAACCTGTTTCATGACCACTAGTACAATTTCTTTCCCCTCATCCCTTTTCTCCTCATCTGTCCACATTGTCTATCAGACACTTTGAATACTACTATCCAACAGCATATATATAGGGGGTACCTGACATTGTATATGGGAGGTACCTGTCTGAAATGTTGCCTGATAATATGAAGGAGGTATCATAAGTGTGTATTCCACCAACGTCGGTCGGCCGAAAATTCGTCATCCGATAAAAGTCTATAATGTTAAACCTATGGGAAAATCTTGTCCCACAGACAGAATCACGGCCGATTCCGTCAGTGGAATACTGCCTAAAGGCTTGATGACTGTACCTGATGTGCCTGCCAGTAGCTTAAGGGTATATGAGACTGTGTCTAGTTGTCTAGGGGGATGTGAGATTACCTAATTGTATCTAGAGTGTACCTGGAGTTGTCTGGTAATACCAGGCAGGTATCTCAAATGGTTGACAGCAACAGACATTCTATATCATGATACCCTAGAAACCATAAGAAATAGGGACTTCATTTTTTATAATGCCTAGGACTTCCAAAAAAAACCTGTGACCATCTTTTAGAGACCCATACTGGTTAACATACTACAGCATGGTTCCAAAAATACCTCACAGGTGGAACACAGCTCTAAGTGGCCGACTCATGGCCACTTTACCCTATGTGGGTACTAGGGGGGGGGGGAGGGTAGGGGATACACAGAGGAAATAAAGCTGCTGAGGTTCTATGCACTGCATGGTGCACAATTTTATATTTTTGGTCTTGCAAAACTGTTACAGGTGTAAATTTGGTGGTGAACTAAGTATCAATGCTACTTATGCAAACTAGCCAACAAAAGAGGGACCCCACACTGATCCTTGTGGGAATTGACACCTGCTCTGACAGGCGTAGACAACTCTTGAATAACCATGGTGTGATTCCAGGGATAACATACTATTCTAATTGCCTTAGTAATGTGTACTTGATGAGTTTGGATGCAAAACAACATTTATCCATTTTTGAGAGTTTTGAGATAACAGCACATTTCTTATTTTATAGAAATGATGAATGTAGAATATGTTTTTCAATTGCTAATGATTAGTGGGCAATGAATAAAATATAATTATAGTAATCGGTTTTTGAAATCCTTGATCATTATCAAGAGAGAGAATAGCTAATTTAATGTGATTTTTCAGTTTTTTTGCAAAACAATCAAAATCCAAAAGCTGTTTTTCTTTATTTACCCCTAAATTGGTAACAGGCCTTTTTTTTCTTTTCTGAGATGAGCAGGACATCAATGAAACACCAACATATAATTATTAAAGATCCTTGCATCATATTTCTTTGATTTAAACATATGCTCATTTAGTTTTTTTGCAAAACAACCTAAAACCAAAAACAGCTTTTTGCAAAACAACATAAATCCACATGATCATAAGATGTCACTTTTGTGTCTATTTTTCATATTTCTTCGAAGTAAGAGTGCTTATTTCGTGTTGAGATAATACCTTTAGCAGTAGAGGGCAACATCTAATGTAATAATGTTTATTTTAGACATTACACATGCAGGATTTAGGAGCCATACACACAAAAACAATATCAAGTGCAGTGAATTTATGTCGTTTTGCAAATAAACGCTTTTGGATTTATGTCGTTTTCCAAAAAACTGCATTTTAGGCAGGCTCTAACTACTAGTTGAGGACATTTTTGTATAAAATTTTTCCACAATTTCTTTTATCTTGCCCTAGCCTATGGCTCTGAGCAGTTTTTTCCCGTTTTTGTATTTTGGCGCTTATGTCGTTTTGCATCCAAACTCTTCACTTGTTGATCATGTCAATGCCTTACAGAGATCAGATAAGACCACCACAGAGGGCAGGCCTTTGTTAATGACTTTCTGTAGGTGCTATCTATTGTTGAGCGTTCCAATATACCAGGTAAGAGCATAATCGAGTTCTTGACATCAGGTTGCTAAGTAGGCTACAGAGCTTAGATACAGGTAATTGTGACAAAACGTGGGAAAACGTGACATTAGGGGAAAACACCTTTATTTAAGTTCATGTCTTTAGCTACAATTTGATACTTCAAGCATCAAAATATTTGAAATAGTTGCTGAGAAATGACATCTCAAACATGGGATGGTAGGGACATGTAGGAATTCAGAATAGACTGCAATGTGATTACATATCAATCTATTTTCAAATAATCCATATAAATCATAATTATTAGAAATTAAACCAATAAATGCATATTATTGTACATAGATTTGGATCTGGTAGGAATATTGGCATTTTGTTTTTAGTTCTGAAATCCTCATGGATGGGGCAATTGGATAGGGATGATTTTTATTCCAAAAGAATGAATTGATGGTTGCCATGGCAACCAAATGTCAACAAATGGGCTAAAAATGGCTAAAACGTTCTTTTTACATTCCAAATAAGACCAATTTAGAATGAAAATAGAATTTTGATAATAGCTTCAAAAGATTCCTTGGGAAAAGTTAGTATTAGGTTATTTTCGCTTAAGTATTCACATTTTTAGCTATATCTCCTGAAATATCATGTTTAGAGCATTTATGGCTATTCCCCCTAATGTTACGATTTCCCAGGTTTCGTCACAATTTTGTAGAAGTTACTCGCCGAATTGAGAGTTGATTACTCTATCTGTGCGACATAACCTTCTTTATCAATTCACCCAAACTCATTTAAAGATCACCCCTTTTTATAAGAAACACAAATTTTGCATGTTTGGGAACGCATGGAGATGTCATTCAGGGCTGGAGAGTGCAAGGAATTGGCTCATTGTTAACACAGCACAATGCCTACACCAGCAGATTAGCTATGAATATAGGCTATGCTCATCTCAATGTCTATAAATACTTTGACAATGATCAATAAGATGCCTTGAATGGGCTAAAACAGGTACCCATTTCCAATGATAAGGGCCTTAGATATTGCCAAGATTGAGATACAAAAACGAGAAAGACACAAATACATAGATTACATATTTTGTAACCTATCTACATGTTGATAGTGGATGCCTCAACCTGACAGAGCTTTAAAAGGTTTCATTACAGCTACTGCCATTTTGACACAGACTATAAAATTGTAAATACTGTCGGCCAGCCAAGAGGCTGTTGCTGCTATGCACCCACTGATACTCAGTAAAGTGCAACTATGATGGCTACCATGGTGCTCAGTTTATCACTTATATCACTGCAGTTGGCATAATGATAACATCTGTAATGATAGAGAGAAATTGAAAATCAGCTAATTAAAAGGTTTTCCAATGATAACCTTATAAAAATCCAAGAGGGCTGCCATCCATCTCCTCGAAATGAAAACCATTACATTCCTTGACCTCAGAAATGCATATTTAGCATTTGGAATCATGATTCTAAGTTGAGTAGAAGAGGTGATTTAGAAATATTCAGTAGCGGCCATCTTTAAATATGGCTGTAGCAATGGCTACAGTCTATATCTGCTATGTCCCCAAATTTGTAATTGCTTTTCATGACCAAGGGAATTTGTATGCAAAATTTTAGATTTTTTCCTGCAGTAAATCAGGTGCTATTATTACCTGGTATTTTGAGAGTCAAATTATGCACATATCCTCAGTTTTACATAAACTATGCTACTTAGGCTTCAATGAAAATTTATTTATGGGTGCAATTTTGATCCTCAGACCTTTCTAAAGGTTTAGTATCAATTCTAAACGTTTTGGACCAATTTGACAGGGCCTTTGCTTATGCAACCTGATATTTGGCTACCTAATTAGAATATGCTAATTAGGAGCCTTGATATGCAAAATCTGCAATGTCCCCTGGCAGATTTGTATTCTCCTGAAAAACTACATAAGAATCAACTCTCAAAAGATAGTCTCTCATTTGGGTAAGTAACTTATACAAAATGACCTGTCTACCAGTTCAATGATTAATCTTTAAGGAGGTTATGATATCTTTATCATGGTTTATAGTATGTTTCATAACGAGCCAAGCCTGATTCATGGTTCCCCCTTCCAATTTCACCTGACAAAGCCGGGTCAACTATCCTCAACTGGTTCAAAGTAGTTTTAACCACTGAGGTGTCTAGTGATCCATGCAGACCACTACTATTTTTTTATTTTTTTATTTAGCAAATCATAATAATCTTCATGATATTCATTAGATTTGTAACCGTTATTACAATCTGGTTACCTTGGCGTGTATCATGGGTTTATATGATATGGATGTATAATGGGTTTATCTGATATGCATGAATCTAGGCCTAGCGAGTAACTTGCCAGGGCTGCATTCAAGCATCATGTCGACCCTACGGGATCGAGACACTCCCAAAGTGTTGGCATGATGCACCAATGTAGCTCTGGCGAGTTATTCTCCGGGGCTGCATTGGTGCATCATGACGACAAATGTCATCTTTTAGCGACATGCATCCTGAAAGGGTCAACATATATAAGGAGCTGTGTCAGAGATGTGCTTAGAGAGTGATAAGTCAGTATACTAAGCACTGTGTTGTAATGTGGGTAGAGAGTGAGTGGTTAGTTTATCTAAGGAGACAACAGAGAATCTGCTCTGAGAGTTATATGTCAGTATATACGTGACTGAGTGAGGATAGTAGAAAACAGTGAATCTGGTCGGAGAGTGTCAGATCAGCATATTATAAGTGACCGAGTGAGGAAAGGAGACAACAGGGAATCTGGTCGGAGAGTGTCAGGTCGGTATAACTGAGAATCTGGTCGGAGAGTGGCAGGTCGGTATATTACAAGTGACTGATTGAGGATAGGAGACAACAGACAATCTGGTGGGAGAGTGTGAGGTCGGTATATATGTGAGTGAGTGCGGCAGATCGTCCCCACAGCTCCCTGCCCCCCACAGAGCAGCTCACAGTAGTACCTGATTCAGCCACAGGGGGCGTGCGTGTCGGTCAGCTCAGCAACTCACAGACAGGGCAGTTTCTGCATCAAGGTAAGTAACCTCGTTCTGTAAGCACATCCTTTTTTTTTGGTAAAGATTTGGCCGTGTTTATTTTCAATGAGTAAGGTATGCTGACAATTAGAATCCATCCACAGGTGTTTGGCTGACAACATATAACGTAAATGCTGTATATGACATACCGTGTATCATAATATTCATCACTCGTATAATTATTTATTTTTTGGAAATACAAGATCTCCTATGCTTTAGCACTGAAGGGCCGTATTCAATGCCCCCCCATTGAATACAATGTGGCCGTATTCAATGGGCTAAGAAAAGATAGTTTTTCTTCATAATATGGCCTCAAATAAAAAATAAACACAAATGCCAACTACATTGATACCATCTCTGATGTATTTCACTAGTGGGGGCTGGGGCATATCCCACTCAGCCTGCGGCTTCGTAGGATATGGCCCAAGCCCCAAACTCGTGAAATACAACAGAGATGGTATCAATGGGCATTGGTATTTTTCTATACATCTATAAAAGTGGACGGGATTTGTACATTAGATATTATGTTACAAATACAGTCCTGGAAGTTCGTCAGCAAAAGCCTGGTATTGAAGACCTACCAATATAAATCACAGTATTTCAAAACCAGTATGTTTATATTTTATATTCTATATCTTAGTATCTTGATGCAGCCTTTTTTTGCCAAAATTCCTGATTTCTCTAATATCAAAATAGGTCATAGAGTCGCACTTCGGTGCATTATATGTATATTATAATGTGAAAATATGCAAAAAAAGAATGGTATAATAGAATGCATCAACAGTTGAATTTCCCTCCAAATAAAGCATCAACACTCTGTGTAGCATAGGAACTTAACAACATGGTGCCGTAGGTAGTCGACACATGGTGGTAGGTCGGAAATAGTTTACCCTAACTAAAAATACACTTTAAATAATCGTTCTGGCAGCCCAATGTATGGTCTTGTAGCATCAATCTTACATTAAACAAAAAAGAAATTTGGTTACTTCTTTCCAAAAATGGATGAAGTAACAGCTGGACATAGTCGAGTGGTGGTCGTATGGAAGGTGTTGTAGTTGTTAAACATATCTCATGAGTTTGAGTTTAAATATTTTTCTTTGGCAAAAATCCAATAACCAGTATTGTCTTTCGACAGATGCCAACATGGTGAACAGACAAATACTTGACGATTACATAGCACTATTACAATATTCAGATAACACATCAGTACGCCAGTGATAATAAATACCACAGACAAATGACGGGATGAATCAATGACAGGGGCCTTAGTTCCATGATTATAACTACTTGTCGGAAACCCTGGGAGGGGCTTACATCGAGGGGGGTGATTATCACATTGTAGATCTACATCATGTATAATTATGTGAGTACCGTAAATGAATGCGTTATTTATAAGCTAACATTTTGAAGAGGGTTTGGACACGGGAGGGTAGAAATGGGGGCGGGGGGGGATTCTTGTGTAATGTGGCACCCAGAAAGTGAACTATGAGAAGGTTTAGCGAAGGAAGCCTAACCAATGCTTAAAGCTGGGTTGACTACCCTCCCTCCCCCAATGGAGATTGTATGTCTTAACATCCCTGCACCCCTTGGTCAAAAGCATTTTTTGGCGAAACTAAATGATTGTGCTTGATGCTTACCGTAAAACCTCGCGTAAAAGCCGCGGCTAGTACGCAAGTCAAATCGCCAGTGCCTCTAATAGGATCGGCCCAAAGTCGGGGTGCGGCTTATACGCGAGTTTTTCCAAATTTTGATTTCGAAAACCACCTAAAATTCCCTCCAAATAACTGGTGGCAAAAGGCCGGGAGAGGGAGGGTTACAAGGCGGGGGGTAGGCTATCCCGGTACTGTGGTATGTGATGGGGGGGGGGGGGGGGCTCTCCAAGGTACGATTATGAGGCATTGACACTACCCACTCAACTGACAGCTAGCCCTCCCCCCCTACGCTGAATGAAGTCACTAGGACTGCGGGGGTAATATATCCCCCCGACCCACTACACCTGTAAAGCCGCTGCTTGCACAAAGCCGATAAACATGGCCCAGTCAACCTCAGCCCCTCCCCCCTTCTCAGTACCAGCTCAACGAGGCCAAAGTTAGGGGTGCGGCTAATACGTGAGTTTTCCCACAACTCATTCAGAAGCCCTCTGCGTCTTATAGAATCGGCTCAAAGTCAGGATGGGCCTTATACGCGAGTTAGGCGTATACACGAGGTTTTACGGTAGTCTTCATGATACGATAGTGGGGCGGACGGGAGTTTGTGTACCCCATTTACCCTCAGAGAAAAGGCACATGGTGGCAAATGAGTATGTACTTAAGAGAGAGTATGTACATAATGCAACATGGGGATGGGGGGGTCTATTTTGTAGAAAGAAATATGTACATGTATACTATATGGAAACCCCCTTTGTGACCATAAATGAAAGGCCTAAATGAAATGTGGAATGTGACAGAGGATGTCATGAGCTTTGATATGATACCAAACATGGGGTACCGGTACTTTAATTAGAACTTGTAATAAAATTCTTTCACCAGATTTGAGTAATGTTTCGTTATTTAACTCTGTGGGTGCCCTGGCCACTTTGGGAGCCTGATAGTGGTGAGAAGGTTATTTATTAAATCATCAAAAGAAATGACCACCTTATTTCAAGTCTCCTGTGACTCACTCACCTGCATCTGTCAGGTCTTGATAAGGCATGCCGCTTATTTTGTCTGTATGTCAGAATGTTGCTAATTAGGGTAGATTCACACAGAGATGAACATTGATCCTAAGTTGGACACTTTTGGACCTGTATTATCATAACAATGGATATAACTATGTATGTGTATGGATAGGAAAGTAAAATTCAAGTGTTTTGTTTGAAGATAAAAGTAGAACTAGGCATCCAGATTTTATATCGACATGTAATGATACCTTGAACTGGCTCTGTATTGCATTGAAGGGCTGGTGGGCAATCTCTAGATCTCTGTGGTACCACATGTCGGACATTATTATCATAATGTTATATTATGAAGAATATGGATGCATAAGCTGTCTATAAAAGACATAGGCAATTAGGTATATGTATTCAGGATTCTATAATTATTACAATAAACCTGGGAATAACTACCAGAAATAACTTTATGAAACCATTTAAAAGAGGTGCTCCAATTTCACTTAAAGTCAGATTATGGAGCAATCAGATTATGACTAAAACACTATAATTTTCTGGTATAAGTTAGGTTCAGCATAGTTCAGCATAATTATATTTCCTATGGAAACATCTTATGTATCTTTATTGAGAATCCTACCCTAGGACTACTAGATCATGCCTATTAATTAATCAGGTGCTCTGCCCTTTATTTCCTTACAAAACAAAAGAAAAATAAAGTCTCTGACTTCAGGTGAAATCGAATTCTCAGTTTTTGAGTGATAATATTTAGGTGAAAAATACTTTAGAATCTTAATATCATACATAGGTCATGAAGTGTGAACACTCCTCTATCTATAGGTATATTATAACCAACTGCAAGTGAAATAGGCATAAATGCACACGTTTTGTGGTTGATAGATTCCCTGAGTAGATTAGCATGGCTGACATTAATGTACTATGACGACAAAGGGCACGGCAAATCGACCAGGGGTAGACACTAAAGCCCAAAATCCACGGCGGCAGGAAGCTGCGTTAAAACGGTATCGCCCCTCTGTCGCCACTATTACGCCGCCATTTTGCCCTGCCACGCTGATTTCGCCCCTGTAACGCCGTGGACTTTGGCGGCACAGGCGCGAAAAAGGGGCGGCAGGGCGAAATGGCGGCGAAATAGTGGCGACAGAGGGGCGATACCATTTTAACGTAGCTTCCTGCCGCCGTGGATTTTGGGCTTAACATTTGAGACCATGGGCCATCCAGGCTCGTAGCTTCTGAAAGTTGTGGGCCCAGGATTAAAGCTATGGGCCCAGGAATTTCTTAAGGGAGTACAGTAAAATGGACCCATAATTATATTGAGAGTCTTAATAGTCTATAGGAACTTTAGTAATGGTCCGATTCAGAAGCCGTAAAAACTGGCATATAGAGCAAGATCAGGGCCTTCCTACCAGCTCTGTAGCAGAGCAAACATTCTGTAAACTACCGGCCCGCTTCCAAAACTATGAGCCATTGGCTCCCGGGCCAGCGTTATGTGTACCCCTGTCAACCATGCTGTTATTCTTCTTGTTTAATCTATATACCTCGTCATAGGAAGCTGGATGTATTTCATCAGAGATTATTCTGAACAATTCACTAAGTGTAAGCTTTTTTCCTTCCCCTCTCCCCTGCAAGGGGTTGGGTTCCAAATATTCCCCCGCTAATAGGCCTGTGTCCACTAGCATATATCAGGCCGTTTGTCGTCCGTCAAAACGTGAATTTGAATACAAATATGAAATATATATGTTTTGTCTCCCTGTGGACACAGCTGGACGACAAAATTCTCAAATACAAAAGTGGGATAGCAATATGCAGGGGTCAGAAATGGACGTCAAAAGTGGGAATTTAAAAATCTAACATTTTTTGATTTTTAGTGCAGAAATTGAAATATATGCTCTTTATTCTATTGTAAAACCTCATCCATGTTTGCCACGGGCAGTCTGGGTAGCAATTTATAATGCCTAGTGGACACAGCATACCTGCAGTTAAAGTAGAATATATCTACAAAATATATTCCCAGATATGTACATATTGCTGGACGTCAAAATGGCCATATATTCCACTTTCCTTGTCGTATAATGGCCACAGGCCTATTAGGGGTTGTAATGCAATATGCAGGGTTCTTTTACGTTTAAATAGGGTATCATTTTGTGCACCTATCTTTGGTCGTCATTCTCCCAAATGATCAAATAGATAACGAAAAAACACCCTTTCTATCTTCTCCAGATGAAGTCTCTAGCCGTGTGTGTATGTACCCTACTATTGGTGCTAGTCAGCGAGGTCACCAGTCAACATGCACACTTCAGCACCGGATGGACCCCCGGCTACGGGATGGGGAAACGCGCTGACCGGGGGGTAGCGCCGCTCGACTGTCCCGCCCGTGCTGATACACTCTACAGGATGATCGAACTTGGACTGGTAAGCATGGGATCTTTCTTTTTCTTTTTTAAAATTCCACTCTAATGGTAAATCCATGTAATTTCTTTTATGTAATATTAAATATGTATTAATCACTAGGATTATCGATGAACTTGACAATGTAATAGATTTGCACAACCCTTGGAGGGTCTTTCAGAAAAGACATATCAGTCATCCTAATTGAATTTTCGTCAACAGGGCAATATTTGCAATTGACAAGGGTATTTGTGATGGGCAAAATGTGGCATTTCCATTTCCTTTCTATAGATTTCAATAGGAATTCATGCCCCCATGGAGTACGGTATAGCCATACTCTGTGGCTTCCAAATCTGTTGATTTTCTTCATTTTAAGACAGTAAGGCAAATAAACACAAAACCCCACTTTTTAACACATCATACATCACTTGTTGAAGCTGGGTCATATCACACTCAGCCTTTGGTATCGTGTGATATGACCCAGCTTTAACTCGTGAAGTATGATGTGTACAGTGGCCCAAGAGGGTCAAAAATTAAATTAAATTTAAAATTAAATTTAAAAAAAATAATTTAATTGAATAATCAACAAGTTTCTAGAGTAAAAGTGTAAGATGAAAAGTGCAATATGATTTCGATTTTAGAAAATGGGTGTCTTAGGTAAACTTTTTATGCTGCTTCTGATTATACTTATTAGAACATCCCATTTTAATGGAATATATATCCTTATTTGGAACGTTTTCTGGTTCCCATGGAAGCCATTCATTCATTCTGAAATGTAATATGGGTAATTCAGGTCAATAAAGGAATCCATAAGGTTTCCAAAGCTGAAATAAGATTATAAATACCTTTCCTATAATATAATTTATTGACAAAACCTATTCATGAAGTATGATGAAAATTATATTACATACATTTTACATAACGGTATATTCCATGATTATTGTGGTTTTAGTGCATGGTATGGCAAATTTATGGTTTTGTTATACTAACCCCATCTCCAGAGGGCCAGTGTTTCTTCCCTATGTGGATTAGCTAAGAATATGATACACTATTTTAAAGATCAGAACCTAGATTTCAATCTTGAATTTCCCCTCAGATTACCCTTTCTGCATGTCTGCTCACGTTGGAGTTTTGTCTATGTACGTATCATACAAACGGCTCTATCCCTTTGTCTGCTCTCAACAATGACGTCAAACACAAATAGTGACGTCAAATCACACTTTATTAAGTGGTAGACTATTAGAATGTACCATTAAAGCCTCCCTAGAGACACAATTAAAGGTGTGTTTCAGGTTACATGGTCTGAAATCTAGGGTACGTAGGTCGGATTTTTTTTATTTTGATTTTTTTTTAAATTTGCTTACTTTGGCCTGAAAAGTACCCAAGAAATCGACTCACAAACTTCGATGCTGACTCGCCAACAACTGCCTCGACGCGTGAATTGCCCACAAAATTTCCAGGGTTGGCCCTGTCTTGCTAGGTAGGGTCGGGTAACCTGAAATACTCCTTTTTTTTTAGTTGGCCCAAGTCATACGCGCAAATCTCTCTAGGGATGTGTTTACATTGTGTTGCAGAATGAGCTGCGGCGCATGCGTCGTGACTGTCTGGCGGAGGAGGCGTGAACAGGATGTGGGCGATGGTTCTCAAAACACAGGTGAGGTCTCAATGTCATCCTTCTGAAGCTTCTATTTATGGATACATTCAAGCTGAATGTATAGGTCCTTCTTTCAGCCAAAACCCTCACACCCTCTTTGTACACAGAGAAAAGAAGTAGAATCATTGTGACTCCCAACTGGATCACAGCAGTAACTCTCCCCGGGACTCTCTAACATTATCAGGACTCTATAATAACTCTATAATGACCCGGTCATAGACAAAAAAAATTGGCCCATGTTCGTGAGACACATCCTTCAGTGATCAAGTCCAGACTCGCATTTGGGAGTCTGCGTGGTTCCACTTCTTTATCTGTGTAGTATCACATTCCTTGGTGAACTCCCCGAATTAATTTCAAGCTGAAAATGAAACTTTTAAAAGAATGATTAAAACTATGTTTGATACTATTACGAGAGTACGCTTTATGTATAGCACAAAATGCTATAAATCGACAAAGTAGAATTAGAGCCAGAAATGATACACAAAGTAATACTGCCGAGCTCTCCCTTTTTTAAATAGATTTATTGACACATCTCATGTAACGTTACACACTCCTCCGATGATGTCAGTATAAGAACGGTTATTGGAATAATAGCATATAATAATTATGAATTTACGGTATAACATGGTAGTGTCATTTAGACCTCAGAAAGGCCATTTCTTGTAGTTGACGTCCATAGTGCCATATGAATCTCTGTGGTTATCACTATTTTAGTTATTTTCATGTTCAGTAATAAATATACATAAAGAGCTTCTGATGTTGAATGGAAAAGTTTTGACCTAGTGATAATAGACTGATGTGACTAAGTAGTTTACTTTACAGTTTTTGATTTATTCTACTTATCATCCTTCAACATTTACATATATTATTTCTTACTGCAATTATCAATAAATTGTATACCTATGTATATACTGAGACCCCCACAGGCTCAGGATTGTAATATTAATAACATTAGATAATAAAATCGGGTAAAATTATTTAAAAAAAAGAAATTATTTTATTGATACAGGTCCTTTGTCTGCAGATTAAATAAAATATATTTTCTGAAAATGAGAATCGCATTTTTTGTGCTTTTAGCTTCTAAGGATGGCACTTCGCTATAAAAGGATGACATTTGTCGTCATGATGCACCAATAGTAACTCGCCAGTGCTGAATTGGTATATCATGAAGACCCTCTGGGAGTGTCTCAACCCCGTAAGTTCGGCATGATACTTGCATGCATCATGACGACAACGTGCATGATGCATCAAGGCATGATGCCGCCCAGGGGTAAATCATTACTGTTTGACTCTATACTCCCTATTTTTATTTGGTCTCAGATACAACCACCAGAGGGCATGGACGGCAAGGCGGGTGCAGGCGGGCCGAAACTGTGACACATCTTTTATCAACATTAGATAACAACCTAAATAAAACCCTCTCCCTTCACCATGCAAATGTGAATTTGGCTAAGAGAGCAAATAAAATCATTATGTAAAAAGATACAGTTTTATACATGAAAGAGTTGTGTGATTATTTGTTTATCAGTTGCTGTTTTCCCAATTAGTGTGCTGGTATTCCAGGAAGGGTGTATACATGATAGCGAACTTATCTGATCCTAGGTTCAATTTCCCTTTCATGATCTGTTCCAATTTTTGCTATTAAAAGCCATTGAATAGTTCCATCATAATTATACCGGGTGGAATAGGCAGATTGAATTTTATTACATATTGTTATTCAGGGCAATGTGGACAATTCTTCCTTTTTCGAGCTGTGCGATGAAGCAGTGTCGATTCTCCTAAATGATAGTTTTCATAGAGCCCACAGCTATAGAGCTCAAAACAGGGAGAGGGTTTTATTTTAAAGGTACTCAACACAATCTAACTGATTGTAGATCGACCAACAATATTTCTTAACAACTTTTAGGGATGTTAGCCTGATGCATATGGAACACAACGAAAAGAAAAACATCGTATGTCACGGAATTTATTTGCCTCTTGGAGGGTATTCTAATTTGGGTGCAACATTATAAGCCCTCATGAGGAAATTATATGTTTCTACATTATTTGACACAGAAAAAATTCTCCCAACAATATCTCAATAAAAATGCAGGCATGCATTTGGATGATCATTAGGAACTTGTTGAAAACAAGAAAATAGGTGGTCACGGGCAACTCTGATGAAAAGACGCTCTAATTTGAGGATTGACTTGATACTGATCGTCAGGACCTAAACCACTGGTCACTTTTTCCGGCCAGATATGGCAGTTGTTCAGGCTGCTCCCTCTACGTTGGTCAGGCATAGCCTGATGTATGGAGTTCAATTTGCCTAAATTTTAGCACATACACGTGCACACCATGCAGGTCCCAACATGAATATGCACCCTGTGCATGCTGTTCCTCGAACCTGGTGTGCACCTGCTTGTGCTAAGTTTTAGGCAAATTTAACTCCATACCTACTGGTGGGGGTTTAGAGAGATGCAAGAACATTTCGTGGTGGAATCTGGAACTAAAGACAGATGTCATTACTATCACCTAGAGTAGGGAAGGGAGAATGAAATTAGGTTTATGGTAGTGTATTCCTAATTATGGTAGATCTTTAGATATTTTATTGGGAAGCATTCACCTTTTTTCATTTTGATTCTAGACCAGGTAGAACCTGAGATTTACCTACTTGCACCTTTTGCACATATAAGCTATTATGCGAATGGATTTTGATTAGGTGATCTGAGATTTACAATGTTGGTGCCATTGCCCATCAACAAGGGCCACCACTGAGAGAGCCCAGGTAAGGCTAATGGGCCCAGGTCAATTAGGGCAGTGGTGGAGTTGTGGGGCAGTAGTGTCCCTAGGTCTGGGGTATCCCTGGAGGGTCTTTCATAACAACTGATGTGGTCGTAGGGAAATTGTGACGTGACGGAAACTGTTTGGCGACCATTAGTAAGATTTGTTTCAAAAGATTACCTGTTGAAATTTATAGAAAATAAATGTAAATACCACATTTTGCCAGCTACAGATGCCCACTTTAATTGCAAATATTGCCCTGTTGACGAAAATCCAATTATGACTACTGATGAGTCCGTTCTGAAAAACCCACCTGACCAGTTAGTTCCCCTAGCAAACTCCAATGTACATAGGCTGTTCTCTTGATTGGTCTAACACACCCAATCTTCAACTGATGAGGCTAAGCACTTGGTAATCATCTATGACTCTATGGCTCTTTTTGGTTTTGGCAACTTCCAATATTATATTAAAAATCCCAGTACTAGTAATAGTGTATCATTGATTGGTATTTGATATATTGGGATCATACTTCAAGGGAGCAGATTCCTATGGAAGAATAATGTTATATAGATATTTTCCAATGCTGATTGCTAAGAAATTCCCAGATAGCTCAGGCCTTGAAAACCGGGGAATGCACACTTCAGTGCACTTACTTTCAGGTACCAATACTACTAATATGCTGAAACATAATTGTGTATAAATGCATTGAGGTGCAACATTATGTAATATTGGTGAAACTTTACGTAACACTATCTATTTTCGGATACATATTCTTATTATCTCTCCAGGATCATTGCTCTTATATCTTGAAATTAGAAGAAAAATAATATCATTACAAGCAGCATGCTCCACACAAAAATTAGAAAGCCCTGAGGATCATGATACAGGTTTCGATATCAACTGATCACCGCTCAGAGCTGCCATGTGAGTGGTGCCGCCACCTAGTGTATTCTCCTCTCCCCACCTAGAGCATGGGGAGAAAGGGCACAGTGGAGACCCCTTGTAGGAAATGGGGGAACACATATACTACAATGTATCGACTTTCAGTAGTTGCTATTTCAAATTGGCAGTCATTCAACATTATATTTTAGCCACAAGCACAGGATCTCTAATGTTCTATTGACCTCAACACAACGATGTTTATCAACTGCCTGAAACTGAGAAGTTTGCTAATTTGCAGATTTCCGAAAAAATACACAATGTCAAATAAATAGGGCCAATTCTCTCATGCATAGACAATACTCTACAATGAATCAAACATGAAAGAGAGAGGGTACTATATGTAGATGTAACATTGATTAAGGATGAAAGCCGGTATGCCCCCTATATCGAAAAGAGATTCAGGCTTCCTACAAAAAGTACTACTTGTCCCTTACGTACTATAGGATAGTCATAGAGTAAATAAAAAATGGGGGTACCCATGCTCGAAATCTGTTGGCGTGCATATTTTTCTCAGTTTTCCTCAACAAAATTCTTAAGAAAAAAACATCAGTAATGTCTATTGACAATACTTTCTTTTCATTTGGAGATAATAGGGTTATAATAATTATTTGTCCTATCCTTCTACTTTGGCAAACCTTCACTGTATAAAGTATGTACATGATAAATTCAGATTCAGGCCTCCTGGAGTTTGGATCTGTTGTACCTCTCAGTCAGACCTTTGTTTTGAGTGAAAGAATAGGAAGTACCCATACTCCATATACTTTCTTCTGGAAGTGGACATGGACATTACACACCTCAGATATGAGATGGTTTGACACCTTGTCTGTAATGAGCTGGTATGGCTACCCAACATATTAAACTATTCCATAACACCCACATTAAGCACCCAATCCTCTGTGGTCTTATGGCTAGCAGTGCTGTCTTTTAGGCTAGATGATTCGGACCTGTGTGGGTTCAAATCTGGGTGGGTGCGAGGTTTTAAACAGAATTGTTCTTTAGCTATGATATGTAGCTAGATATTGCTTGAGATAGACACAAAATTGAGTCAATGTGAGGTTCGACCAGGGGACAGATCAGTGAATTATGGCCTTGGTCTTTAATAGTGATTGGGATTTCCTGGGCTGGTGACCAAGACTTGTGTCCTTTAACCCTTAAGGGACAGCATGATGCCTTTATGTATCATGACCTTGGTCGTTGTGATGCATGAATGCAGCCCTGGCGATTAACTCGCCAGGGCTGCATTCAAGCATCATGCCGACCTTATGGGGTTGTGACACTCTCAAAGGGTCGGCATTATGCAGTAGTGCAGCACTGGCTAGTTACTCTCTGGGGCTGCATTGGTGCATCATGGCGACATATGTCATCTTTTAGTGACATCTATCCTTAAAGGGTCAATTCTTCATTCCACCACAAGATTTCCTTGCCACGGTGTAAACCCCTTCTGAGCAAGACCAGTCTATGTGTCCCATCCTGACTGTGTGGCCGGGTCCTAGCGATGGCAGCGGGCGCGAACTACACGGCTATAGGTCACCAGGAAGTAATTATTATTCCTCTATGTTTCTATATAGCGTAATGCACAAAATTAGCCATCCACAAAATTTGTTGACCATAGTCTTAGCCCTTGTCTAACTAAACAATCCCTCACACACAATGTTTCAGCCTTAATAAACGGGTTGACCATGAAAAGCTCAAGAAAGTCACTTTTATCCACAGGTAGTCCCATTTTGCCCTGTTTTGGGCCTAAAATCGACCTTTGGCCACATCAGTTTGAGCATGCCTCAGAAATTCCCCAACCCTTTACATTGCATAAAACTACATGTGCTGTTTTATCCAAAAGGTATTTGGGAACACCTGTGAATTTTTTCACAATTTTAGCCATTTTTGTTTCATCTGAAATATAACCCAATCAGCAGCCAGAACACCCTTCAATGCAGACCAGAATACCATATCTGTATCGATAGGGGTCACTAACTTGTATGTGTCCCCGTTGTTGATTCAGTTCCTAATTTCACCACTAGAGGGCCATGACTGGGTGTAGTTCCTGCTGCTTTAAACAGGGGGCCATACTGGGAACCACCCACTGAGCAAGATGGCAGCGGCCATTGAACCTGACGGCTCCAACTGTATATACTATACTATGGAAAAGTTAGAACCAACATTGTATCCTTCAAGATCCATTATAATGACAATACACAATGTAAAATGGACGTACGGCTGATCTTGAAGAAAGGAATCTTTGTTCTAACCTTTTACGTAGTGTATAATATACAATAATAATAATATATTATAATAGTTATGTATGGGGGTGTAGATGGGAGGCCCCCCATGTAGCATGTCGATTTTAAGAAATGGCAATGTCTCATGTCCATGTCGCTTAATACTCCCCATGTCCCATGTCAATCTTAAAAATGTCCCCTGTCATTATCATTTCAAACCCCATGTCGCATGTCACTAGGCCTCATATCACATGTTGATTTTAAGAAATGGCCATGTTGCCGTGTCGAATTTAGCCATCCACCCCCACATGTATAGTTGGAGTCGCCAATTTTGATGGCCGAAAGTGTCTCGCAAGTACGACCGACCGAGCTCACGCAAGTGCACAGACATATGTTTACAATGAGTCTGAACCCAGTCTTACAAATGTCCTACAACCTGATCTGTAGCAGGTACCCATATACCGACGACCTTCACTGTCCCATGTCTGGGGTGGTTGTGACCGGCAACACAACTTCACACAGGTTCCCCCCTGTGGGTGTAGGGGTCTCTGCAGTCCTACAGACTGATACCGGCATAGACCACCAGATGGCCACACAGAGTCAAAGCATATCCATTTAGATTTATAGCAGTATAAGGCGGCCTTATACCCACAATTAAGACTTTTAAGTCTTCACATGAACTGTATCATGGTACATTTAGGGAGCCAGAGTAAGACCACATATATAGTGGCACCATCTATGCTATTATTAAGACTTCGAGATTGAGAAAAATATGCAAGCCCACAGGTGTCATGCACCCAGCGGCGTGCTCTGAGCCAGAAGCCGTCGACCATTGACCCCTACCATAATTTTAACTTTAGCAAATGAGTGCACATTTGTTTAAGGGTCCGAATGTTGGTACCCCTACAACAATAGTGACAGGTACTCAGCCCTGTATATAAGGGACATTGTACTCTGTATGTATAGGGTGGGTGTGGGTTAAACTTAAATATAAGCACAGCAGGGGCGGATCCAGGATTTTGGAAAAGGGGGGGGGGCGTGAAATAGGCAATGTACTAGGGGTATTGGAAATTGTTATATTAAAATGTACAGAAAAATAGGGGGGGGGCGCACGCCGGGTCCGCCCCCCCCCCCAAATCCGCCCCTGCGTGACAGGGAGTAGAATCAGTGAGTGAATAAACAGCCAATGTTGATTGATTTGAGTGAATTGGTTGAAATAGAGCGCGGCGGGCTTCTTTACTAAAAGGGGTGTAATTTTGTTGGTCTCCCCCTCAAGAGGGGTCCACATTTTGGTCCCGCCTTCAAGGGGTCCAAATCCACCAACCACTCCCTGTTAGTAAACAATGACCACTCCCTAAGCTGTATGGCAGTTTTGGACGAATTCGAAAAGATGTCTGTATTATCTCATGTGATTCTAATAAAAAAAGAGAATCTAAAGGATTGGATCTACATGTTGATGACATCACAGTAGAGACGTGGCGATGGAGAACGAGGTCCTGTTTGCAGAATGAGTTGTTTCCTTTGCTTATCTGTAGAAACTCCCGTTTTTCACATGAAAACAGAAGGAGAGAGTGTCAGTACATTAACATTACAGTGACCAGATATGCTATCCCTCCACATTACATACATTATAAATACAGTGATTGTTTGCCATTGTTTGTTTGTTTGACATTACTTTGGCTTCAAATTTCGTTCCTGTCGTGTTTACAATTCATGATATCAACATGATTATCTATTTCTCCTTGTTGTGTAAATGTTCGATCAGTATTTTGTAAGGGAAGGAGACAAGACCACAAACATCTTGATCAAATAAAACTACTTTCAAAGTTAAGTCAAACGACACAAATTGTCCAATATTACAAGGGATAAAATGCAAGACCATTGATATGGAATAAAATTGATCTTTAAGAAAAGAATGGTCCTTAATATAATGTAATGTGCCCTTATAGTGGTCCGGATGCATACATGCAGCTTTGGTGAGTAACTCCCCAGTGGTGTGTGAACCCATGCTTCCTCCATCGCTGATACACTCTAGAGAAGTTGACATAATGCGCTACTGCATTGCTGGCGAGTTACTCGCCAGCACTGCGTTGGTGCACAATGTTAACATGATTTTGCTTTAAGGCAGCCTGTCGTCCCTTAAGGGTAAAAGAGCGTAGGCGTGGCGGTATGTACCCCATCATATCCACCTAATAACCTCTTACCGAACCTAGATGTCCCCTTGACCTTGTCCAGATACAAGGTCAAACATCAATAGGTCAATAGGTCAGAACTACTGCCTTCCCCAGAGGTCAGCTGTGGAGGTTACGCTTAGGGGGGGGGGGGGGGGCGTTACAATCAGAGTCGTTTCCAAGATTGCCAAATTGGATGTTGGTCTCTCAAACCAATTACGTTTTACTGTGTAGTGTAATATAGCATGACGACCCAAAACAAAGAGTAGAATCATCACATAATCCACATAATACATCCCAACGCCATAACATATAAAGCTATAAGCGCTGGTTAGAACTGAAATGATGGTTCTGACCATACAACTCTAGGTCACGACTATTTGATGAAACCTCTGTTGTATTATCATAGTCCAGAAAGTCTCGGCTTTCCTCTTGGTTATGTTTACAGAACCCCCCTTTATAAAATTTGTTTACAAACTTCCCCGTCACCATTTTGAACTAATTATAGCCAAAGGTGCATAGCTAGCTAAGACGTGTTTTAGTGTGTTTGTCAACAAATCGTTTATGGAAATTAATGTAAACAGAGCTAGAATGTCTGCATGTGTGTTTTTATGCATATCATTGATTTCTTGACATCCTTCCAAGCAATGCCTCAGATGCCTCAGTTCAGGTTTTCATCTTCGCATGTGCAGCACAAGAGGTCCCTTAATGGACGGTATAGGACTCTAGGTCACGACTATTTGATGAGACCTGTATGGTCCGGATTTGTTGACTGACTCCCTTGTCCTTGTCACCATCTTGAATTACCGTGATTCGAATAATTGTAATAGGTGTACAGCAGTATGTTTAAAGTGTCAGTTAAGAAATGCCTCAGTAGGAGGTAACTTCTTTATGGTAGAATCATAGAGATAGAGCATGAGGGGCCCTTTAAACTGTACATGGGGTTTGGGGAGTGGTGATTTTTTAACTACAGGGGGGAGGGGGGTCAGTGATTTTTTCGCGCAAGTGGGGCAGAATCTTTTTGGTTCCCACGGGAGGGGTCAAAATTATTTTGGCCCACCCATCTTCAAGGGGTCCAAATTATTTTGCCCCCCCCCTAAAAAAATCCACCAACCCCCACCCCCCCCCCGGTTATCAAATAATGACCACTCCCTGAAATGTCTGCATAATACACCAGTGCAGTGCTCGTGAGCTACTCACCTGTATTAATACATCATCTAATCATTGGACAGTCGGTTCTGCAGCTTACTAATTTCCAAGACCTGATGGATTTCCGCACGGGTAGATACCAAAATCAAAGTTATCCATATTATTTAAGATAATGTGTTATTTTACAACAGAAAGTAATCCTTAAAAAAACTTTTATTTGCCTTAAAGGGGCGGTCCTCCGGCCGTAGATCCAACAGCTTAGAGTAGAGCATGTCGTTCATAACCAAGTGACCTTTCAGATGTGTCTGTAAACAAGGCCCCAAGCCACCAAAGGCCACTTGGTAGACTGCAGTCAGTCTTGAGTGTGCTGACAGCCTTCAAACATACACTGTAAAAAAGTGTTTCTAATTTTTAAACACATTTACCCAAACGTACTAAAGTTGGACACTTTCACTCAATCTCAGAATCTCAGCACTTTCTTCTGTCAGCAGGTGCAGGGATATGGCTGCTGTTGGTGGTTGAGCCAACAAAAGTGAAATATTGGTGGACAAGGCCAGTTTGGCTGGCCCACTGGAATATTTTGGACAGCACTATGTACTTATTATTGTTGACATTATCTAAATTGTCATTGATGTCAACCAATACAATGGGTACTATATTTGACTAAGGAGAGCCTGTACATGGGCAAAAGCCTGAACAAGGAATAGGAGAATAATAACAGTGGGCTAGTTAAGGTGGGTCGATCCCATTGAATCAAAGTCATCAGAATTTCCCTTTTTTTTTTCTCTGAGTACCCTAAATCATTTGGAAACAGAAAATGAAAAAAAATGTAGGGGTTGCCGCGCTACTTTTTTAAATGTGGAATTTTGAAAAATAAAAGTATTTTAATTTTATATTAAAAAAACGAAAAAAATGTAAAGATTTCTATGATTTTATTTTTTATCAAACAATAACCACAAAATTCTGAAACATCACACAATGAACAGAAGGATATACAGTCAACTCTCTCCTAACGACCACCCCTCTACAACGACCACCTCGCCATTGCGACCAGTTTTGGATAGTCCCAACCATTTTCCCCTTTGTTTTAATATGTGGACAGTCGAGGGAAAAGGGTCCTCCATTGTAAAAACTCAATAATAAAATTGATGTCATCAGCTTTCCAGTAATATCTTTTATTATCAGGTACCACTTCTAGTTTTTGAATACTGGCTCTCTGAATATGTGTGGTCACTGTTCAATCTTAAATGCTGATAAGCTCTATCTTACTTTGTTTTAGAGATATTCCTATTTAATTAGCATAATTATGCTAATTACCAAATATCCAAACTTTTTTAAACATTTCGTCACAGCTTTTGATCTAAAAATGGTATTTACATTCTGTTTTCAGCATACAACTCTTTGTAGGGCCTTCTATTAATAATTTTAATTTATTTTCAATTTAAAAATGAAAATCATGTTTCCATGGCAACCAACATGTGCAAAAACACCAAATTAGGCCCAAAAACGTTCTTTTCCATTACAAATATGGAATGTTTTCACCAAAGATGGAATCTTCTAACATGGCCTATAATATTCTACATAAAAAAGTAGTATAGATAAGTTTTTACTATATTTTGGTCCTTTTTGGCTATATGGGGCCCCCTGGTGGCCAAAGTTGGTACTAAAAATCCCGCACGGAGGTCCCTTTTACCTTGTTGATCCACATATATAAAACTCCCCCTAAGGCGACCACCCCTCTAATGCGACCACCCCACCCTCCGACCACTGAATTTTCAGTCCCAAAAGACGTTTTTCTCCCTCTAAGGCGACCACTGGTCGGATCAGAGGGTCAGAATCCCCCCCCCCCCCCCCACCTGCCCTCATTTGATTTCACTAGTGGTCCCACATCAGAGGTACAGCAGTCCTCCACCACTCCCCCACCTGACTGGTGGTCGCACATCAGAGGGAGAGCCAGAAGCCCTGTCCCCCCCCCCCTCCACCACTCCCCCACCTGACTGGTGGTCGCACATCAGAGGGAGAGCCAGAAGCCCTGTCCCCCCCCCCTCCACCACTCCCCCACCTGACTGGTGGTCGCACATCAGAGGGAGAGCCAGAAGCCCTGTCCCCCCCCCCTCCACCACTCCCCCACCTGACTGGTGGTCGCACATCAGAGGGAGAGCCAGAAGCCCTGTCCCCCCCCCCCCTCCACCACTCCCCCACCTGACTGGTGGTCGCACATCAGAGGGAGAGCCAGAAGCCCTGTCCCCCCCCTCCACCACTCCCCCACCTGACTGAGTTACTGACATGCACACTGCAACCTTTAATGGGTAAGTTATGGCCCTAAGCACAACGTAATAGTGACATTTTATAATGGACCTAAATAACAATTTCATATATGGATAACCTTGACTCCCCCCAGTGCGACCACCCCGCAATTACGACCACTTTTGGATAGTCCCAAGGGTGGTCGCAATAGAGGGAGTTGACTGTATACCTTTATTCTAAAAATACTTTCGGAGATTTATCAACCTGCATTCTGGGAAAAAAAGTCACCGTTCGGTGAAAAGTTGGAATAAATTTTCATCATTTCCTTACATAATCAAAGAAAAATAGTAGTAAAAGTCATCAGATTTTTCTTAAACTTCCCCAAAAGATTGCTTGGATCATTTGCTGATGAATAAAAGTAATTTTGATATGGGGTGCCGTGCATAATTTGAGGGTTTTGGCCCTTTGAAAGAAAAAAATAATGCAAAAATTGACAAAATTGAATTTTTGAAGTATTGCATTATGGGTAAATTCCCAGCAATGTGCATATCAGATTATCTCACCATGTAGCTTTGGATACATCAAAGCAATTTACTCACTTTGATGCTCTTTAAAGTGCCATTTATTACTTCATAAATCAAAGCTTTTGAAGAATGTTAGAAAATGCCCAAAATACCTATAATTATTATATCAAAATATAAAAGTGCTTTAAAATGCTCAATTTTGCTCAAAATTGTCCAAAAATTATTAAGGGTGTAAAAAACGAATCCGAGCATATGCCTACCAAAAATGGCACAATTCTGACCATTATAAGCCATATGCGCAGAAAGCTGCGCAGTAGTCCATTCTGCAATGGCCTCGACCCACCTTAAACTGCCCTCTCCCACGGTTTTTCATTGCTGTAGCTCACCCCTCACTGGCGGCCATATCCCTACACATAGCTAGAAAAAAGCTTGCCATCTTATGTTTGGGTGAAAGTGTTTAAATTATATTCACATTTTTTACAGTGTATGGGTGGAGCGTGCAGTTAGCAGTGAGACCAGGTAATCATGCTGTCCTGGCCAGGTGACTTCAGTAGGGGGACCATGAATCAGGCTTTCCTTGGAATTAAATAGTCTATAAAAGCATAATGAAACTATAGCACCCTATTAGATTTGATGATTACACATTGGCTTCTAGGTATAGACATTGTGTAATGGTACCATTGTGTAAAGATGTTCTTCTTTTACCCAAAATAACAGCATGTGGCCTATTTAAGGGGGAGTATACCGTTTTCTGTGGGCACACTGGTGGCAGTCAGTACACTGGTGGGTATCAATAGACCTCAATACTATACCACTGGCACAGTCCAACTGCTGGTCACACTAGTGCAACTTATCTAGGCCAGAGCATTGCTGGGAAGGAACAACCAGCAAACTATTTGTTGGTTGCCTGAGCCTTTATACATGGGGTACTGGTGCTCGGGAATACAGGCTCACAGGGCTAGGATATGCCTGCATGTTTGAGGTTTCTGTTTGGGGGATTCTAAATATAACTAAGGTGTTATATAAACGTAACAAGGCTGGCCTAGAGGTTTGGATCTACGGCAGGAGGACCGTCCCTTTAAATATTACACAATGACACAAACTTTAGTACTAGAATTGTTCAAGTTTAGAAAAGCCCAGGCTGTAAGGGATATTCCAACGGCACTATTTAGGCAAACATTACCTGATTGCCGATATTGTTTAAGGTAGCATGCCGTCCTGAAAGGGTTAATCCTGTTAACCCCTTAAGAATGCATGTCGCTAAAAGATGACATTTATCATCATGATCCACCAATGCAGCTCCGGCGAGTTACTCACTGTTGCTGCACTGGTGCATCATGCATATATACCCTTCAGAGTGTCTGAACCCTCTTTTTTTTTTAAAGTGTTTTATTGGGTAAAAGATAACAAATACAAAAGTAGATGCATCATCCTAGCTTAGGCGCATTGCCTTTCTTCCGCTAGGCCCCCTATCATTAGACTAGATTATCATTGTAACATGCATAAGATATGGTATATGGCGTACATGTTGGAAATAAATAAAAGTTGAAACAGACAAAAATATTTTTGATTCACAAATATTCGTATAACACAATGATGAGAGATGAGATGAGATGAGGGGTTTATGTGGCGTTATTACATTAGGAAACATCCTCTATAAAACTACATGCTTATATAAAACAAGTGGTATAATCAGTTTTGATTGCAGTTTTAAAATCAGCCAGGCTCTCTATAGTGGTATAGTAAGGTTTCAATTGATTCCAACAAATTATTGCTCTATAAAAACAGCTTCTGAGTACAATTGGTTTCAATGAACGAGGTACCTTGAGCCTAATGCCCTGATTGAGACGCGTGGGTAGATTTCTAGTGTCAATCAATTTTTCTTGCCCTTTTAAAGTAAAAGCATAGAACAGTAGATGTATGTCCCTTCTAATATTAAGGTACATACACTCACTTTTATTATGTAATTGTACAGTGTTATGTAAAGGGTTGGCTTCAAGCCTGACTTTATAAATCAATCGTAATGCCTTGTTTTGCAAGTATTGCAGTTCTTGCGATTCTCCTATGTTGCCTCTGTCCCAGACATAGTCAACATAATCGAAAGTGGGCAGAGTCATGGTTTTGTATATGGACAATGCAGTAGGAATGTCAATAAAAACACGTGCCCTAGCAGATTGAATTATTTTGTTTCTTATGTTCCTCACGGTGTTTTGCCTGTGCAGGACAAATTTCAAATCTGGGTCTAGAGTCAGTCCCAAATACGTGAAATTATACACCCTTTCTATAATAGTTCCATTTAATGTAAAGACAGGATTAATTCTTCTAAAATTGTTGAAAAACATCCATTTTGTTTTTTGTACATTTATAGTGAGGCTATTTCTAACGCACCATTCATAAATAAGATCAATTGCCTGCTGCATTTTAACCGGACACTCTAAAGAGACAACTGCATCGTCAGCATATAAAGTTATGTTAAAATCATATATTTTTGGTAAAGAATTTATGTAAATAGAGAAAAGAACAGGACCAAGGACGGAACCCTGGGGAACACCATATGTAATTATTTTCTCAGTTGATAGATGGTTATTCGCTATTGTTTTTTGAGTTCTGCGGTGGAGGTAACTTTTGAACCAATTTAGGCTGTTTTTACTAAGTCCAAAGAGGGATAATTTTTGGATTAATTTAGTGTGTGAAACCGTGTCGAAAGCCTTCTTATAATCTAGATATAGAGATATTGTTGATTTATCATTAATAATATTTTCAATTATATTTTGAAGGTGTTCCCTGATAGCAGTTTGCGTCGAGTGGTTCTGTCTGTATCCGTGTTGGCAGGGTGATAAAAGAGAACATTCAGACATGTAACATTGTAATCTTGAGCAAATGATTTTTTCCAGGAGTTTCCCCGGTAGTGGTAGTAGACTGATAGGCCTTAGGTCATTTACTTTTAGAGAGTTAGCCTTCTTTGGTAGCGGTACAATAGTTCCATTTTTCCATTTCGAGGGGAACGTACTACTTGACAAGCATTTATTATACATACATAGGATAACTCCAGGTATACTCATAAAGGCATCTTTCAATACAAAGGTCTTAATGTGTTTTATAGAAGAAGATTTTTTAGTATTGATACCCTTTATGTATTTAATCATACTATTATAAGACAGAGGTTCCATTATGTCCTTATTAATAACAGGGGTACCGTATGGATTTGTTTCATCCCTATGTAGAACCGCCTGTGGTAATTCTTTGGCAAGCTTCTCACCTACAGTCGAAAAGAATTCATTGATATGCTCCGCACATTGATCCATAGGTACTAACAGACCTGTGTGGTTATTCCTAAGTTTAATCAAGGTTGCACCTGTTTTTATGGGCAGTAGTTTCCTGATACCTTGCCAAAATTTCGCTGGATCATCTTTTCTATGCTGTAGGAGTGTATCAATTTCTTCCCTTCTACTGTTAAAAATCAGCGTTTCTACCCGATTTTTATGAAAATCGGCAATATGCCAATCGTTTAAGTCCATAGTGCGTCTTGCAATGATGTATAATCTATCTCGTTCCCTCATGGCTTCTATAATGGGAGCTGTTAACCAGTCTGGAGTGAATTCAGGTATCATGATATTCCTTATGGGACACATTTCATCCAATATTAATTTAATAATTTCAATGTGTCTATCCCACATAATGTTTACATTATCAGCATTAACAATGGGGTTCCAGTCAATGGCATTCAAGGAATTTTTAAAATTTGTAAAATCATAATTTTTGTATGATCTGGCTAAGACCTTTTTCTTCTTAATCTTAGTGCGTTCACATTTCACAATTACAAAAATAGGAACATGATCAGATATTCTAAAACCAATGGTGCCAGATAGGGATACATTATGAACATTTGTATCTAGGGTCGGCATGATGCTTAAATGCAACCCTGGCGAGTTACTCGCCTGGGCTGCATTCATGCATCATGACGTCCATGGGCATGATGCATTAAAGCATGATGCCATTCTTAAAGGGTTAAGCCAGGTCAAAGTGGCATTCTCACCGAGCGTATCCCACTCACAATTCTAGTACTGTTCTAGTCTACAATGTGGTTAAGTGCGAGTGGTGAGAATGCCCCTTTTACCTTCAGCTCGCCTTCAAGTTCAACAGTAGCGACATGAACACTTGTCTGGGGAGAAAAACTCACAATACAGATGAGACTCTATATTTTATCAAAATATCTTTGATGGGTGTTTTCAATAAGGACAAAGAAAAATAAAAAGTGTGTTTCAGGTTACACGCTTAGTTTAAAAATCTACGTAGGGAAGGCTGGATCTCTTTAAAGTACACAAACATGTTTTTTCATATGTGAGGTTTGAGATAAAGACATAGAGAATGGACAGGGAAGGGGAGGCTATAGTTAAACCAATCACAGAAATATGTACATATGGGCAAGGATTGATGAGAGAGGGATTGTAAAGGAGGACAGAGCCAGGCATAGGTAGGTAGGCACCGGGACTGGTAGGCAGGTGGCCAAGCAGGTACCCAGGTAGCAAGGGTATATTGGGCCAATGTCGGCAATGATCGATTCCATCGCAATCGTTTTACCAACCATGGCCCATTGTAAATAATGCATGTATGCATTATTTACCAATGTATACATTGGTTCAACATATAAATTACAATGATGGCCCACCTCTGGCAATTCTGATAATGGGCCATCGCTGGGTTGACCGCGGGCCCAAAGCTGGTCCATGCTTGATAGTGTTGATATTGACCAAGTGTTGGCCCAGTGTTGGGACACTTCAGGGCCATCGTATTGTTTCTGATGTTGGACCAACATCAATTCTATCTACACTTGTCCAATATTGGCTGTGATCTACACATTGGGTTATAAACGTGATCCCAAGTGTGCTCTACATGTTTAAAGGTCAGAGGAAGTTCATGGATGAAATTTGATATCCAAAAGTGCCATTTACTGCATGACACCCGTGGGAATTTGTTAAAAGTAACTTTAAGACACCTCATGTGTGGGTAATGCAGTTAGATAAGTCCTAAATGATAATAATACAGTTTGTATTATTTCTTACCATTTTGGGATAGAGATCAAGATGGATTAAAAAGACAGAAATGATTCTTGACAGTCATGTCGTAGCCCTTTCCCTGCTGGCCTTGAAAAACGTCATTTGGGACTTAACCACCGGCCCTATGCCATGGGAATATGCAACTTTGCAAGTATATGCTCCTTGGGATAGTGATAAGGAGTGAAATAAGTTGTATTGGGAGACAGAATTTACATCTGTCTGACAAGGGGAAGTAGTATTCATGTTAAATACTTTTGGATTGATTCAAAAATTCCTATTCTTTGTTCCATAGCAGGAGTTAGTGGTATTGCTGCCCTAGGGTAGCAATTTTGCTGCCCTAGGGCAGCAGCGGGTTTTCAGGGGTATTTTAGATGCTGCCCAGAGGCAGCAGCGGCCCTTAAGGGTTAAGTGTGCTTGCACATTCAATTATACACATAAAAATAATATAGTTCAATATCAGTGATTGTTGCAGTGGTCCTTTATTGAAAATTATATGTTGGGGGGACATATGTATTACAAGGTTGGTCCGATGTCTAATTTCTAACCTTGGAATAATGTAAAAACATTTTGATGTTGGCCCAACATTGGGCCAACATGAAATCAATATCCCTTTATCCGAGCATAGGCCATTACCGGGCCAGCGGTCAAACCAGCGGTGGGCCAACATCAAAAGGCCATCATTGGCCCAATTTTAAGTGGTATATTGGTCCAATCATGGCCCAATATACTTATGTTACCTGGGTAGGTGGCCAGGTAGTCAGTATGGGTGTAATATAACCACGTATAGCCATTATTAATTATATTAGTATTCACTATGTAATTGTATTTAATCTATAATTTGTGTCGCTTGCTTCTTCCACCACCCTCCCCTTCCAACTTCTTGGAATTGGTTCCAGACAGGGGTATGGGAGGGTGGATGTGGTCTGATGTGGGGTGATTGTGTGTGATTGGAGAATGCATGTGACGTGATGTTGGTTTGGACCACTCGGAAGAGAGTATGGCTATTTCGGTGCATGAGGTAACGGCCACCAGCTCCGTGCGCTCCCCCCAGCCCAAGAGAAAGAGGTACTAATATGTGGTGCACAAGGCACCACGGGGAGAGTAGTCAGAGAGACTTTGATCACACGGCCAGAGACTCAGAGGGACGGAGTCAGCGACGGGACCAGAGGGCTGGGGTGGGCAGGAGGAGGCCTGGTGGCTGGAGGCCAGGGAGATGTGAGGCCCAGAGTGTGAGAGACCCTGAGCAGAGGGCAGGAGTTGGAGTTGTATTGGCTTGGACAGAATAAAGAACCTGGTTTTTACATTTATTCTCAGTGTTGTTATGTTACATGGGCAGCTTAGGATAGTAAGGCGAGGGCAGCAGGTATGGGTAATGGTGGGCAAGCAGATATAAGTGGGCAGGTATGTAGATAGGCAGGTAGGCAGGCAAGCAGACAAACGGACATGGAAACAGACAAGTAGGCAGGCAGGCAGACAGGGAGGCAGACATGCAGATAGGAAAATAGGCAAGTAGGCAGGCAGAGGGAGAGAAGGAGGTGTGCAGGCAGGCAGTCAGACAGTCAGGTAGGTAGATATGGAAGTAGGCAGGTAGGTAGATAGGTAGGTAGGTAGGTAGGTAGGTAGGTAGGTAGGTAGGTAGGTAGGCAGGTAGGTAGATAGGTAGGTAGGCAGGTAAATAGGAGACCAGTCAGGCAGGCAGGACGAAACAGGTAGTAATCAATTACATGCAGCACATGCAGCAAAGAGGAAGGTAGACACCTCAAGCTAAGAAAGCAAAGAGGTAATTAGTGTTAAGATTGTAACCTAACCAGTATCAGTCTATATGGAGGCACAAGTTCACAGTCACAAAACATGGCTCACTACACGTGTGTAGCATCCTACCCACCTTACTTCCCGCAGTCTGTATACACTGAGGAGCTTTTCTTCATGTGTTTGAGAGGTGAGAGGATCTGTTCATTCAATACTATTAACCCTTTAAAGATAGATGTCGCTAAAATATGGCATTTGTTGTGTCTGGGAGGTACCCTTCATCCACAAGAGATGAGGTTCCCTTGCAGCTTCACATAAATACTGTTCGGTAGTATTGTATGTATCGGAACGGGACTATGGTTAACTACTGTTTATTACTCAATCGACATGCAGCCAATCAGAGGCCTCCATTTGGTCACGTGACCGGAAGTGACCTACTTAGGGGATTAGTGGTGACGTCACGTGACCTAGTTAGCCAATCAGAGGCCGCCATTTGGTCACGTGACCGGAAGTGACGTCATATGACCTACTTATGGACCGGAAGTGACGTCATATGACCTACTTAGGGGACCGGAAGTGACGTCATATGACCTTATTTAGGATCACGTGACCGGAAGTGACCTGATGAGTCACGTGACCTGAAGTGACGTCACATGACCTAATGGCCAACCGGAAGTGAGTGACCTCATTGAGGATCACGTGACCGGAAGTGACCTGATTGATCACGTGACCGGAAGTGACCTGATTGATCACGTGACCGGAAGAAGAAGAAGAAGAAGAAGAAGAAGAAGAAGAAGAAGAAGAAGAAGTGACGTCACGCGACTTAATGAAGAGATGAGCGTCTTTAAGGGGTCACGCGCTTTAAAATGTGATATATATTTTTTTTTTTTTGGAGGAGGAGAAGGAGGAGGAGGAGGAGGAGGAGGATAAGGAGAGGAGGAGGAGGAGGAGGAGGAGGAGGAGGAGAAGGAGAGGAGGAGGAGAAGGAGGAGGAGGCGAGTCTCTTATTTTTTTCGGTAAACCAATAAAAAACACCACGATATAAGTTTGTTTTTTTCATTTTTATTGTTTTACGAGCGACTGGAAGTGACTTATTGAACTAGGTAGAAGCGTTCTTTAGAGTGTATAAGGGGGGAGGGGAGGGGAGGGGAGGGGAGGGGAGGGGGGGAGGGGGGGGAGGGGGGCCCCTTTAAGATGCATGGGGAGGGGGGCACTTTTAGGATGCATGGGGCGGGTGGGGGGGGAGGGGGGGAGGGGGGCACTCTAGGGGGGTGGGGGGGCACTCTAAGGGGCGTTTGTCTCTTTTAAGAAAAAAAGAAAAGAAAAGATTTTAATCGAGAGACACGCTTCTTCCTCTCGAGAGGAAGAAGCGTGTCTCTTCATTTTTTTTTTGTTTAGGAAGTGAGGGTCTTTAGGATCACGTGACTGGAAGCGACTTGATGAAGCATGTGACTAGAAGTGACGACGTCACATGCTTTAATGAGGCGATCAGCTGTGACTGGCGGCGGCGGCGGTGGCGGCGGCGGTGGTACTGGTGGTGGTGGTAGTAGACGTTACTGTGGTCAGAGGTGATATGTTTTTTTTCCAACAGAAATCAGAGCTTTTATACAGAGGGAGTCTAATCCTATTTCCAACAGCACCCCAGCTGTCTAGCAGCCGCTCCGCTCCTTAAGAGCTTCTTAAGAGCTTAGATGACGAGGGGTATGTCATCGCCATCTGTGGAGGCCAGCTGAAAATGGTGTTTTTTCCTTATCCATAGCCTTACCTCCTACCCCCTACCTGAGGACGACTCTCTCCCCCTTTGGCATTCATTGTAACAAACATCAGAGGTCAGGTGAAAATCGGATTTTCATGCACAGCCTTAGTCAGCTGTCACCCCTATTGACCTAGCCGGCCGCCGCCGGCCGGTCTACTCACCACGGCAGGAGGCGGTGATTTTTTTTGTTTTACACTTAAGTCGCTCACCACATGCACACGACTCTACTCACAGACAGACACACCCGTCTTAGGGGGTCCTGCTTCACACCACACGCCTCCTGTAGTTTTTTGTATACACACTCTAAGCTCATGACTGCTTAATCCTTTATACAGCTAATGCGCGTTGAATTAGCACAGTCGGTACACCGCCTGCTCATGGCAGTCAATCTCTCAAAAAAGGGGGGAAAGAGATCCAGCTGAAAACGTCATGACTTATGTCTTTTGTTTCTCTTTGTGAATGTCCACAGGTCAGCCGGCGGCAGCAACTGCTTAATCCTTTATACAGCTAACGCACGTTGAATTGCTGAACAAGGCAGTAAGTAGCTTAGCTCATGTCAGTCGATCTCTCAAAGGGGAGGGGGAAAGGGATCCAGCTGAAAACGTCATGCCTTATGTCTTTTTGTTTCTCTTTGTGAATGGCCGCCGGTCAGCCGGCGGCAGCTGAACAGAGCCGTAAGTAGCTTAGCTCTAGAAGCGAGAAGGAGTACATAAGGGGGCTGGAAACACCCATTCACTCACTCAGTCTTTTGCTGCTCTCTACAGTCACCACCATGAGCAAAACACAACAACTAGTGTCGTCCAAGGATCTAATCGAGTTCAAGAACAAGAAGAGTACGCAGAACAGTGATCGTTTAGCGTCAGCGTCTCCTCTTGCTACTGAAATTGAGACTACCGCCGCAACCGCTTGGTCTTATCACCCTCCCGCTGTAGCGAGCGCACGCAGCAGTAGTAGTGGTAGTAGTAGTCGTCGTGGTAGTGACGTTGTTACACTCGCGACGGTTGTTGCTGCTAAGCACGCTGCTGCTGCTACTGCTGCGCCTGCTGCGGCTGCTGGTGATCCTCGTGCTGCTAGTGCTGCTCCTGCTGCTGCTGCTGCTGCTGCTGCTGCTGCTGCTGCTGCTGCGCCTGCTACTGCTGCGCCTGCTACTGCTGCGCCTGCTGAGGCTGCTGCGCCTGCTGCTGCTGTGCCTGCTACTGCTGCGCCTGCTACTGCTGCACCTGCTAGCGCTGCGCCTGCTGCTGCTGCTGCTGCTGCTACACCTCTTGCTGCGACTGCCGCTACTAGTACTGACACGCAGCACGTTGCACAGAACCTCTCCACCGCTACATCAACCGACGCCATCAACGCCGCTCGCACTGAGACTTACAGCTATTCGGACACTCAGCCCCAGCAGCGGGTAGTAGACATACATGCCCTAAAGCAACAGGGTGAGACAGAGAACGACGCTGACGACGAGGCGTACGAGGAACCCGAAGGGTTACGGGCGCACAGTCCGTTTTTCGACCTCATTTCCACTGGTAGCGCGTCCGGTCCGTGGCGACTGCCCTCACCACCACCTTACGAAGTCGTGTGGTTGCCCTGTTCCGACAACGAGTCGTCGGATACCAGCGCAGACGCTGCTCCTGTTATTGGTTCTGCTGCAGTAGTACCTGTATCATCATACTTCAAAGCAGAGCCGTTAGGATACTTGTCAGACGCTATGCTACTGAAAATAAGTAGTAAGTTGCCGACATCAGATTACATACGGTTAGGTTCATACCTTGAAGTGAACTTGAAGGATATGGGATATCTCAGTTGTGAGACAAGTGTCATAACTCAAGCTAGAGAAATGTTCACTACTTGGTACCAGAAAAGTTGTACTTCTAGGTGGAAGGACCTAGCCGCCGCCTTGGAAGAATATTACCGTATGGACCTCATCAAATTCTCACGTGAGTACATGGACAAGCATGACATGTGGGATGGCTTAGAGAGTGGAGACATGGAGTGGAAAGTGCAGAAATATTTCTCTCTTTTAGCTGAGCTCTGCCCTAGAGACTGAAAGACCATAGGGATCTACTTAGGGTTGACTTCTCATGAAGTAGCTTTCATCTCTCAACCTGTGCCTTCTGACAGGACTGTGAAGAACCCTGTCTATGAAGTGCTGAGAGCTTGGAAGTACAACGAGACGTCTGAGCCTATGGCTCTGATGAAAGTGTTGCAAGACAACATGGGTCGCAGCGACGTCGCAATGTATGTTCAAGGGTTGTATGCAGCTGTACCCAAAGACATAAAAGTGAGCTGTGACACTCCAGTGTTGACCACTCTCGTCTGATCCCTGCAGTAAGATGGACATCTGTTGAATTCGATCCTAGACTACAGTCGCCTTTCACTATGCTAATAGTATCGTGTGGTAAGAGGCGTCTAGTATTCCAAGTGATAAATAACGTTTATTTTTTTTAAATAATTGGTAAATAAGTGAAAAAACAAAAAAAGAAAAACATGACGCAGGACGTTTGCGAAAAGTGTTTCAAAATTTTTAAAAGACCGTACAATCACGAGTGACCTGTAGAAAAATGAAGAACAATACCTAAGTTTTGCCCTCTATGCGGCGATGTCGATTGCTGAAAAGATCACCTGTCGACGTGAATCTCTGGACGAGGTGACTATCCCTCCACGTACATGCGCTGTACCGAACGGTGAGGAAACGTTCACGGCGAATTGGCCTGCAATATGAACGAGTGTCAGGATGCACGGGACTCGCGTGAGTGTAACAAACGTCAAACTACCAACCGGCGAGTTGAGTGACGCTGTAGATACTATGCGTCGCAATCCGCTTCACACAATGATAAAAAGTGGGTTTCTCGGTAGGCTTACTCTTACAACACAGAGAAGACAAGAGCATACTGCGCTACTTTCACGTCTCCCAGAACAACGCAACTCTCATTACAACCGCTCCCTACTATAACTAATTCAGAAACTTTGGAAGAGCTCCTCTCAAAGATGGAAAACACCGTCGCTTGCGAGGAAGTACGGAAACTTTGCGACGCTGACACCAAGCGGTGCGCTCTTTTTCCTACTAATTTTGAACATTTGCGTTTACATGGGACCGGGGGGTTTTCCCATAGGCGGTAGGAACAGTCAGGACGGTCGAGTTGGAAAGAGAAGCCGTGTGTTAGATTTTCCCAACAAGGACAACCTCTGCGTCTTCCGCCACATTTCCTTTCACTTATACAACACCAGCAAGCGCGTTTCAAATTTGTTACGTCAGTTCTGTCCCGCTGCCACACGTGAAACTTTTCCTCCCGACGGACATTCCAGAATCTACCCTTACAACATTACCTTCGATTTCGAGGCTTTCTTCAGACCGTGCAGAGAACCGTCGACCGAACACGTGTCCCTGCTGTGGGATCACGTCCCTTTGTCGGCTAGCGTCGCATCCGACTTTCCGGGGTAGGAGGGGACGGTGTACGTCAGAGAATCCGACGCAGATTCCGACCCCTTGTTAGACCGAGTTTAAAATCACATAAACGAGAACGCCAAAGTCATCGAGAAAGCTGTGCTAGAACTTTACCGACCAACGTTAGCGAAGTTACATGTGGCGATAGGTGAAGCTCTCCTGCTGGAGGAAGCGACATTCACCCCTTCTCCAGGCGGCTTCGCTGCAGCTCACACCAGACAACCGTTAGTTCAACTGAAGAAGCGGCTTCTGAGATACATCCGTCAAGCTCCAGTCGTGGGCTTCAACACGGAGCGTTACGACTTGAACCTGATCAAAATTACGCCTTCACTCGTTCTTTGCCTCCGGACACCGAAGAAACCAACAATTCAGCGTCATAAAGAGAAGCAATCAATACTTGACGGTTTACACACAGTTTTCTTGGACGTAGTAGTCAACTATTTGGCACTTGGTTACAGCTACGCGAATTATTTGCGAGCTTTCACCAGAAACGAAGAGAAAGGTCGCTTTCCTTACGAATGGATGATGTATACCAAGAAACTGGTAAACAGAACCCTGCCACCGAGATCGGCTTTTGACAGCGAACTGACGGGTGTCAAAATGGCCAAAATCCGACTACGCCACATGTCAGAAAGTTTAGTACGACAAGAAGATGCAAACTATGAGAGATTACTTGATCCACTACAACAACGAAGACGTCAAACCTTTCATAGAAGCTTTTGAAAAAATCACGCTAATTTTTTCCAAGATCGCAGCATTGTCATGTTGAAAGACGAGATCTCTCTCGCCAGTTTGACTTTACAGGTCCTCTTCCAAAACCTATAAGCTGTATTCACAACGTTCCCTCCGTTCGACGCCGTCCTCCACGCTCTGATCAAAGAAAATCTAGTCGGTGGTCCTTCCATCATCTTCCATAGATTTCACGAGAAGGAGTGTATAGGTGTCTTATAAGTCGGCAGAGGGTGAATACTAGTGAAAAGGGAAGGCAGGTGTGCAAGTAGCTTTTCTAACAGACACGTGTGTGAACTAAGCTGCTTAAGTCTAAACCCACCTGCGGTAGAAGCTCTGTACTGAGAGAGTCTTTTCAGCCGTTTAAGAGGCTTATCTAGGACAGGGTACATAAGGAGTGAAACGCCACTCTCACCCGTCACACTTTCTCCACCCGCCCTTCATCTTCGTAGCATCGTCCACTCTACGCTCGCTCAGCACGTTACGATGATTAGTTCTGCTATTTTCTTTATTTATGAAAGTGTTGACGCTACAGAGCATCGAAACCCTCTCGAAATGAGTCCAAGAAAAAAAAAGCAACTCCCACTTGAAGCAAGAAGAGAAACAGTGCCCTATGATGCATGTGAGGTAAAGAAACATTGGAAGGACGTCACCAAGGAGCAATGGATAGAAGCATGCTTCAACTTCATCGGAACAGTAGTTTCATTTGGACAGAGGGAGAAGATTTTGTTAGAGCTATTTTTCTTAGCTCCGTATACTTGGCCTGACGGTGGTGAAATTCCTTCAAGTTTGTCAGTCTTCGCCATACAAGTTATCAACTCCTTGAAGGAGCTTCGATATATGCAAGGCACTCAGGAGGAGATTGTCAAGAAAATGACGGAATTCGAAACAGGCGAAGACACAATATGGTGCGAGGAGACGACATATGCGGACGATGATCTGGAGTCCATCATTTGTAGCTCGTTGGAACATTATGTTAAAGACTTTGAGGACATGCTAGACAGCACTGAGATGAACCCGAAAGAGAGATCCCTTACTGCACAGAAAGAGGCCAAAGCTGTGTTGGAAAAGCACAAGTTTGGTCAAGGATTCACTCTTCAAAGCAGCTGTGTGAGTGTGATAAAAAGTCTTGTGTTGAAACATTCAGACATGAAGTTTTCGCGTGCTGTCGACACACTTCCTTTGCCTGAACTGATGATGAACATGATCGACCCCATCGTACCAACACGTTTCGACTCTGCCAATTGTCCCATGTATAAAATGGTTTCAAGTTTTGCCCGTGGCCGATGGCTAAACGATCCACTGAAGTCAGAAAACCTCCTTGATTTAATCAACTGACTAAATGTATTTTCTCATACTAGTATTAGTAGCATTAGTAATAGCGGCTACTCAGTCTCGTGCAGCACAAGCAGCAGCATCTGTCAGCAGCATCCGTGACATCGTCAGCAGCAGCAGCAGCTGCACAAGCAGCACAAGCAGCCACATCTGTCAACAGTATCCGTGACATCGTCAGCAGCTGCAGCAGCTGCACGAGCAGCGCAAGCAGCACAAGCAGTAGCATCTGTCAGCGGAATCCGTGACAACGTCAGCAGCAGCAGCAGCTGCACGAGCGGCACAAGCAGCAGCATCTGTCAACAGCATCCGTGACAGCGTCAGCAACTACAGCAGCTGCAGCTGTCAGCAGCTGCAGCAGCTGCACGAGCTGCACAAGCAGCAGCAGCAGCAGCAGCGGTAGTGTAGACCGCTAAATTCGAGATGACGTCATGTCTGTTTCTTAGCATCGACATTCGACATGAGACCTAGTGACATTTGACATGAAGCTTGAAAAACATAGTGACAGGTGACATGAGCAATTCTTAAAATCGCCATGAGATATGAGCATAATTAAGCGACATCGACATGTGCCATGGCTATTTTTTTTTAAGACAAACGCCGTAGTCTCCTCATCCAGACTTCCGCTAGTAGCGCTCTATAAGCGCAAGCTGTGGCTGTGAACCCCCTCCTCCCACCGTACACACGGGTAAATATCAGAGTCGGCCAATGTCGCCAATACTACTCTCATACAAGGGTCAGGCGCTGCTGGACTATAATAGATGGGTCAAGGACTATTCTACTGAGGGTCAGGCTACGCCGGACATTCAATAACAAGCTGGACTTTGGCAAATTTGCTTGAAAGTCTGGCCAGCAAGAGTCCAGCATACTCTCCCAAGAGTTCAGCATTGCCAGACTATGGCATGAGGATCCCGCATGGTCAGACTTTCAAGCAAGTTTGCCAAAGTCCAGCTTGTTATTGAATGTCCGGCGTAGCCTGACCCTCACTAGAATAGCCCTTGACCCATCTATTATAGTCCAGCAGTGCCTGACCCTTGTCTGAGAGTAGAATTAGCGCTATTGGGTGCCTCTGATATTTGCCTCTGTGTAGTCAAACCTCGCCTGAGAGAGACATACTTCAGAAAGAAACGAAAGCGGATTCCGACATCGGTGTGTGACGATCACTTAGAGCTTTTCATGAAGATAAAAACGGAAAAAAGTGCAAAAATGGTGTCCGCCGCCCGGCAGATGTTGTGAGAGACGTTACCTTCACGATCTGAGAACTTCGGGGCTTATGAAAGCGGCGTGGGAAGGTGACGGGATCCTAAGTCTCAACCCTAAGACTTACATTTGCTACGATCGAGTCAGCGGCACCGGTGAAAGAAAATCCAAAAAAAAAAGATGGCGTGCAAAAAGTGTACAGAAGTAACAAAACCCTAAAGAACCAGTCGTCTTCTTAGATGTTTTCGCAAACGAAAAACTCTCCTTGCGGTAAATAGAAATTTCAAAGTGGTAGGAACCAAAAATGGACACTTACACCATAGAGAAAGATGACGTGCGCTACTTGTATTATAAGCGTCGCGTGCATTCTAACGGTGTGACAACGAGTCCTTTAAAAATATGAAAAAAAAGTGTGTTATTGATTGATTGAGCGCATCTTTTCAAAAATAGCGTGTTTATTAGAATTGAAAAAAAGAAAATAAAAAGATAAATAAAATTATTGTTGTGTTTTATTTTCATACGTCTTCTTTTATTAGTAAGTAAAAAAAAAATTATAACAATTAACTAGCGTGTCCTCTTAAAGTGAAACTTCCTCCGGTCGCTGCTGATCGCCTAATTAAGGCATGTGTCGTCGTCACTTCTAGTCACGTGACTCATCAGGTCACTTCCGGTCACGTGATCCTAAAGTCGATCACTTCCTAAACAAAAAAAATTAAGAGACACATTTCTTCATGACCCAACCAATCAGGGGTCTCCATTTGACCGGAAGTAGTCCCCTCATTTGCATAATGGGTCACTTCCGGTGTACCAGCCAATCAGAAGCCTCTAACTAAGTCAAGGTCACGTGACGTCACTTCCGGTATGCCCTTATATGGACATGTGAAGGTCACATGACGTCACTTCCGGTATGTCCTTATATGGGCGTGTGACGTCACTTCAGGTCAAATGGAAGCCTCTGATTGGCTGCGTCATGACCTTGACCTCTAACTAGGTCAAGGTCACGTGACGTCACTTCCGGTATGCCCTTATATGGGCATGTGACGTCACTTCCGGTCAAATGGAGGCTTCTGATTGGCTGCAGGTCGATTGAGTAATAAACAGTAGTTAAGCATAGTCCCGTTCCGATACATACTATACTACTCTGTTCTATTCAATAATACAGGTTATAAGCCTATGATTTGAACAGACTAAATAAACCAATTACAAACAAACAACAAATCCTTTTGAGATATCATTCTTTAATTCATTTCCATTTGAAGGAGAGAATCCAGACTATATTGTGCAATATTTGGCCGACACTATATCTCTCATGCAGAAATGTCAAAATAAGTGTGAGCGCATGCTAAATGTTTACCTTGCGTAATTTCCTTTAAACAGCATCACTGAGTATTAATACATTAATAGTTTATACAGTCCATACAAAACCCTGCCAGACACCGGCTATAACCAGCAAAAAGTCTGCCTGTCTGGCAGAAAAAAAGGCTACTACCTGTCTCAATAGCTGGCTGTATTCAAGAGAGTCTTGCCTATATGCCATTTTTATAGCTTGTAAATCATACCATTATTAAGGTTTCTACCGCATAAAACAGCAAACTTGAATATTTTCTGTAATGTTCTCTCGTAAATTACAATATTAAAATGGTTAATTTAATTGAAACAAATAGAGGAACCCAATTCATTATCATTGTCAGTACAAACACTTGCTTTAAACGTCATTTTTTAAAAGCAAGAGTGTACTCCCATAATTATATATATCCAGGCCTGCAAAGGAAACATTTTATATATCGCAAATGATGAACTGCTGAATGGATAAATTGGTCCGAGTTGCCTTATTGCTAACAATAACCATGGCTGCGTGGGTTCAGTTGTCAACATAATAAGTCTCCAGCTCTTAAGGTTACTTTGATTCTCTGACTTTTAATTTGGTCTGGATAGTTTTAGGATGACATTTGATAATTGTTATGTTAGTGTTCATGATTGTTTGTTAATTCAATGCCTATAATATGAATAGGGAATTTGGACATGCATATACTCTTAGACAGTTAGCATTGATACCACGCCTACCTACACATAGCAACATTTAACTCCAGTAGGTCAAGAAAAAAAGTGTGTTTCAGGTAACTTGGTCCAAAAACTCAGGGTAAGAAGGTTGATTTGAAAAATGAAAAATCTTGAAAATCCTTAAAATGTGTCACGAATTGCCGTAACATCTAACGGGTCATCAGGATGACACATTGATTCCTCCAGCAAAACGGAATAGCGACAAAGATATTTCCTGGCATTATCTATGCCACTGTTTTGGGGGAGCTTCTTCTTGCCGACCAAAAAAGGGAAAAAAATCTAGGAAAATATAATAATTTTTTTTTGCATTCATGTATCATTTCCGCAAAATGGGATTTTTTTTTAGTGGCAGCCCTTTTTGAACCTTAGGTCGAGCAGCCTGAATCACACTTTAAAATATATTTGGCCTTATACGGACTGCAGGTAGACAAATGAATTGTATGCGACATTGAGCGTGGGTCTAAGACACAGGATCTGTGACAGTAGTCTATATATAACGGTCATGTCTCCGCATACCTGTTACACCCCTGACATGTAAGTGACAGCGGACCATGAACCGACACCGGTTAGTTACCGGTCAAGTAATTACCATGGTAACCGGGTCTCAGCGTCCCAGTGTCGGCTTTTACAGCAAGTCGTGGACACTGTGGGGATTGGTAATTGGGCAGTAACGTATACCCAGCTTAACCCTTTAAGGAAGCACGTCGCATGAAGACAGTTAGCATCATGATGTACCAATGCAGCCCCAGTGCTACAAAATCTGCATTGGTGCATCATGCCGACCCTTCGGGGGTGTCTGAAGCCTGTAGGGTCGGCATGAAGCTTGAATGCATGCAGCACTGCAGAGTTACTCGCCAGGCCTGCATCCATGCATCATGCCGACCAAGGCCATGCTGCATTGATATATCATGATGACTAAGGGCACAATGCATTGAAAATCCTTTTAGTAGGATGACATAATGCCTTAATGCATCATGAACTTGGTCTTCATGATGCATCGATGCAGCCTTGGCAAGTTATTCACCAATGCTGCATTCATATTTATATATATATATATATTTTTTTTTTAATATATATATATTTTTTTATATTTATATAATTATATATTTATATATATATATATATATATATATATATATATATATATATATATATATATATATATATATATATATATATATATATATATATATATATACATATATATATATATATATATAAATATATATATATATATATATATATATATATATATATATATATATATATAATGTCAACAAAGTGTGCATGCAAACACAATGCATCTCTTAAGGTGTCGACATACAACTCAGACAGAACCAGGATAAACTGTCTATTCGCTGCTGCCATCCTGAAACGCCAGGTCATTTGGTCAAATCATCTTAGCCGAAACCATTTTTGTAACTCTTGTGTAGAACTGTTATCGTTCTTTTTTGCTGTTTCTTCTCCTCCTCCTCCAATACAATCCAGATTAAAGTAAATTTAAGGGTATGATTAATTTGGGGGGAGTAGAGAGTTGGGATAAACAGAGACAGTTAGAGGGTATATAGACGTGCAAGATGGCCCCCACCTCGACCTCTGTTCCCGAGCGTCATCGCTGGCAGGAAAGGTTGATGGTTAAAAAAGTTCCAGTGTACTTAGTGCTGTGGTATTAAAAGTGCAGATGGGTACCACGTAGGAATCCCCCCCGATATACGGGGGAAGTGACACGGTCATAGCCCCTCAGATACCAGTGATGTCACTCGGAGTGTCCAAGCACGAGTTGGAGCCAGCTTGAGACATGTGGTGAAGGGAGGTGCTGTTCTGAAAAGGGAGAGAAGGAGGCTGGGGTACGGGGAGATAAGGAGATAGGGGGTATAGGGGCATATATCAATTACTCCAGAAAAAGTGACACAGTTGTGTCATGTCTATTGTAGAGGTAGTCAACACAACCACTCAAGTAACAAGGCCTAGTTCTGTTTGAGTGGTTCCTTGAAGCCTGGCCTTGCACATTGTATGCCTATCGCGAACAGTGGCAAAGTCCATCTAAAATGGCTCTGGAGGCTCATTCAGAACAACTGACGTGGTCGTAGGGAACTGGTGACATGCAGAGACCTGTTTGACTACCACTAGTGTAAACTCTTTCAGAAGATGAAATAGTCAAAATATATAATTGTTCATGTTTGCTGGGAAATCAAATTTATTCTACATCCATAACATAAATAATAGCATGCATTTGTACATACATAAACATAGGTACATGTATAGTTTCTGAAATGAACCACAGATGAGGTCACTTTTAAGTGATACCCTATATTCATTTCAGGGTATTTCCATCTAAAATAGATTAGTTTGTTTACTTATGCTGGACCTTTGGGAGCTTGCAATACGGGCACAGCGTGCAATATGGCCTAGGGTTATTTCATGCTCCCCTGAGTAACGGCTCCCCCATTGCTTTAACCTTGTCGTTCTGTATTCACCATGAAATAATATCAATTAGCAATGTGCTCCAAGGGATATACATTGCTTTCTCTATTTATGCATGTGTTGGAAGAGGTATTTACCAGTGTTTACCTACCACACCCAAACTTCATAGAATAGAAAGACGATTTCTGGTACAGGGTCGTGTGCCATTGACATTTACCAACCTTTCACATCACAGGTGTTTTAAATATTTACACTTTGAGTTGGCCTTACTATGCCATACAAGCCAAATGCCTAACTAACAAGTATGAGTCGTGTTAAACATTTTTATTACAGATGAGTTCTTGTTGATATAAAACTGTGACTGATAACCATACACATCATGTTCTATCCATGTAAACAAGATAAGAACAGAAAAAAGAGTTCCTATAAAGTTTAATGACTATCTGTAAACTGTATCTTTGCCCTATGGTTGGTTAGGTCCTTGCACTGTTAGGAGTAAGTGGTGTAGCTGCACAGTATAAAGGGAGGTATTCTCGGTTTCCAGGAGTGTATATTGTAGGTTATACCACATAGTAGTGTACCTGTAGGTCAGTCCAAAGATCCTAGGTTCAAACCCCAGTCAGGCTAGCAGAGCAATACTTCTTTTTCTTTTTTTCTATCCATCATCTGAAACGTAAATCTACCCATAATATCTATAGACTAATACTAATCCTTCAATGTTTAAGTAGGTCTATCAGTGTGCTTCAGCTGTATTCAAATAGTAATACCTATATTGTGCCCAGTGGGGACCGATAACTGACCATGTGCTGAGAGTCACTGAGTTATGGTACAAAATCCGATTGAAACAAGCCTTTTTTTAAAATTTGATATCTCCATGACTATTCGATCTAAATAAACAGTGATATTTAAGGGATCATGGTCTCATGTGTGTCCACAAGGAACAGAAACCAATTGCAAGATTATCAAAAACGAATATTTTATTATAAAACAGTGTCGAAAATAAAGAGACTATAGAGTGCCCCTCTCCACTCATCGAATCGTATAGCTGTACTGTATTATTACTGTGTTATTACTGTATTATTTACAAATTCCAAATAGAATGGGAGGAAAATAATGTCTACCTATAAGATAATTTTACAAAGATGATAATTTAAACCACGGTGGTGGGGCAGAACAATAGAGTTCGCACCTTGGTTATACTGCATACCCTGGTTTAAAATAGATAGACAATGGTTATGAAAAGGTATGTAGATTAACCACAGCTTTCTGGTATAGGGCGACTTGGGCTTCGCCCTCGTTTGGCCCCACCAGAAAGCTGTGGTTAATTCTACATACCTTTTCATAACCATTGTCTATCTATTACATACACGTGTCCTTCACAATTTGAAGAATTCCTCACGACAATCATGCATTTTGCATAGTGCAATAGACAGTCTCGATATGAAATTCATCGTTTTCAATTCTCTAAATATTACTACAATATCAAAGCATTACATAGTTAATAAAGGGACCAGCTACTTTACCCTTCAAGGCCGGATGTCAATGAAAGATTACTCACCTGTGCTGCATTGGAGCATCATGTCAACCCTTCAGGAGTGTCTCAGCCCCATAGGGTCAGCATGATGCTTGAAAGCAGCCCTGGTGATTAACTCGCCAGGGCTGCATTCGTGCATCATGACGACTAAAAGCATGATGCATCATTGTATCATGCCATCCTTAAAGGGTTGAGGAGTACATACTGCGGGGCTGCAGGTGTGTTGTGATGGCAACCAGATTGCCACATGATGAGCAGACATTGAGGGACGCTGACTGGACGCAGCAGACGACATTTGTCCCGTCTCTGAGGACGGCACCGGTGGGCGGCAGTTATTGGCGATTGTCGTCGGTCTATTAACCCTTTAAGGGCCGCAGAGTGCTTTAATACATCATGTCCTGTGTTGGCATGATGCATGAACGCAGCCCTGGCTAGTGTCTCTCCGGTGCAACATTGATGCATCTTGCCGACCCTTCCGGTGTGTGTCATAAGATCAGCATGATGCCGCATAAGATCAGCATGATGCATGAATGCAGCACTGGCGAGTTCATGCATAATGACGACCAAAGGCATGATGCATTAAGGCATCACACAGTTCTTAAAGGATCAAGGACCACCTTGTGCTTTAATGCTTCATGCCCCATGTCGGCATGATGCATGAATGCAACCATGGTGAGTTATTCGCCGGGGCTGCACTCAAGCATGATGGCAGATGCCGACCAATGGGATGGAGACATTGCCGAAGGATCTGCGTGATGCAACAATGCAGCACCGACGGGTTACTCACCAGGGCTGTATTGGTGCATCAAGACATCAAATGTCATACTTTAGCAAGATAGTGTTAATAAAGAGTTAACCCTTTAAGGGGCGCAGAGTGATTTAATGCAACCTGCTCTTTGACTTTACGAAGCTGAAACCCAGTCAATGGAGGTAACTCATCAGTGCCGCAGTCAGACCGAAGGGTGGGAGAATGAGCTGGGAGGGTGATTCTGAGAATGGATTTACAAGGAATAGTGTGAGAAGTTGTGGAGGGGAGGATGGGATCTATGGGGGGGGGGGGGCTTAGGTGTACATAGGCGACTTGTTGTCTGGTCTATAAGTACCATATTGGCCCGTATAAGCACGGGGGTCTCAAAAAAGAGGTCGTTCTAAATTCTACAGGGGGTATTGAAAGAGACAGACAGACAGACAGACAGACAGACAGACAGAGACAGAGACAGAGACAGAGACAGAGACATACAGAGACAGACAGAGACAGACAGAGACAGACAGAGACAGACAGAGACAGACAGAGACAGACAGAGACAGACAGAGACAGACAGAGACAGACAGAGAAGGAGGGAGTAAATATGAGATATAGAGCACTTTATCATGGTCTTAAATAAGCGTAGCTTGTAATTAAGCACCTACATGCTTGTACTGACCAATACGGTACATGTGTTTGCCTAGTCTTCTTTCACAAGTAGCTGTCAACAGCTTCTGATTCAAATGTAACCCTTTAAAGGCGGCATGTTGCTAAAATATGACATTTATTGTCATGACCAATACAGCCTCGGTGATCAGCTCTGCTGGCAACCCAATATAGGGCTGGCTTGATGCTGGAATGCAGCACTGGCGAGTCGCCAAGGCTGCATTCATAAATATAGCATGACGAATAAGGACAGGATATATTTAGGCACTATGCCGTCTTTGAAACGTTAATCTATAGTGAGCCCAGAGGGTTGACTGTATATTTTATAGAACTGAATACTTGGGATTAAATTAGATTGATTGAACCGGTTTCCTGCAATTTCCTATAGCTTTGTAAAGCAGCGTGTTTGTGTAGGAAAAGTTGAATGAAGGTGCCTGCAGTAGTTTTTATTATTATTATGAAATCATATTTGTATACTAACAGGCCTTATAAAGGCAAAGGTCTGTATAGTAACAATAAGTTTGTATAGTAATAGACCAAACGAGAAATATGACTCTCAGCCTGACACTGAGCACTCACCTACAAGGGTCAGGTATTACTTGGCTCACGCAATTAGCTCTAGAGGCATTTTACTGAGGGTCAGGCTATGCTGTACATTTAATTACAAGCTGGACTAACCAAAAATGGCTGTATCGTCTGGCAATGCTGGACCTTGTTAGGCTAGATAGTCTCAAAATTGCGAGATAGTCTCAAAATACTATAGTTTTGTTAGTATCTCGCAACCCTCAGGCTAGATAGTCTCAAAATTGCGAGATAGTCTCAAAAGGCTGCAAGATAGTCTCAAAATTTGAGACTATCTCGCAACCCTCAGGCTAGATAGTCTCAAAATTGCGAGATAGTCTCAAAATACTATAGTTTTGTTAGTATCTTGCAACCCTCAGGCTAGATAGTCTCAAAACTGCGAGATAGTCTCAAAATACTATAGTTTTGTTAGTATCTTGCAACCCTCAGGCTAGATAGTCTCAAAACTGCGAGAGAGTCTCAAAATACTATGGTTTTGTTAGTATCTTGCAACCCTCAGGCTAGATAGTCTCAAAACTGCGAGATAGTCTCAAAAATACTATAATTTTGTTAGTATCTTGCAACCCTCAGGCTAGATAGTCTCAAAACTGCGAGATAGTCTCAAAAATACTATAATTTTGTTAGTATTGCAGGGGCTAGGGTTATACAGGTATGTTATATGACGAGTGCTGTTGGATGTTGTGTTGCGAGCTCAGTCCGAACCCTTCAGTCCGACGGTAGGTGGCAGCACCTACCCCGGGCTTGGGGTATGGACAGAGGTCGCTATAGGCTTCCGGTCTGCGTGTGCGCGCGCAGGCTGGCTGCCTATATATACCCAGCATCTGGCGGTACTCGTCGGTTACTCTGAGCCACGCTGGCAAGGAGACCCTGTGATCAATACGGCTGATTAGCCTACTGACCCGTTCCGAACTCTATAGGGAGTTCGCACACATAGATACTGCTTGTCTAGGTTCTCTGAATAAACCTGATTTGCAACCTGTAACACTTGATCCGAACTGTGTCGACTTTGTTCTTTAATTGATACTCTACCAATATCATAAAGAGACAAAGTATCGTTTATTACAGTATCTTGCAACCCTCAGGCTAGATAGTCTCAAAACTGTGAAATTCTCTCAAAATCATACCAGTCTCTCATGGAGACTTCGCCATGAAACAGGAGAGCATGAGTGGGAGGGGGGCACTTTTGACTACATGTCCTCAAAGGTCACTCTGTGTTGATAGGTAAATGAGATCAATCGGGCCCTTATCTTACAAATATACCCATATCCTACAAAACCTCATTTACCCTATGGGCCTACTTTCAATAGCTTGTAATAGTTCACATGGCAAATGACATTGTTAGGCATTAAGATTGTCATGGGAAAACAGACAAGTAGAATTACAGTTGAACATTTATTGAACAGTTTTATGTAGGAGCCTGCACTGGCTCAGGTACATTAATTATTCTTTTTAAGACTGAATTGTCAATATTCATGAGATTTACAATTTCTGAGATTTACATTTTCATCAGTAAACAAGTTTGTATAAGTTACTAACAATTTCATGTTTTAAGCACAAATATCAACGGATGCAGATATAACTTTTGTGACCGTGGGTTTCTTTAGGCCAACCACAGTTTGCGATTATTTAAAACATTGTAGAAGCTGAGGGCTCTTCCCAGACACCCTAACACCGCAGGGTGTGGGGCTTACATGTAGTAGTAATGCATTTCAAGGGATATATCTTAGTAGTGAGAAGGCCCTCTTAGGGGGCGAGCCATTTAATATCAGTTTGGACGGGAGGACTGGAGGTTGTTGGAAATGTTGGGTCAATAGTTATCTAACGGCAGGTCCTAAACTTCTTCCCGACCTAACCACCCGCTCCCCAGCCCAAAGAAGAAAAATCCAAAATCGCAAAAACCCTCCACCCCCCTGTGGTTAACAATTGATCACTCCCTTAGTCCTGCAACCCAATGATTATAAGTTGAACTGCTTTATGGCCCGTGAGATGTACACTGCTATTCTTTTTTTGAGGTCGTTGTCGGGGTGGCACCCATCGTAGAGCCTATCCATGTAGTCCTTCTTTTTCTTTCCATTTTTCCCCATTTTTCTTGACTTGTGCAAAATGTTGTCCAGACGCAACAAGACTGTTGTAGTCCTCAGGTTCCAGCTGTGTATCTTGACATTGGTAATTCTAACTGCTTCGTTCAAGCTGTCCTGACTGTCATCTCTAACATAGGCTGTGCCTTCAGGTTTGTGCTTAAGATTAAACTTTGCAGTGTCCATACTGTACACTCCTGCCATTAAATAGTTTGTGGCTGGGAATTCTTCCGAGATTTGTTTGCTGAGTTTCATTAATAGTCCCAGTACATGGTAAGCAGTTGTCTCCGGTGTTTCACTGTAGACAGTTTCCACTGCATCTTTTTGGGTAATGTCACATAACCCTGTCATGATTAACACATTATCATACCCTTCCTGCCCTAATTTTTGCATAGCCATATATCGGGCTCTATCCGTTCCCAGTCCAATCGCATAATTTATTACAACATGCGACCTAACAAGAGGGGCTAGGTAAAAATTCATATCTTTCAGTCTTGAATCACCAACGATGTACGTTGATGGCCTCCCTGGTGTACGTCGGCCAATTTCACTTTCGAATACTTCTTTGGTGCCCATTTGCGGGAAATAGATTGTCCTCCAATTGGTAAAGTTGGCCATGACCGGGGCTGGACTGAAATCTGAGCAACGAAATAATGCAATTTAGTACAAATTGACATAATGTTTAATGACTTGTTATTAATCACTCTGTGTATTTGAGTACTTAAACATGGGTTTATCAGATATTGAGGTAGTGCACCAGTTATAAAAGTCAACAGTTATGAAAGTAAACTTATGAAAGTTAATATACTATGCTAATATAATCCTTGGTTGGATATTCTCATTTATGCATTATAAAGATAATGATATAGGACATGGTGAGAAACAATGAGGACTACAGGAGAGGCACCATTTGTAAACCAATGTGACGATCCCTGCTCGAGGTATATCAATATATGTGTCAGTGTCCAATTGAGGCACCGTATAGGGATTCGGCTTAAGAGGTTGCTGTCCTTGAATGGTTACCCAGCTAGCAAAAAACGTTTCTAGAACGTTTTAAAAGGTTTGTATTTGGTTCGTAAACAAATGTTTGTGCTAGAACGTTTTTAAACGTTTGTATATGGTTTGGAAACAAACTTTTGTGTTGGAACATTTTAAAATGTTTGTATATGGTTTGGAAACAAACATTTGTATCAGAACGGTTTGTATAACAACACTAGTACTGTGGTCTCTAAAATGCTACTCTACTTGGTATGTGCTTCATGAGACATTGGCAACTGAACTCTGGGAGAATCGTGTGGTTTTGACTATGGCCTTTGTAAACATGATAACTAATACAGCCTGGCGATTAAGGGCCAAGTTTTTTTTATCACTAGCTGGGGGGAGGGGGGAGGGGGGCAGTGTCAGGGCCAGGTTGAGGAGTCGGGGGAGGGAGGAGGGGGTGAGGAAACATCAGCAAATTTGTTGACTCCAATTAATGTATATTAAAGTTATACCAAAACATTTTAATGTTTGACCCTATTGTAACATTATTTTACACTTTTGAGAATGAATTTTACCGATAAATAATGTTCAAAAAACACTATTTTACCTTCATTTTGAAAACAGGTTCCACAGGGATTCGAACCGAAGAGGGTAGACCATCTACCCATCCAAATCAAGCCTCTTTAACCACTCAGCCATAGAGGAGTACTGATATTTATTTACTCAGAACTTGTACTAGATCCTATCAATATCCTACTCTACAGCCATGGATTATAAGTTCAGGGATGAAAGTCGACTATGTCAAAAAAACTTGAAGATATAACATACCTCATAACTACATTATAGAGCATATGAATGTTTATGCATCTATAGACACATATATCTAGTGCTCTCCATGCATAGCACCTTAGTTTCAGTGGCTAAGCCTCATGTGAAGAGTGTAAATGCATAGGACTATAGAGGAGAGAAAGGCTTCAAGGTTTCTCAAGTTAACTTGAAATTGGCTGAGAAAAACTTGACACTGAGATCAGTGTGGTGTAGCCTGTCTGTGTATGGGTATGACCACTGAGGATGAACCAGTGATTATTCTGCGGTCTTGTCATAGGATTACACAAACAAAATAAGTTTGTTTGAGTTTATATTGAGTAATTATCAAATATATCCTAATCCTGATTATATTTTTTTGATTTAAAAAAAACTTGATTTCAGGGGAAAACTTGAAGACTTTCATCCCTGTAAGTTAGAATGTCAGATAGTAGGGACCTTTAGCAACCACATAAAAGCTCATTAAACCTAGCAGTGCTGAAGTAAAACTATTATTATTGTTATTACAAACACCTTGTTATCAGCAAGATTACTTCGTTATAAATGAATTTCGTAGTAACCAAATTCAGCATTTGTAAGTAGGTGTGGAAGCTCTTCAAGATGTCAAGGGGCTTGTGTTTTTAAGACAGTTTTATTTATTGCAAATTTCAAGTATTAAATTTTGTTCAACCACAAAGTAACCAGTGAGGAAAATGAAGAGTCTTTCCTCAGTCACTTTCATAACATACAAGTAATACATTTAATGAGGTACATAGATAAACTTATCTCCAGGTTACATATTAATACATGTGTAAGTGTCCAGCTCAGCCTTGCCCAGTTGGGGCAGATTTAGAGGTGTGAGGGGGGGGGTGACAGACGTGTGAGGGAGGGGATGTAGCAGACACACCTCACCAGTGGTCGGAGTTCAATTAAGGACTGAGCCCCCCGCCCCGCCCCCCACACTCCCCTAAGCAGTGGTCGGAGTTCAAAGGACTGAGGTCACCTCACTCCACTCAACAGTGGGCAGAGTTTAAAGGACTGAGCTCCCTCGCCACTTTCCTCAACAGTGGTCGGGGTTCAAAGGACTGAGGTCCCCTCACTCCCCTCAACAGTGGGCGGAGTTTAAAGGACTGAGCCCCCCCCTCGCCACTCCCCTAAACAGTGGTTGGGGCTCAAAGGACTAATGGTTAAGGGATAGAAGTCACCTCAATGGCCAATAGGCTGGTATCAAAGGGGCTGAAGTCGAATTTTACTTCCTCATAAACGAAATTACAGCACAAGCACTTCGTTATAAAAGGTTTTTCTTACAATAGAAATGTATAGGAGAAACTCAGAATGCTATGAATTTGTTTGTTATAAACACAATTCGTTTGTAGAAATGAGTTTGTAAAAATGATGTCAGCTCTATCTGTATCAAAATTCTAGATTGATGGAATGTTCTGATTTTAATACCACAGCATACAAAAGGAATGACAATAGAATGACACTGTACGTTTTTCAGGGTTTTTAATTCGGATCGGGCACTCTTTATATAAAGGGTACATACTATGGACATTTTGTCATTCCTACTTTACATTGAGGTGAGACCAGAGGGATATATTTTCGATTTTGAAAATTTCCATGTATTTAAAAATAATAAAATGGGCCGACAAAGTAACCTTATCTTAAATATTTCTTGCTGTTCTTGCAGAATTTTAGTAAAAATATGATTTGTAAGCCTCTGCCTATGAGGAAATGGTTGGAATTCTTTGAGGGGAAAAGTCACTAGATATGCCCCAAGCTCCTATGAAAAATAGGCACCTATGTAAAACACCTATATGATTATATACACATAGGTATAAGCCCAATGATGCTTATATCAGCATTTGATAAGCATACTGAGGTAGACAACTTCTTGTGAAAGAGAGGGCATGGCAGAGATGAAACATTGTTATATTTATTTTGCAACTCAGTGGACCTTTAATGCAATACAGTCAAGTCTCGATATCCCGGGTGGGTCCGTTTTTGGTTTAAATTCGAAGGTATGGGAATGGGGAGGGGAGGGGGTATGTGTGGGGGATGGACCCGGGGTGGACGGGCATGGGAGGCGGGGGGGCGGTTATAATGGACCGGGATATGGAGTCCTGACTGTAGTAATGTCTGCATCAATTAACGTTATCTGCAGTATTTGAATGGTTGTTCTAGTCCTCAGATATGCTTGATACAGATACCACCTTGTTGATACTCATAATTTGATACAGATAGTGTCTTTATACAAATAGCGGTTGGATGGTCAACCACTTTTTGGTATTGACCCAGATAGCGGTTATGATACAGATAGTTGTTGTACACTAGGTCAAGCCTATTGTAAGAGATGGCCATGTCAGCCATACACAAAGTGGCCCCACCTCGACCTCTGTTACCGGTGCTATAATATTAACCCTTGGGTACCCCGAACTATTTGACCAATATCTGTTGATCTGTTGATCTCCTAACTTCAACTCTTATTCTAACATGAGGGTCATGAAATATTTCCTGGAAGGTCTTGAAATTGACTTTTACCTTTTGCTATGGAATATTATTTAACTCTGGTCACCATGGCAAACTGAAACCTTCTATTTGCTGTTATAAGGTAAATTTGTAGAGCCAAAGAGGTGTACTTTTTACTATGAATAGGCTATAGAAACATTATAAATAAGACCCTCCTGAATGGAAATTGAAGAAAATTGATACCACAATCAGAATATACATGAAAACTTCATACACAGTTCACATCAAGAATGATGGCCTCATTGAAATCGTAAGGTAATGGGGATTCATATGAGGGTATGCCTACAGGAGCTCTGTTTGAATGTATATAAAACATTGTGCTGACTTATTTTGGATATGGGGATTTATTATTCATGTACATACTAGCCAAGTTTGACTGGAGGACTTCCAGGTTGCACAAAACATATGTACCAAAGAATGTATCAATATTTGCTTAAAGGTTGATAAGTTGACAGTTACTAATCTGATGCACCATGTGACTGAAATTCCACCAATCCTTACATTCAATATTACAGCTGACCAAACCGCAGTGATAAAGCATATTACATGGTGTAGTTGTTTTTCTTTTCGGTACATGTTCAAAGCACATTTCATTCTGGTGTAATGGCATTGTAAAGATTAATTGTTTGGTTCACATCTTCAATCAGTTTTATTCTGACGACAAATTAACCATGTACAGCCGCTCTAATTGTTGGATCTTGCTAAAATAATTTTTATGTGCTTAAACCAATCTCATCCGTCACATCCTTTTGTCCAATTTTGTTTTTTTGGCACTGTGATAAGCAAGGTATTGTTCAAAATCATGTCAACACATTAATTACTTCAGAGCAATATTCCCATGTAAAAAACGTGTATTGGATACTCAGTGAATTCACTGATTACTTTCTTTACAGTAGAAATGCATGGTCATAAATCATAGAAAGTGTCCATATAGGGCTTGGGGTGAATGGGGCCTCTGAGAAAAAACCTAGCTGACTGCATTCTCCATGCAGAGGTTTTGACGAGTTGATTGAACCTGTATTGTTGTCTTTGTCTCTGTTTGGAGAATGTGAAAATATGCACAATGTCCGCCATTTTGTCCCTGGGGTAAAGCTTTTACAGCACCATGCAGAAATCTGGTCTAAACTCAATCGAGAACGTAATTTTCCTTCCTTCCTATCTACATAAGTTTGTGAGAAAATCAATCCTGATACTATAAGACAAAATAAATTATTGAAAAATCTATATCCTAAGAATGCTGGCCTGGGTTAGGGTAAAAGAAAATTGCACAGCTTCTGTGATTTATGACCTCATGTCGTTAACCAAGCACCTCTCACTTAATTCTGTGCTTCTTAGCTCCTGTGCGCTGCATTTCCAGGGGCACTTGTAAACCCATGACAAGGCCCTTTCGACTTATTTTTAAATTTGCATAGCCCACAGCAAAAATCTCTCTCACAACATAACATAGCATTCAATGTCTGATTCATGTTCACATTCACATCACCTGCAGTTGACGTCTACTGAAGAATGTACAGCTAGATTTTACAGGGAGGTTCACTTTCAAATCCAGATGTACTTAAGTTACGACACACAATAAGATGTAGCATTACATTTATTGCCAGACTCATGTTCACATTCACAGCATATTTAGTTGCAAATACTAGTAGGACATTGCATTGGAGTAGAACTTGGGTGATCAGGTCGATGTGAAGGATTCATGTCAGGTTTTGTCTGTGATATGGTTCTTGGACACCAGAAGAGTTGCTGTGTGGCAGCCAGTTGGGAAACTGTAGAAAAGATTATAACAAGGTACACAATACAATAGATTTGGCTCCAGTATGTTTTTTGTGTAATTGATCAATGGTGCTTTAAAATCACTTCCAGGGTGCAATATATAAGGGGAAAGCATGAATTGTTAATTCTTAAAAGGTATAAGATATAATTACTGTAATAAAGTGTTAAAACATCCATTAACTTTTCCTAGTCATTTCTATGTACATCTGCCCCCACACCCCCTCTTTTCTCTCTTCTTTGTTCTTTTTTGAAACTGTAACAGAACTATACACAAATCAATTTTCCCTATTTTTTTTTATTCATGGATGTTTACGACTAAATGAGTGGACATTCACACTTTCAGACTTACAGAAGAGGGGGGAATCATTAAGGTGGGTGAATCCCATTGAATTAAAGTCATCAGGATTCCACCTTTTCTTTTTGTGGGTACCCTAAGTAATTTGAAATAAGAAAATGAAAAGAAATACAGGGGGTCCCGAGCTTCTTTCCTAAAATATGGAATTTTGAAAAAAACAAAACATTTGTTTTAATTTTTCATAAAAAAATCGAAAACAATATAAAATTCCTATGATTTTATTTTCTATAAACCCATAACCACTGAATGCTGAAAAATCACACAATGAACACAAGGATATATACATTGATTCTAAAATAGTTTCAGAGTTTTGTCACTTTGCATTCTGGGTAAAATTGACATCTTTCAGAGAAGAATAAGGGAAAATTTTCAATATTACATAATCAAAGTAAAATAGCAGTAAAAGTCATCCGATTTTTCTTAAACGATTGCTTAGATCATTTGTTGATGAATAAAATTAATTTTGATAAGGGGTCCCACACATTTTGGAGAGCTTTGGTCCTCTGAAGTAAAAAAGTAAAACAAAAACAGAGTAAATCAAATTTTTGCAGCTTTGCATTATGGCTAAATTCCCAACAATCTGCATATACAATTAGATCTTTAAGCAGTTTTGGATACATTCAAGCAATTCATTCATTTTTATGCTCTTTCAAATGCCATTTATTACTTCATAGAATGTAATGAAGGCTTCTGAAGAATGTTCAGAAATGCCTAAAATACCTTTATTTATTATATCAAAATATACGTTGCTCTAAAATGTTCAATCTTGATCAAAATTGTCCCAAAAATTGCCTGAGCATACCCCAACCAAAAAATCGTACTATTATTATTCAGACCCCGATGCAATGATCAAATCAGTGCATGCCAGGACAGCTTAGATGAACCAGTCAGCTGCAAATGCATCAAAGGTTTATCTTACCTGGAAGCAGTGTGTGGCGGACACAGGCGGACACGTGGTGCAGCAGACGTCCTGAAAATATCAGTTGTAAATAATTAGATACAGCCATTAGGCTGCATGAAATTTGTGGATACTTCCTAAGAAACATACCTCATTTATCAAGTTCAAGATGCAAATTCCTATTCATTTGACAGTTACTGTGCAAAATTGAAAGATATAAAAAAATGTAGGTAAAGCCATATTAAGTTCAAGACATTTTAATGCAGTAAATACATTGTGCACGACTCAACTCCAAACAAGGTATTATGGGTCTGTACTGTAGGCAAGAATGTAATGTAGGCCTGCTTAGGTTTATAATCATGCCCATGAACAAATGGAAAATAGAATTGCCAAGGCTATATAAAATGATTTAGGTCCCAAATCAGGTTGATCTGGCTCTCAATTTGATATCAAACATGTTAGTTCTTTATTATCCTAGTGCCCCACTAAACACAGGACACTAATCAGCCAATTTATGCACAATCCATACAATAGAACCATGAACATTACCAAAAAATCGGGCAAAGAAGCTCAACCTCAAGACAAAATAGTTCCCCATTACTTTTTACATATTTGACTATTACAAGAATGTACAACAATATACAAAGATTGATTGTGTGATTTAACTCACAGGTGACCCAGGGCAGTATGATACATATTGTATGGGACAAAAAGGGATATATCATTGACATCTTTGGCATCATTGACATTGAATGGCCCCATGTCATCATATTCACCATAGCCATTGACACAAAGTAGAACTATTTGTTTATGGCACCTTAAAAATAAGTTTATAAACTGAAAAAAATCACCAATTCTGTTATATATAACCCATGCCAATAATGCGTCAATAATTCTGATTATCATGTACCTTGATACATAATGAGTACAATAAATAGGCAGTTATTTACTTCTAGTTATCAAACACATGTAAACTGCGTACAGATATATACAGTACATATAGATCATATTCGGATGAACTGAACTGTTATTAAATCTTTTGTGCCCGGAACTCCAATTATGCAATCTTTCAGCTTGACTTATACTAAATATATACATCAACTTCACCCTCTCACCCTGTGCATCAGACCAGGGCAATTACTACGGAATACAAAGTGTGATTCTACTGGCTTTGCAGTGATACCCCATATGATTTAATGACACATATGTTTTAATTGTGGCATACATGGTTACACCAGAAATGTTTTTTAATGGCACATAAAGCACTTGCAGTGCCCAGTCTGGCTACTGGGGGCAGGTAAATTGCAGATATTTACAGAAATGGTGATAACCTGCTAATGTCCTGTAAAGCAAAATTGATTTGCATTACTAATTTGGTGCAAAAGTGGATGTCCCATGAAATGTATGCAGCCGTTAATGACATGGACAGGTAGATTATGATGAGATGACAGCTCCAAGCTGTTGCCAGGAATGACTGAGGGTGTTGACACAGAGATATCCCATGAACATCTCAAGTCAGCAGCATTCAGACATTGTTAAAATATTCAGAAGCTAGTACAGTGTTTAAAGGTATCCCATTAACACTGATAAACAGATCGTTCATCTTCTACATCATCACATTTTTCTTGCTATAAATTTAAGATGTTGTCAATTGTTGAGTCCGGGATCAAAGCCTCCTATACGCCTCTTCCTTGTCTTCAAAGTTGTTACTCCATCTCTAGCATCAGATCTGCATTACTTATGTGGTGTAAAAGTGGATATCCCATGAACATCCACAGTTAACTCCCATAAAATGTATGCAGCCGTTAATGATATGGACAGGTAGATCATCATGAGATGACAACTCCTAGCTGTTGCCAGGAATGACTGATGGTGTTGACATAGAGATATCCCATGAACATCTCAAGTCAGCAGCATTCAGACATTGTTATAATATTCAGAAGCTAGTACAGTGTTTAAAGGTATCCCATTAACACTGATAAACAGATCGTTCATCTTCTACATCATCACATTTTTCTTGCTATGAATTTAAGATGTTGGCAATTGATGAGTCCGGGATCAAAGCCTCCTATACGCCTCTTCCTTGTCTTCAAAGTTGTTACTCCATCTCTAGCATCAGATCTGCATTACTTATGTGGTGTAAAAGTGGATATCCCATGAACATCCACAGTTAACTCCCATAAAATGTATGCAGCCGTTAATGATATGGACAGGTAGATCATCATGAGATGACAACTCCTAGCTGTTGCCAGGAATGACTGAGGGTGTTGACATAGAGATATCCCATGAACATCTCAAGTCAGCAGCATTCAGACATTGTTAAAATATTCAGAAGCTAGTACAGTGTTTAAAGGTATCCCATTAACACTGATAAACAGATCGTTCATCTTCTACATCATCACATTTTTCTTGCTATGAATTTAAGATGTTGGCAATTGATGAGTCCGGGGTCAACTCATAATGTGGTGCAAAAAGATGGGACATCATATCCATAGCCTATGTCATGCCACTGCTCCCCTATGCCTCTTCCTCGTCTTCAAAGTTGTCTTCACCATCCCTAGCATCATCATCATTGGCAACAAATTGCGCGAACAACTCTTGATCTTCAGAGTCTAGGAAAATGATTTCCCCCTTGACCCGCCCTCTTCCACACTTCCTCACAAAGCTTTTCATTAATGGGGTCATGAAAAGAAGAGTAATGGAAAGGCTTCTCAAAACATTGGTAAAGGCATCATATGATCTCATGTAGCTTTCCTCCAGAATAAAAAATTCATCTCCGTGAAAAAGGGTCCGAGCGATACTTACTTTAAAGTTATCAGCCATCAATTTTGCCCAAAGACTGGAAACTTCACACACGGCTAAGTGAATTGGCAATATCTGTGGCACTGAGTCAAATACAGCTATTTGGTTTATGCTGTTCAGAAAACCATCCAATAAAAGCCGTTCAGCGGTAGAAATGTTAACATCACTGTACCGAGTAGACAGATACTCTGTTGTTTCATTTAAGTTATTTTCGCCTCTATGTGGCTTTTCTACAGACACCTCTTCCTCTTCCTCCTCTTGATGATCGGAGGTTTGAGAGCTACTAATTTCAATGTTGGACTCATCCTCTGCATGATTGGTTGCTTGATCTTGGCTGTTTATCTCCATGCTTTCATTTTCGTCAGGTTCATCCAAAACATCTAAGCTGACATAGTGCACTTCAGGGACATGCCCTACGGCAATTGACATGGTACCCGATCCGGTTGTTGGTTCAATTATTATCGGTTCTTGGCTCACTGACGATATAATGTATATATTCGCACTGTAAGCATTGGCGAACCCTACCAAGATAAGATGATCCCCCCAAACCCCATCATTTCCCATTTCATTTAGATAATCGTCCAAATTATTGTGCTGATGCAGGAAATCGGATAATGATATTTGAGAACCACCCTGTGAAACTATTGGATTTTTCTTTAAATAGTTAACCAGAATTTGTCTCAGTTCTTTGTGATTTAATTTAATTCCATACCGCTCAAGTTGCTGTGCTAGTGAAATAAACAGGCAGTTCCCACCCCCAGCATTGTCTTCATTAATTGTCAAACCTTGTCTGTTTGCATTTGCTTCAAGGTCTTCCATCCCACCTGAGACTTTTGCCATTGACATTTGTCGAGTCATTTTCATGACAGCTTGGAGTAAGGATTGGCTGCAATGGTTTGTTATTAGTTGATGTATTCTGTCATGCTGTTTAGTACTATTTTTTCTTCTGCTTTGCATAGAGATGCTTTCCTCATATTGTGGCACTTCAAAGTTGTTGTTATTAGTATTTCTCAGTAGACTTTGTCTTCTCCTCAACAGCTCTTCCTCATGGGTTACAGACGTAATGTTACTCACTGAAAACCAACTTGACTTTTCTTTAGTTTTTAGCTTATACCTTGTGCCACAATCACTCACTTGTATAACAACTGCCACCGTTGCTTTCGGCATATCTAACTTATGGCTTACAATTTTTCCTTTTCTGCCACAGCGAACCAACACCTTTTCACCTAACTTATATAGGCTTGGGGGTCTTTTTGCACTGAAGTGAGCTTGCATTGTCTTTGCGGCAGATTGACTATTTTCCCTTGCTCTAGCCCTCTTCTTTTCCACATCTTCTTGTGTTGGGTGGGTGTTGGATGCACCATGATGCACGCCTACATAACATTCATATGGCGACATTTTGATTGCTGTATGAATGCCTGTATTGTACAGCTCCTGATATTCCGGGAGACTATTAACCCAGTTCATTTTTCCTTTCTTATAATCGAAACGTATTTTCCTCTTCCATGTCCCATGGCTCCGTTCTATTTTTCCTTGGCTCTGGGGATAATATGGCCTGCTGTGAATCAAAAGAATGCCATGGTCCTTGCAATATGATGTCACGTCACCATGAAACTCTGGTCCCTGATCACTCTGTAGAATTTGGGGGTAGCCTGTACTGTTATAAATATTCTTGAGTAGGCTCTTCACTTCAGCTGAAGATTTCCCAGTTAGTGGCCTTAACCACAAATACCGACTGAAGACATCCAATAGCGACATAACATACTTATACGTGACATCATTTACCGTAACAGCCATATTTGTAAAGTCAACCAAATCTATTTGGTGCCTTTCCATTGGCCTATCCGCTGTTATTGTTTTTAGAGGAGCTTTGTTTAAAAACTTGGGGTCCTGCTTTTGCCTGTCTGGAATCCGATTAATTGTCTTCTGGATGTTTGAACCTCCAATTCCATGATATTTTGATTTTATTCTATCTAGCAATTTTCTGGAGCCTTCACCTTTGGTTAGGTCATGGAAGTAACTGATACAATCTTTTAATTCACTATGTGGGAGAAGTATTTTCGCATTTATCATCAGCCTATCCGTCATCTTGTTAACATAAGGATCTTTTACTTGCTGTCTTGTAATACCGTAACGACTGATTTTCTCATACACCCTTTTCTCCATTGCCGTTCTCTCTTTCACTGGGATACACACTCTCCTGCTGAGCAGCTTTAGTGCTAGGTCATATTCCACATCGGTCAGCTTTACAAATCGTACATACTTTTTTTCTCTCTCTTCCTTACAATTTTGATGACTTTCCATGCCTTCCGCAACAACGATAATGCCAAGGAATAAAACTAAAAATAGTTTTATCTCCATTTTCTGCAAAGGAGTAGAGGTGTTTAGACTTGAAGCTGCCATTACATACTAAAGGAGTAATACGAGGTACAACGGTTTGTTTGAAGAAACCCTTCCCTTAACCCTTTAGACCCCATGTGATTACATAATATAGAGCCTCATTTCCCCAGGATTCCCTCTAAATTTGGCTAAACTTGGTCATTGATCACTCTCGTTGTTCAACATCATATCAAGTTTTTATTCTTTAATCTATACATCACATTGATTCTATGGCCACCTTTCAAATCTAAAAGTTAAATTTTGAATTCATGACAGGTCTGGTGAGTAACTCACCAGGGCTGCCTTCAAGGATCATACCGACCCTAGGGGGTTGGCATGATGCACCAATGCAGCACTGGCGAGGTACTCTGTAGGGCTGTCAGAAAGTCGACACATAGCTCAAAAAGTCTGTAGGGCTGTCAGAAAGTCGACACATAGCTCACAAAGTCTGTAGGGCTGTCAGAAAGTCGACACATAGCTCACAAAGTCTGTAGGGCTGTCAGAAAGTCGACACATAGCTCACAAAGTCTGTGGGGCTGTCAGAAAGTCGACACATAGCTCACAAAGTCTTTAGGGCTGTCAGAAAGTCGACACATAGCTCACAAAGTCTGTAGGGCTGTCAGAAAGTCGACACATAGCTCACAAGTCTGTGGGACTGTCAGAAAGTCGACACATAGCTCACAAAGTCTGTGGGACTGTCAGAAAGTCGACACATAGCTCACAAAGTCTGTGGGGCTGTCAGAAAGTCGACACATAGCTCACAAAGTCTGTAGGGCTGTCAGAAAGTCGACACATAGCTCACAAAGTCTGTGGGACTGTCAGAAAGTCGACACATAGCTCACAAAGTCTGTGGGACTGTCAGAAAGTTGACACATAGCTCACAAAGTCTGTGGGGCTGTCAGAAAGTCTGTACACGCCCTGCACTCTTATATACACCTCTACACTATCTCCTCTGCCCTTTGGTCTAATAAGGCAAGCTGATAGGGAACACAGGCATTAGTAAGTCGATACACAGCTCACATGTATTACAGTATGGATGTTGATGACATAGTTGATTCAAGAAGTGTAAGTCCAGATGAGAGGCCAACACGTGTGCCTGTGATAAAAGAGAGTTACCTTTAAAGTGAATGAACGACTTCCTCCTTATTCCAAGACGGACCCATCTTAGCATCTATCACAATAGCCTAATTTTCTGCTTTAGACCATTAAAAAGCGGACTTGTGCAGGTCAGTATCAAGGATAATGATTAATACTCACCAAAAAGGCTGTGGTCGTTGGTAGGGGAATTTGTTGCATCAACCGCAGTAAACCGGAGAGAATGTTCTGATGTATGCCGGCCCTGCAAAATCAAGTGGAATTATTAAAGTATAAGATCAGGTACCCACGTACATTGGTTTTACACATACACTGCTTATGATCTAGAATTCAAGAAGAAATTAAGCAAAATCAGCTCATAACTAACGGATGTAATACATAAAGACACTTCAGCGTTTGCGCTAGCTGTTCGGCAAATCGCTAGTGACTAATTAAACTTCAATATGGCGAACCTCCCCTGCTATCAGATTCACCAGAGTGTCTAATTCTACCAGATATTTTATGGGAGAACATTTGAGCATCATGCAATGCAGCCCAAGTATCACTTGTGCAAATAAGCACTGACTCAGTCACTTTAGCGTGCAGCTCTTTTAGTTATTCATTGTGAAAGAGAAAAACGCAGCATCTACCAGCTGAGGTGTACCGTATCTACATTATGTGGAATCTCATATAAAATGACATAATTTGGTTTAATCATATTGTAGAGAGTAATATTAATCTTATTTCAATTCATTACTTTAGGAAGCAACTCTCCCTGAGTTGAAGTTTATGATAGTACTCCATTTGTTGAAGTTTATGATAGTACTCCGTTTGTGCCCGACCATCAAGAAGTCATTACCTACCTGACAAAAGGTTGTAGGGCCTTCAGGACGTCGTCACCTGTCTGACAAAGGTTGTAGGGCCTTCAGGACGTCGTCACCTGTCTGACAAAGGTTGTAGGGCCTTCAGGACGTCGTCACCTGTCTGACAATGTGTACAGAGGTCAGAATCTATAGTAATTTTAAGTACTTGCAACCACGGATCGTTCCAACAGTGTATGAGATTGGTTGCAAAAATAATGCACATAAAGCATTCATGGACTAGGCAGATTGCACTGATAGCGTTGAAACTTCTTTGTTGATTTTCTCAGGAACTACTGGGCAGATCTTGATGCCCTTTTAGGAGGACAACCCTACATAAATATGGGACACTCGATAGTGTTTTCAGAATTTTAGAAGCAAAAAATTTTTGTTCCTTGTATACATACGACAAATTTTAGATTTTACGAGGAACAAAAATTTCTTGCTTCTAAAATTCTGAAAACACTATCGAGTGTCCCATATTTATGTAGGGTTGTCCTCCTAAAAGGGCATCAAGATCTGCCCAGTAGTTCCTGAGAAAATCAACAAAGAAGTTTGCATGCTGGTCCCAACTCCTCCCATATGCGGGTTAGGGAATGGAGATTGCACTGATAGCGTTGAAACTTCTTTGTTAAGGGACTTTGTTTAGGATTTATACTGTACATCTGTTTGTGGCGCTTCTTTTAAAATAACAGTGCCCAGTAGGGTAAATGTGGGTAATATCGCGCATGTGGTAATATCGCGCACCCCCCCTAAAAGGCCCATTTTTCAAAAAAAAAAAAAATATATATATTTTTTTAGTTGGCCACGTTATATCAAATATCATTTTAGTGTATTTCATTCACCTGTGCTATACATGTATGTCAGGAGCCAGAGATTAACAAAATAACCTAATAATTGGTATTTTCAATACTTGCAAACTCAGCATTTTCTATACTAATTCCCATAGAGCTTATATCGCTCAGGCATGTTGTTATATCGCTCACATGTTTATAAAATAAAAAATAATATATCAAATAATAATGAAATAAGTAGACTAGTGTCACAGGGTAGCTTTGTATGTTGTCTAACACTGGTGTAAATTTGGATATATTGCTACTGACCATACAGGTGTGAGAGCATTTGGGGTGAGGCACCCTGTTTTCACACTTTTGGGTGTGAAAACAGGTGAGCGAAATTACCCATATGGTCAAATACATTGTTTTTCAATGGGTGAGCGATATAACACAATGGTGTGAGCGATATAACAACAACTATAACGATATAACCCAAATATTTAGCCAGACTTTTGACCCCCTGCCTACCATACAGGTGACTGCAATTGGGATTTATTTTTTCTCCATTTTTTCAATTTTATATCATTTTTTAAAAATTGCATATAAAAATTGTTCTTAGTGACAGTGGACTAGAATTATGGGGAACATTTGGGTAATATCGGCACAAGGTGCGCGATATTACCCACATTTACCCTATGTTCCAGCCCTTGATCATGATACCGTGTATTCCAACTTCTAGCCTAGCCTATTTCCTATGTGACGAAATAAATTTAAGAAAAAGTTGAACAGTCTACTTCTATTTGAATTCAAATGGCATACGTACAATAACTTGATACAAAATTCAAAGACAATATTTTTCAAACAGATCACAAGTTTCTTCATTTAAAATTAACAGCTTCATCTGGTAATAATCTGGTAATGAGCATCAATATAGTAGGATCTCACTGATGACAAAAAAGTATTTTGTTGCCATCTCAGTACTGATCATGTTATATTAAAAGACCCCTTAAGACCAACCCCCTAACAAATGACAGTAGAGACCTCTTATAAACAAGCCCATAAAACATCACAGTAACATCTGAATTATCACCCTTCATAAAATAAGGGGGGGTGGTGGATTATTTAGGCATATTGGTGGAGGTCCCCATAGCACATCATGATATAGCGGGGGGCAGCCAGCGGGGTGTCAGTAGCAGTATACTGGAGAACACTGGGGTGACAGGTGTTAGGAGCTCCAGGACCTGGGGTATTCCATATACAAGATCGGGATTCCACTTTTTACTTCCAACTAGCGTTATCATTGCTATTCATGCATTCCTATTTCTGCATGCGACCTAATGCAGTATTTAGCCTTACATACTTTGTGATACATATCTATAGTGGCAATAGCCATTAAATACTAAAGGAGTAATACAAGGTACCACAGCTTGTTTTGAAGAAACCCTTCCCTTAAGATAATTGCCATGTTGCTTAGGAACCTGATAAAGAGGGATGAAGAATGGTGGTAACTATGTTAAGATCCGTCCAGGAGTCTATTCTATACCAGTCCCCTTGGAGACTGGGATTGTGCAGATTAATATGCGGGGAGGAGGAAGGGTGTAGTCTATATTCCGTGTTATCACAACCATGCCATTGTTTTCTCCACATGACGGGTCATAAAATAACATAACTGTAGAATGAGGCTGATTTAATGCAACGAAATTGCATGGTATACACCCATTTAATCTGCCTAGTAGTAGTATAATATAATCGTAAGCTAAGTTCAAATGGCTTAGTTATCTAGGCCTAAAATTTCCATGAGGCAAAAAGGCCCCTCCCCTACCCAACGCATGATCTTCTACAAATTATTGCCAAGGGCTGTTTATGAGAGTATGTGTATTAAAAGTAAAATTTATATTCAATGCACTATTAATATGAGACGTAATTGGGTGAGGACAAGGCTAAGTAGATACCAATCCCTCAAAATAACATGTCCAGTAAATGTAAAAGAAAAATCAAGTTAACTTTAAGAAAAACACACACTTTTAGTTAGCTTCTTTTGGTTTATCTGTTCCTGTCAAGCACTCAAGCCTCATTCAACGGGCTGGTATCAGCGGACCACCTAATGCCGTTTTATATATAGGGGAAATATGGTAATGAATTTCGAAAAAAAAGAGAGAAAAAGTTAGTCATTTAGCACCAATCCATCCTCAATAGCCAGTGGGCCAATTTCAAACGTATGTTACACCTCTTTGGATGTCAATATCCAGTTTAACAATATTTCCCGATTAACTATATCACAGGTGTAGGGAGAGGGGCCTTATCATTACTGTTACCATAAAACCTAGTTCCAACATAGCTGAGAGGTTTGGCTAGGTATTTTCTCAATCAAAGGTCTGAACTACGAAATTAAGGAAGGTTTGTGGACGTCGAAAAGTGAAGGTTTACTACATACAATGGATGTTTATGTCTAAATTCCGTTTTCCTACCTCATTTAGGCGTGTAACGGGCAGCTTTGCCTGACATGTTATTGTGGTATATCTATTCATGTGTGGTTATGATTGAACATAAGACGGTTCTATCACTTTTTATAACATGTTTATTCATTGCTTAAGGAGTACCGAGAGTTCATTACAAAAAAGAGATCTATATGACAAAGTGGTGTCCATATGACAAGATGGTGTGTATATATCTTTTCAACTCATTTATCCCACATACCCTAAGGACTGCCGGTACTTTCTGGAGGTGGACTGCCATAGCGTATTATTTCCAATGCAAATGCAAAATCTTGGCTTTCATCTCTGGAGTCCTGGTGACCATATCCCCAGAAGCTAATGATATCTGGCCAAAAGCAATCTGTATCTCTTCTAAAACAAGGCTCCTTTAAGGGCCGCAATATCTGCCTTTATGAATATTAATTTGAAGCCATTCTAATCTATTGGTAATCTCCAACTGATATGGACCAATACAGGTCGTTACTCACCCATTCCACCTCAAAGTAGTGATCATTGGCATCTGGCCTTAGCTATTTTTGATTTTGGCAAGTCCCTTAAAGATGGTGTATCACCTAAATGTTTTGAGATTTTTCAGTCTCATCATATTCCTATTGTATATCCTATCCCATACGTCTTCCCTAACTTTAAAAATTATTGCCAGTGTCTAAATCTATACAATTAGCACATGTAGTGCAATATTTTTTACTGTAGGTCGCCACTTAAACTCCCAATTATGTGGTACTGCATGGCTCAGTGCTTTCTCTACCAGGCTAGTTCCCCCTGTACTCACCTGGGGGAGTGACTGAGTCAGTGAGGTGAATAGGCTATATTGTTAACTATCTCAAATCATGTATTTATAGACAAATATCTTGCAAATATTGGGTACTGTGTATTAGCTAAAATGATAAGAGAACCCATGGCATCCCTTTTAAGGAAAAGGTTTGGGAAGTTTATCAGTTGATACACCATCTTTAAAGGACCAGAATTTCTCCCTTTAAGGGTGGCAACTTCACGAATGTCAATTTTAAGCCATTCTGCCGCTAAGCTATCAATAATCTTCACAATTTCTACAGTATCCAACTAACATTGACCAGAACAAGTCGTTATTCGCTCCCTTAGGCTTAAAGCCCTGCTTCAAACCATTCCGAGGTTGACTTACACTCATAAGCACTCTCTTTTTTCATTCAAATGTGTAAAATAACCGAGGCAATTTCAAATTAATGCCCCCGGCAGCAAAACAGTTGCTGCCCACTTGAAAATGTGTACAAAACCAGTTACATAGTTTTTAGAGAAAATTTACTTCCCAAAAAGTCTGCAACTAAGAAATAGTCATTAAACACTGTGTCAACTTTAGAGCTTCAAACTTGAAATTAAATTCCATGACTCATTAATAAATCGAATATAAAAAAAAGGGAGGTTAACAATTACAGTATTTATCTATATGAACCATATTTGTAAATGTAAATTAGATAGATATATGGACTGGATACAGCCATTTCACATACTTTAAGATAGGTATATTTTTAAATTAATTTACGTTTTATATCAACATATCTTTATATCTGTATGAGGTAGAATAATGTAATTCAGACATAAACGTCCATGGAACATAAGTAAACCTTCACGTTTTGACATCCACAAACCTTCCAGAATGAATGGTATATGTGATTGATATCACATGTGAACCAGGGCATTATTTTTTTTGTGATCTAGTTGTTTTCATTTAGTTTTCATGTTTTCAAAGCTTTTGATATGTATTTGTAAAAAAATCTAGTATGTGATCCTAATCACAAAAGACTCAGGTATTTGTTTTTCCATTGGATAAACCTACCCGAAGTCCCCCCCCCTCCGATGTGTGAGTGTAATATGTGTGAGTGTAATATGTGTGGGTGTAATATGTGTGGGTGTAATATGTATGAGTGTAATATGTGTGAGTGTAACATGTGTGAGTGTAACATGTGTGAGTGTAACATGCGTGAGTGTAACATGTGTGAGTGTAACATGTGTGAGTGTAATATGTGTGAGTTTTGATGTTGAATAGCCGAGATTGAGTGCTTACAACCCCCCCCACATACACACACAGTGCCAATTCCCAATGATCAGGTACCTTATTTTAGTACAATACGTTATTTCTGACAGCAGAATCATAATCTCCAGGAAACGCTGACCCACTTTGATAGGTCACATGCCTTATTTAATCAAATTCCAGGCAAGCTGGTGGGTATGGGCAAGGAGATCTGGGCAAGCAGGTGGGTGTGGGCAAGCTGGTGGGTGTAGGCAAGCAGGTGGCTGTGGGCGCCAGCGCCCTGCAGCGTGTAACTGCGGTTTTACATCTCGGTTGAAAAGCGAGTCGATCGGAACATCAGCAGCGACACCATCTCCGTTTCTGTTTCGTCATGTCGGCCGGCCACAGGGCAGCGTGTGCTACAGATGATCTTAACCCCAAACCTGGCATGAATGCAGTCCTGACAAGATGTGCTTTACTTGAAACCCCACCCTTTAGCATTGCGCCAAAAAAGTTGGTTTTGTGCTATTTTAGTGACTCTTTTTCTATATCAATTTTCTGTATAAAATATTGCTTTTTTGGTTTCAATCTTTGATGGCATGGATTGGCATTGATCAAAACTTGTTTGTGCCAGCATTTAAATATTTTATTTCCAAATATATCACAGGAAAAAAAGGGACAGAAAGCAAGGGACTTTTTTGACAAAAAGTCTAAAAATACCTGTCTCTAAAGAACCTGGCACTACTGTGCCCTGGTTCAATTACCTGGTTTCGATCCAAACATCTAATCCACGTAGTTGTGTTTATAGGGATGCTATCAGCCTTGGGGGCCTGTCCTACGGTGATCAGGTCATGATTGCTCACTGCACTACCCACGTTGTACACACATTGAACTTTTGGGAAACCTCACTTACAGGTCGAATTTGAGTATATATTTTTTTATTTATTTTTTTTTTTTGGGGGGGGGGGGCTAGACCCCATCCCAGACCCCCCTAAAGCACCCTTTGACTGGCCAAATTGAGCATTATTAATGGTATTCTGCCCTTCTTATGAAGACCCCCTACAAGCAGGTCTTATTGGGGGTAAGAACCCTCGAAAAAAGGTGTATTTTACAGTATTTAGAATTAATATTTTTAGGCCCCTAAAAACTTTATAATTTTTTAAAACCTCACTGATAAGTCGGATTGGACTTTTGAGGTAGAAAATTAACTTATAGCAAAAGGAAATTCCAAATAAAAATTGACTTATAAGCGAGGTTTTACGGTACTTTACATCCACATTGTATGAGCTTTGTGGTGGTTGCTAAAGGTCCCTAATATCTGCATAGTTTCTACCTCTTCCTGAATTACTGTAGTCAAATCTAGTCTTTATCTCAAATAACAAATAAATGTTTTATAAGACGATTAAGACCAGTTTAGTACTGTAGAATAATCTAAATAGTTGAGTATAAGCAGCACCACTACTGTATGCCAGTCCTGCAAGTTGCACCAGCAATCTGACTAGGATGCCGCAGTTTTCTACATGAGGTTTTATGGCACAAGTATTCTATTAGATGGAATATATCAAGAAAAATTGTTTGACTAATTAACTCTTATTCAACTGCAGGTATTTACAACTACTGTGAAACCCCGCCTGTAACACAAATCGGGGGAAAGCTGAAGGATTAGCTATGTGTACCGTATTCAACGTAATAAGCGACCTGGGTGCTAATAAAATTATTTTTATGGCAGTTTTAGTACTTAAGAGTTTGATTGTCTCCAAAATCGTAAAATTTGAGCCTTTGTTCTAGTCTGAAAATGCCCCAAAAAGGGGGGGCGCTTATTAGGGGGAGGGCGCTTATTACGTTGAATACGGTACTCGCAAATGACCACAGTATCTGTTTGACAATCACACCTCATGTCTTCATCCACCCCGACCATGCTATTCATAAAATTCCTGCTCCCTATATAGAAATCAGCAAATCGCCTCACCTTATGGTGGTCAGAGCTAGTAGTAGTTGCTTTTTGCAGATTTATCTGGAAATGATAGTAATTTGTATTTGTATTTAATGATTTGTAGTTGACGAATTAATGTGTTAGTACAATGTAACTCTTTCAATATCATGCCAATTATATAACTTCAGTAATATAAACCGATAGGGTCAAAACCCCTGTTAGGACTAGACAACTACATGTCTTTATCTCTTTGTCAGTGGCCCCCTGTACAACCGCTTTCTGTATCATAACCGCTATATGTATCAATTACATATAGGTTGCCCATCAAACCGCTATCTGTATAAAAAAACGCTATCTGTAGTAACCTTCCAACCTCTATCTGTAGTAAGGCCTAAAAAAAAAAAGTTGTGTTCCGGTATCCCGACCGACCCTACGTTTTTGGGGCCAACCCTGATTTTTTTGGGACATTTTTTTAATTTTTGAGGAAATTTATGACATTTTTGGCGTTTTTACTACTTAAATTGACATTTGACAAAAAAAAAATCCGACCTACCGACCCTGTTTATTTTTGGCCATGTTACCGGAACACAACTTTTTTTTATAGGCCTAATCAACGCTACTAGTATCTGTTACAACATTTTGGTCATCGAGAATAGGCACATCCAACCGCTATCTGTATCTATAAACGCTATCTGTATCATACTTGAATCTGGTGAGTTACTCACCAGGGCTGCATATATGCATCAATACAACTAAGGGCATGATGTATTAAGGCATCATGCCGTCCTTAAAGGGTTAAGGAGTGCGATGGTTGATACAGATGATGGTGTTACAACAGATAGCGGTTGTGAAACACTATCTGTATCAAGGCGCCTAAATGTTTTCAAAGGGAGTACGATGTCCACAACCCTGTCCTGCCCTAATGTCCTGCCCTACAATTGACCTATACATTTTCCCTCATTATATTCTGACCTTAGTTGACCTTTCCTAAATTGCCTGGCTCCAAAATGGTATGGTTGATACAGATAGGGATGTTTCAGGAAATTTGACTTTTAAACAAGTCTTGACACTTTTCTCGTCAAATTGGCCATTCTTAGGTAATTTGACAATTTTCTGGCCAAATTTCAGAGAAAATGATGTGTTTATTTTTCTGCCATTTTCCAAAAACGTAACATTTTCAAATAAAAAACTTCACTTTTTTCAGATTCCCAGGTAGAAAAGTATCATGATAAATATTATGATTTATCATGTTGAACCATGATATATCATGATCTATCATAATAATTCATAATTAATCATGTTTTCTTCTATTATAATAAATCATGATAAATCATACTTTAATGTGATATTACCTCTTGAGAGGGGAAATGATGATTAAACATGTTTTCTCCAACCATGATTAATCATGATTGATCATACTTTATTATGATCTTACCTCCTGAGAGGCAAAATCATGATAAATCCTGTTTTCTTCCATCATGATAAATCATACTTTATTATGATATTACCTTCTGAGGGGGGAAACATGATTCATCATGATTTTACCTTACCATAATTGATCATAATATAGCATGATTTTTCATGGTATTATCCATTGAGAGAAAAACATGATTCATCAGGATTTTACCTGACCATGATTAATTATGACTACTCATACTTTATTATGATTTAGTCTCCTGAGAGGGGCAACATGATTTATCATGATTTTACCTAGCCATCACTAATCATATTTTTTCATCATTGATCATGATCTTATCTATTTAGAGAGAAAACATGATTTATTATCATTTTACCTGACCATGCTTAATCATCATATATCATGATTTAGCATGATGTCACCCATTAAGAGGGAAAGCATGATTTATCATGATTTTACATGACCATGCTTAATAATGATAAATCATGATTTATTATGATCTCACCCATTGAGAGGTAAAACATGATTTATTACGATTTTATCTGACCAAGCTTAATCATAATGTATCATGATTTATAATGATCTCACTCATTGAGAGGGAAAACATGGTTTATCATGATTTAACATAACCATAATTAATCAACCCATTGAGAGGGAAAACGTGATTTATCACAATTTTACCCAATCATTATTAAAAATGATTACTCATATTTATTAAGAAAACATGATATATTTTGATTTTACCTGACTTTGATTAATTGTAAAATACCATGATTTATCACGATTTTTCCCATGGATAGGGAACATTATCTAACCATGATGAATCATGGTTAGATAATGTTATGACACAATGACACTATAGTAAACTATGGTATAGTTTATTACGGTTTATCATGGTATTTCCCGCACACCTTTACACTATAGTAAACTAGTACATTTTACTATAGTTTACTATAGTATTTCCTGGACATTTTGACATTACAGTAAACTGTATTTTTGCTACAGTTGGTATTGTATGAACGCCTTATTCAAATCCCATTTAAGATGGATTAGTGTAATAAACACATCTAATAAAGTTACTATAGTTTACTATAGTATTTCCCGCACACCTTGCCACTATATTTAATTGCTTAAATAATTGTCACAGAAGAAAAAGAAAAATATGCCCAAAGTGGCAACAAAGTAAGGAACTAGATTCTAAAATCATTGATGACGATTTCATGATAACGATAAATTTATCATTTTAGTTGAGTAACTCTCCCCCACCCTTATATTCACACCTCCTCCAATTCCCACACACACCACACAGGTGCCACCCATGAGACATTAGCCATACCCCCATACAGGCACCCTTAGACAGAGGTGTTTGCTAAGGGTCATTTTTTTACAGGCTGACCAGTACACCAAGAGGTATCAGACAGACAACATGTGCACATGGGCACGTACATATATGTAGACCCAAGGTAAGTATATTGGGAAAGTCTATTTAATATGTATACATGTACTTAGGATATATATAAATAAGAATGCTAGTAAAATAAAGTTTTACAATTTCACCTATAATATTATGATTTGGTGAGAATTATACGCATAACCTATAAAGAGTAGATTATTAATATATTATATAATATAACATTGCTACTAAAACTCATTATTCGTCAAAATGAACCTCATTTATGGGATATATGGCTTTTTTTACATCTACATAATTATGTATTATTTGTTTAGATTTGAGATTTTTAACAATTTATTTATTTACAAGTTTACTTTTTTTTAGGTCATGCAGGGGGTACAGGGGCGGCCCCTATTGCCTTGTCACCGGGAGGGGAGCCTCCAGGGGACCGGGGGCGCCTCCAGGCGGCCAGATGGGCTTAATGATAAATGTAGCAAATTTTTGAGAATTTACTGTAGTAAACTCTAGTCAACTATAGTGCGCTAAAACACTACAGTAAATTCACTGGAATAAACTAAAATGGTGACAGTCCTGTCTGGAGGTAGCTGTGAACACACTACCATGACGCAGGTAGCAGAATCCACACACACACCCGGTGGCCTCAGACAGGGCATGTTGTTCTATACATATACTAATATTATATCATAGTCATGCAGGCATGATTGTAAGTAAATTTCAATAAAACATTTAAAGTGTGTTTCCCTGTGATTACATAACCATGTAAACAGTAATTATTTACAAATAAATTATGGTAAAAAGAGGTTCATACATATTTTTCTATTTCCCACAGGAGCTGACCTTGCCTTCCAGAGACCGGGCCTGCCTTCCAGAGACTGGCCCAAGGCCCCCAAGAGCCGGCCCTGGCCCTCCAGGAGCCGGCCCTGGGCCTCCAGGAGCCGGCCCTGGGCCTCCAGGAGCCGGCCCTGGGCCTCCAGGAGCCGGCCCTGGGCCTCCAGGAGCCGGCCCTTGGCCTCCAGGAGCCGGTCTCAGCCTTCAGGACTGACTCTCCACTATCAAATGATGAAATTGATGAATGAATGCATTGACCCCCCCACAATAAAAATATTGCCTACATTAAAAGCAAAGTAAATCATGATGTTTATCATGATTTTTAGACCTTGATATATCATGATAATTATCATAATATATATCATGATGAATTATAATAAATCATGATGAATATCATGTTGAATAAATCATTTTGTTTTTTCATGGATATCATGATTTTCATACCACGATGTATCATGATAATTATCATAATTATAAAGTATAATTAATCATGATAAATATCATGTTAAAGAAATCGTAATTTTTTCACAGAAATCATGATATTTTAGACCATGATATATCATGATGATATTATGATAAACCATGATTATATTAAAATATATATCATCATAAAGCATAATGAAACATGATATATATTGGCAAATTTACTGTGGTGAAACATGATATCATTGTTTATTGTAATAATAATCATGATATATCACACTAATTATCATGATGAATCATGTTTTACAAATCATAATTTCCGTGAGAAACGCATGATTTTTTCAACACCTTAAAATCATGATATTTATCATGATATTTTTCTACCTGGGTTATAACAATGTTTGAAACAAAGTCACTGTCAACCCAATTTTGATACACTTAGTGTTGAGAGTAACACCAGATATACTTGATACAGATAACACCTTGTTGATACACATAATTTGATACACATAGCGTTTTGTTGATACACATAGCGGTTGGATGGTCAACCTCTATATGTAGTTGATACAGATAGCGGTTGTGATACAGATAGCGGTTGTACACCCCCTCCATTTGTTGTCCATATTTTTGGTGCTCCCAACTAGACCCCCCCCTCACACTCACTGACCACAATACACACACACCAGTCCCTGTCAGTGAAATTGCAAAAAGGGGCCTCATTATTCCCATTGCTTCTATACATCAAGATAATAGCATAAGCATAACAGGGTACTTTTTTCTAGGCGAATTTGTCTATTTAACACTTCTGTCGATTCAGAATTTTAATTTAATGCACCATGAACAAGATAAATAGATGTTTATGAGCTATAAATAATCGCTAATACTCGCACCAGTCATTGTCAGTGACAGTAAAAATTGGGGCACTTTATTCCACTCAATTACATACGTTTAAATAATCGCAAGGTATCATGGGATATCCTTTCCTATGCAAATTTGTCCAGTTAAATGGGTATAGACCCCTAAAATCGACATGGCGACATGGGCATTTCTTAAAATCGACATGGCGACATGGACATTTCTTTAAATTGACATGTGACATGGGCAGCTAAGTAACATGTGACATGGGCATTTCTTAAAATCGACATGGGGCTTAGTGCAATGAAAAAGAGAATCTCCTACGGAGTTTAGTAGGCTACTAAACCCATTCCTCAAATTTGGTCCCTGTTGGTTCTCAAATTCCTAAATTTTCCTGGGGCCTATGGCCCCAACACCCCCATTTATAACCCTCTCAATGCCCCTTAATTCTTTTCCTTAGTGACATTAGTGACATGGATTTTTCCATAGTGACATGTGACATGGCCATTTCTTAAAATCGACATGCGACATGGGGACCCCCCTCCCCCCATCTAAATGATTGCTAATAATCTCACCAATCATTGTCAGTGACAGTAAAAATCGGGACCCTTTATTCCAATTGATATATATACATTCAGATAAGGCCACCCATAAAAAAAATTCTGTTTCCGGTCCAGCGGGTGGCCTAAAAAGAACTCATCCGGGGGGCTGCAAAATCTTTTTTTTTTTTCAATTTCTTTTTTGTTCTCCCCCTCCATGCCCTTGCTACTTTCCTGCTTGCCAAACTCCGAAAGTGATAAATACAGTGGTTTATAATCCCTGACAACCTAGTCTGTTATCAATGTGCCTTTACTAGTTGGGTCAGCAAGATGCTTGAATGTAGTTCTGGCAAGTTACTTGCCAGGGTTGCATTCATGCATCATGACAACAGAGGGCATAGATCAACTGCGAAACTGCATGAATTACCCAAGGAATGCAGTGAGTGAATTATCAGTGTTTAGAAACACCCCCCAATTTAATCCAGTTTTAAACGGGTATCAGTATGGACACCTGCTCTTATCTCTATCACCATGGCAACCAAAGGTAAGGGCCGCTGGTCAGGAATCGTAGAGTGTCCCACTGCTCCCGGACCCAGTCCTAGCTGGAAATGATGTAGACTGTATGGTAGAAGCACCTTATATTGGCTTAATACTGCTTTAATCATTACAGATGGACTGCTGGAGTGTTGCACGGAGTATGCGAATGCTGCATTGCTAATATAATCTTCTTTTGAGCGGACATATGCCAATGATAAAAATCTTACATTGTACCTTAGGATATTTATTTGTCAATCCTCTACTCTGTTTGCTATAAAACCAATAATTTTGGCCTAAAGTAATACTTTTTAATAAATTTTCAATGAAAATTTACATTACGAATTCAGTTATGATTTTTGAGAGGTGAAATCAAGATTCTTTACGTTTTTCTGTCATTGGAATTACGAATTTGGAGCATTAGAACTTGGCAGCCCTGTAGACACTAGGTTTGGGGCACGCAGGTGACTTGATCATGGTTATAACCAAGGGCAGATGTAGAAGGGGTGGTCGGGGGGCGGGTCACAGCCAAGTAGATTTGGTCGAGGGGGGGGGGCACAGGCAGGGTCCTGTACAACATTTTCTTTAATTAAGAGTCATATCAAGGGCAATTTTCAGGGGGTCTAGGGGGGGGGCACGTACCCCCAAGGCGACCCCCGTGATCCGACCCTGTTTAACATCCTGCATGATCAGGTTCCTAAACCGTCCATAGCACACAAAAAAGTATGATACATGTAGGACCCATTCCAAAAAAATAAAAAAATAGAAAAATTAGCCCAGTAAAGGAAACTCACCCGACCGGTCGACCGGAAACAGAATTTTTTTTATTGAAGGCCTAATAGTATAGTGTAACAGGATAGTTTTTACCATGTGAATTTGTCATTTAAACACTTCTGTTGTTTAGCTGGGCTAACTGCAAGCACAGCTTTAAACCCCCAGCGCCCCTATATATACGGCTGAGTACCTGTCCTGACTGCACTATGACTGTTACTGGAGGGGCAGCAAGTTCTGCGCCTTTACCACAATAGTGTGTAGTGTGTGTGTGGAGGGGGGGGGGGGAGATGGAGGAAGATGGGGAAGGAAGCCAATCAACAAATGACATGGGCAAACGTTAAAATCGACAGGTGACATGAGGGCAAGTGACAGGGACAGTAAGGTGGATCGCTACCTCTTGAATATGGGCACACTGCGCAGGTATCTGCGCATATAGCTTAAATGTGTCAGAATGGGCTAATATTCAGTAACCGGATACATATACATGCGTATTAAGTCATATTAAAAGATTGGGCTATTTCGAGCAAAATTGAGCATTTTATAGGACTTTGAATATTTGATATAATGATGTAACCAATAATATTTGCTATTTTTATCACAAGTTAAAACCTTGAAACTATTAATCAATAAATCATTACCTACACAGTGACACAGCAACCTCCCTGTCTAAGGCCCTAAAACTTTTAATTTATTTTTTATGGAATACGACTCTCTCATTGATTTAACCAAGGAATGCCGTATTTCACACCCCCTGTGAAATCACCCTCTTCCGTATTTCACGGCCTGTGACGTCATCAAAGATGGCAGTTTGTTTACATTTGAACAAGGTAGAAACGGGATGGAAATAAGCTATTTTAGGCTCCCCCATCATAATTTCGGTAAATCGAAAATCATAAAAAATATACACAAAGGTACACTTATTTCAGTTTGTTGACTGGGTTATTTCACTTGTTGACCCTTGGGCCGCATTTCACACGGCCTACGGCCTCGTGAATTACGGCCGAAGGTCAACTCGTGAAATAACCCAGCCAACAGACTGAAACTCGTGCACCTTTGTCTATTTATTTTTAGTTTAAAAAAAAAGGCATTGTGTTCACCCAAGGCCTGGAAAACAGTCTTTGCCAGGGGGAGAGACAGCTAGGGAATCAGTGTAGGCCTAATATTTGAGGAAGATGGGTTTAAGAGAAAATTAATATGTTTGCTGACAATGTATCTGGATCTCAATCAGGGGTAAATCATGTTATAAAGGTTGTGTTAATATCTGTACCATATAGGGATGTATTTAGTATCGACAACTTGTAAGATAACAGCTATTGGGTATCAAAAACAATGCATGTGTATCGACACCTCCTAAAGTGCAGCTTTCTAACGATCAAATTATTTTTCACATATTTCCAATACAAGCTGAGCTATGGCCTTTTAAGCAATAAGACAAAATGAATGATGGTAAAATGGACAGACTAGTATCAGAGAAATGAAATATTTCTCAAGAAAAACAGTCGGGGCCTCGATCAAGACATGTTTTTTTATGTTAGATCTGCCCTACTGATGACCTATAAAATTTGATAGCAATGACATCCCTAGTACCATATTAAATAATGACCCGGTACCTGTATGTGAGACAGCCATCAAAATATACAAACAGGTTTTCTTACCTTGTTTTGACTTCTGCTCCTTCCTGGTAGACTCGGCACCCTCACACTGGTCCAAACGCATGGAAACCCGTCAGAACCAACTCCTCCTCATATATGCCTGAAAGCACAAAAATGTGATGAAACCACAGACGACCTTAGAACACTATGTGAAACACCATTACTTAGCAAGAGAAGAGAGGAACTACTGATGACACTGTCCCCCCCCCCCACTGAACCCCAAAACCCCAACCTAACTCCTCCTACCTTATTGTTTAAGATTTCTCAGGGGGGACCCAGGACATTGACTCAAAAATTGACTTCCTAAATGTTTAAGAGTCAGACCCCAGAAAAATGGACTATGTTGGTGATATATGTGCACTTTAAAAAGGGAGAAGGTAGGTGGGGGACTGTACTAGCTTACAGAATAATGGTTTAGGTCCACATGACCTCCCACAATTGGCTTGCGATCTCCATTCCCTTATATATATATGAGAGGAGTTGAGGCCAGCTTGACTTAGCCTCTAGGTGGCAGCACCAACACAGCCCGGAATTTGCAGTCAGTGGCTATATACCATGGCCTGTTTGGTCAGTAAAACATGGATCCACACTATCTTCTCATGTCCACTACCATCTCCTCACATCCACTACTATCTTCTCATGTCCACTATTATCTTCTCATGTCCACTACCATCTCCTCACGTCCAGTACTATTTTCTCATGTCAATAACAAACTCCTCATGTCCACTACTATCTCCTCACGTCCACTATTATCTTCTCATGTCCATTACCATTTCCTCACGTCCACTACTATCTTCTCACGTCCACCAAGTTTACCAACTCCTCATTTCAACTCTTTATGTCCACCATTTTTATATTCCACTACCAACATACGGACCCTATTTATAACATACGGCCCTACATACAACCCATTTTATGTGATTTTTGACAAACCACCACCCCCCCCCTACCCCTCCGCATTCTGGGCTCCAAGTACGCCAAACATACAGATTTTATGTGCTCCGTATGTTGAGCTGAAACGCAATTATGCCCGTATGTACATACGCCGGCAAGATGCGGACATGTTGAGCTGACACGCAAAAATGAACTGAAATGCAAAAAAAGCACATACGGACCCTCCCTCCGTATGATGAAACGCCTTCCTGTTCGGATGTTGGGTTCATGGATGTTTGAAAAGACAGACGAAAAATCAAAACATGCCTGGTCAGATGTTGGGGTTATGGATGTTTGAATAGCCAGAAAAAAATCAAAACATGCCTGGGAGCCATTTCACCGCATCCAAGAAAAAATACCAACATATGGGACCTTAATACGGAAATCATACGGACATTTTTTCAAAAAAAGATTCTTCTGTTTCTGAAGCATTGCCGTGTTGTGTCCGTATGTTTAAGGCTATTTTTTTATATTTCCATATGTGAATGCGGCAGTCACCTGGCTCAATTGTAAAATTCTGCAAAAACCAGTCTACATTCCGGGGAAACCCTAGGGAATTCCCTGTGTGACGTCATAATATGTAGCAACATACGGAGGTAGGCCAGGGAGGGTATAAATAGGGTCCATATGTTGGGGAAGAGACAGGGTAGGTCGGGGAGGGGAGAGGGGAGGTCGGGCAAGGCACTGGCAATGTCAGGGAAGGGAGAGGGGAGGTCGGGCAAGGCACTGGCAATGTCAGGGAAGGGAGAGGGGAGGTCGGGCAAGGCACTGGCAATGTCAGGGAAGGGAGAAGGGAGGTCGGGCAAGGCACTGGCAATGTCAGAGAAGGGAGAGTAGAGGTCAGGCAAGGCACTGGCAATGCCAGGCAAGGGAGAGGGGAGGTCGGAGAATACATCTCCTCATGTCCAACACCATGTCCTCACGCCCACTATCAACATGCGGACCCCTTTTACAACATACGGCCCTACATACGGCCCTTTTTCCTCCATTTTCTCAATATATGCTGCCCCTAGACCTGCCACATTCAAGGGGAAATATACGGACCATATACTGATTTTTTGATCTCCACATTATGTGGTGAAATGGAAAAACGCCACATTTGAATACAGACCCCCCACATTTGAATACGGATCTCCACATATTATGTGGTGAAATGGAAAAACGCCATATGTCACATACGGACCCCCCCATGTGAGTCATACGGGGGTCCATATTATGTGGTGAAATGCCCTCTTGGTCGGATGTTGGGTTCATGGATGTTTGAATAGCCAGGAAAAATCAAAACATGCCTGGTCGGATGTTGGGTTCATGGATGTTTGAATAGCCAGAAAAATAAATCAAAACATCCCTGGTCGGATGTTGGGTTCATGGGTGTTTGAATAGACTGAACATCTGCTTGGATGTTGGGTGATTGGGTGTGAGGATTGTGGTAACTATAACCTGCTTTAGGTATTGACTGTTGGACGTTAGGTGTTTGGTTGTTTGTATGGTATAACCAGTCATAACCTGCTTATAAATGGCCTAAAATCCGGGGGGCCTAAAATCAGGGTGCTTATGGTTAGGGGGCTGAAGTTCCCCCAGGGCCTATCATCAGGGTGCCAGACACCCTCAGGGCCGATTATCAGGTGGCCTATTTTCCGCAGGGCCTAGAACCCTAGTACCGATTGATGAGCTGACTATATATTTCAGGCCCAGTTCTCCTACAGTGTATGTATAGGTGCCACCGGCCTCATAGGCTCAGCAGGCAGCTAGCAGGGTAAAAAAATAGATTGCCCATTTTCGAAATGATGTAGAGTATGTATTTATTATTCAATGGAACTCCCCACCCTTTAAATCATTTTCACACATGGAACCCAAATATTTGGGAGTACCCCCCCCCCCCGGGCCTTCCCTCCCTTTCGTGTGACAGCAAGATAGGCAATGTACGGGCTGTTCCCACGCCACTTGTTGACAAGTTTTCAGTGTTCTATTAATAGATCTGATTCACCACAGCGTTCAGCTCAGTGCAGATAGCACCGTGAATGTATGTGGAGGAGCTCTATAGACCAATGCAGCAAGAAACGGTGACTTTTCAGAAAAGTTTTTGATAAAGTTTTTGAACATTTCTGAAGTCTGACCAACACACACATGAATATTAACCAAAAACATAAGGCAGTGGGCATAACTACATGCATATTCCACAAGTGGCATCTGTCGTATGCCATGCATGCCCTTTATAAGGCAAGTTATGTTTTTGATTTATTATACCCCCCCCCCACGAAATAAAAGACATGATATTATATTTTTTAGTTATTCCATGTGGAGAAACAAAGTTACTATGCTTAAGTACTAGAACGGCCGTTCTCCACACCCCCGTGGAGAAACTGATGCTCATTCTCCACAGCTCCATACTCCACGGAATAGTTGTGAAACCAATCTTTAAATGTTGTTTTAAAATGGAATTGATCAACATTCACATGAAATAAACACAGAGATCCACTCAAATCAGTCTGAACTCCTTGTTTCTCCACTCGTGAGACCTTGGGTCATATCTGCGCCACGTGTGATATGACCCAAGGTCCCACTCATGGAGAAACCTGTCGTTCAGACAGATTATCGTGGACCTCTGTCTATGTCTAACAGCACTGAAAAGCAGAACTCGGTGACTAGAGCTTGACCCGCCGAAACAGCATTTCATATACGAGACAGGCCAGCTTGCATGTATTGCAGGTGTAATGACTCAGTGGATTTGTGGGCGTCACTTTAAAAATTCATTTTCTCAAAAGCCATCAGACCAAATGGGCTGTAAAGCGGGCCCCTAATTCATGCATGCCTTTAGAAGACTGGGTCTTAGTTAGGGAACGTTTGGGAATCGAATGGTTTGGGAGAGAAAATTAATATTATTTCCCGTTGACTTCTCTATGTGTCTCTCCCCTACTTTGCTCTCCTGGTTTGCCAGGGGACAAGGGCCTGAAGGGGGGGGGCATTGTCTTTGAAAGTCTAGCTTTAAAAAGGTGCATTTTGGCAAAGAAATCGTGAGCTGCCCTCTTTTTCTGACACTCCCCCCCCCCCCCCCCCATCTAATGGCCATATCTGGAAGGAGGCGGGGGGCATAACAGGGGCGGATCCAGGAATTTTGGAAAGGCGGGGCGCTGCAATACCTACAGCACTGGGGATGTTGAACCATCTAAATTAAAATGTACAGAAAAAATTAATAGGGAGGGCGCACACCCCTTGCGCCCCCCTGGATCCGCCCCTGCATAATGACAACTTCCTAAATGTCCTAAATAAAGCCATGACAGTGGGGGGGGGGGAGGGGGAGGGTCTACATCAGTACATGTGTACCTAAATAGATACCGGGACATTAAAGCTGGGAATCTTGAAACTAGGCAGACAAATTCGGAGACTGTTTATGACTGTTTGACGTTCACTTATTGACCTGGTCTCTTTCACACATCCCAGGAGATAAGTACTCAGCATTATCAAGTGTTTAGGGGTGTTATGACGAGAGTAACATTGCAACAGTAATTTGAGTAAGGTGACAAATATTCGGAAAAGACGTAACGTTTTATTTGATTTTGGCATGGGAAACGCCCGATGTCACTCTGACCTAGAAGCAATTATTTCTAGCTTGAACCCTTTCACATGAGATACCCGGCTATTCTAGTTTAGGGCCTATATAATATATTCCCGACTTGAGAAAATTGGGGATGATTTGGCGAGGGAACAGTGAATAAAATGGAGATTGCACCAGCGGAGATGCCACTTTGACTTTGTGCGCGTTTGTCACTTTGTGGTCATTTGTTGTGAAAATATCATGAATCTGGCTAATGTTATGGGAAAACCTGCGGAGTTTTTGTAATCAATCCTTCCAATATGTATGCTTAATAACTTCAATTGGTGCAGGATAACTTAAGTTGAAGGAATTAACTTTTGTGAATGATTTGTGTTGGGCGGGGTGACTTCACAACACAACGTCACAAGTGGCAGTCTTGACGTCAAAATCATTGAAAATGCCAAATTACATTTCTCCTAATTTTGGATAAGCTACAGGGAAATCTTCCGGTATTTTTACCTATGATTGTTCTAAAAGGTTTACTTAGCTACTTACCTTGCAAACAGAATAGCTGTGTGTTGTGGGAAATATCCGATTTTGAGAAGACGACAGCAGTAGATCTGGGACCGACTGGACGAACGGAATGCTGCCGTGCAGACGACGTCAACACCGTTGCGCTGGTCTGATGATACAAGCACGGGAACCAGCGATGTTATGGAAGGCCAGAGCGCGTCAATTGCCATTTGCCAATTGCTAATTGCCAGCCATGTTCGTTCTCAGACATGAGCTGCTCGGACATGAGGTGCTTGGACATGAGGTCCTAGGACATTAGGTACCAGTAGGTTTTCTACTGTATTTGAGCATTTCTGTATTTTATAATAAATTTTCATTTCATTTCCACTTTCACCTAAATGTCCGATCACCCAGTGGCGTGTGTGTCTGGGGCTGGGGAGGGGTGGTTGGGGTCTGAAAAAAAAAACACTTGTCCGAGCATAATGCCTGAGCACAATTTTTTTTTGGGGGGGTGGGAGGGCGGGAGGTAGGTAGGGCCTAGGTATGAAGCTCGGACATTTATTTGCGACAAACGGCGGATTGGTTTTGGACAAATATATAGATTGAACTGCATAGGTACACCCATACTGCATGGTAGGCCTAGTCATATAAAGTAAAATATAGGCCTAGGCCTACACACAGCCGCCGTGCGTAGCCTACAAGAACACTGTCCTAGGCCTACACAAGAGCCCCAGACAGGTAAAATTGACAAAACGACAGGAGCCTAGTGACAAGTGACAGGACCCATTTCTTAAAATCGACAAGTGACATAGGTAGGCCCTATTCCTCAAAATCGACAAGTGACATGAGGGCTGGTGACATTTTTACAGTGGTAGTGACAAGGACAAGATTCTTTTCTTAAAATCGACAAGGGACACAGCAACCCCCTGTCTAGGGCCTTTAATAGGCCTACACATGGCAGACGGAATATGTAGTCAGAGACTCATTTTTTAAACAACAGGAGGAAGTGGTGGGTTTCGACCCCTTGACCGGGGTTTGAGGGTAAGGGAGTGCTCATTTATTAGTTACAGGGGCAGGGGGCGGGGTGGCATAAAAATTTCCGACCCCTCCTGAGGGCGGGGGGCGTAAAAAATTTAGCCCCTTTTTAGCAAAAAAGCCTGTGCATTACTATAGTTCAAAGGGGGGGTGGGCGAAAAATTGTCAACGGCTTCGGCATGGGGGGGTACAAAACGTTTCACGCGCTCTCGAGGGGGGGGGGGGGCATAAAAAATTGTCACCCCTCCACACTACCTTTAAAAGAATAACATCTGTTTTAGCCAAAAGAACCTGCGCTGTTGACTGGGGAGGGGGGAGGGGGGAGGGGGGTGTGTGCAGGCATAGGCCTATTCAATCCTTCAGATAGGGATTAGGGTGTGGTCAATATTCATCAACAGGGGGCGTGAATAGGGGGGGGGGGGGAGTCGACCCCTCTATCCTTGGGCAGGATGTGTCCCTGGGTAGGCCTAACAATCACATCCAGGGACAAGCTTGTAGGCCTACCAATCCACCTATCAGCTCTTGTCAGTGTGGGCCGCCGCAGCGAGCCCAAGTCCAGTAGGAATAGACCTATGGGCCTACGCCTATATTGGTATTTTGGTGTTTCATGGGGATATCCCTATGATTTGGGGCAATTTTGAGACTATCTGGCCTGACCGTTGCAAGATACTAACAAAACTATAGTATTTTGAGACTATCTCGCAGTTTTGAGACTATCTAGCCTGAGGGTTGCAAGATAGTCTCAAAATTTTGAGACTATCTAGCCTGACGTGTGTTTTGAGACTATCTCGCAATTTTGAGACTATCTAGCCTGAGGGTTGCGAGATACTAACAAAACCATAGTATTTTGAGACTATCTCGCAATTTTGAGACTATCTAGCCTAACAGACCTTCTTCACCATCAAAAAAGTGAGCGCCACTGTCGCCAAAAGCACTCTCACCTGAAAGTCAGGCACTGCCTGGCTTCCAGGTGAGAGTGCCTTTGGCGACAGTGTTACAAGCCCTATATATGCCCGTATTTGAAATTCATTGAAACGTAGTTTGGAGCCCCTTTAGTTTTAATTGGGGCCCTAGGGCCCTTTACCCCCATGTTTGCTTCTCTTAGGTTTTTGGGAATGGTGTGTATTAAGTGATTCTATGGCAACATATCTAATAACATCTGTGTTTGGATGTATCGATTATATATCGATTATCTCCCAGTTTAGAAACAATACTGAAACTATAAAGTATCGTTGGGGATGGCGTCCTCCAGTGATGAATGTGTCAGTTTCCTCATAAAGCAGACGGCGCCGTAAGAGCCAGTTCTAACTTAAATCGTGACAAAATATTGCTAAGGCAACACATAACTATAGTTGCAGTAAGAAAGGGTGACTTTCCAGAAAAGTTGTCGATAACGTTTTTGAAAGGTTTTGAAGCGTGACAGACAAAGACATAAATATATCCTCAATATCCTGCATTGTAATGTACACTATTTGAAAGATAAGTATCCTAGCTGTGAATACCCTGATATGAGATGTTCATAAATGTAGCCATTACATACAATGCAATTAGGATTCTGTTAAAGCCAACATAAAGACAAATTTATCATGAAAAAGTCGCCCTTTCATGCTGCATTGTCTATAGTGACACTTATTACTTGTGAGAGTGAACCTTAGTGTATTTTATTGTACATAACATCGGCTGTAATTTAAAAACGCCCAACGACATTTGATTGTTATTGCCAAATAGAAATATAAACTCAACTATCCTGATGAACAGCAAATGTGGACGTATGATGTTGGGTTCTTGACGGATTAGTGCACCGTGAGATACCACTGTCCATTGGTATGTGTGAGGATGAGTTTATTAAGCGTTTAATCAGATGTATACACACAGAAAAGTTAAGGTGTCAACTGTGTCTCCCACATGGCTCTGGCAAAAATGGAGTGTCAAACAGCTATTGACTCTGCTATTGACACTGATGGTAGAGAGTCAAAATAAGTTGACACTGTTAGCCAACTCAAGTTGACCCTTCATATTTAAGCAGAGTCATTAGCTGTTTGACTCTCTATTTTACCAGAGCCACATGGGAGACACAGTTGACACCTTTACTTCTCTCTGTGTAGCGACTAGCAGGATTTACTACAATTCCATTATGAGAGTTATTCTTGCTCACTCCCCAACTTTTACTGCATGAACGTTGACAATTTAGCAGACTCTTTATTACTTAAAGTCACTCTTTAGGCAAATGCAATTTGTAAACTCCACGGAAATAATGAGAACATTTGAGCAGCTAAAAGTGGCATTTATTGGAATTAAACATGCCACAAAAGCATAATTGTGAAACAAGTTACTTCAAAAGCAGGAGCCAGAATATGATATTGGTGTTGACGAGAGGTATAGACAGCGGCAATTCGATGCATACATACACAGAAACCCTGAAAGCCTTGATTTTTTCATAGTCCACTGATGATGATATTCAAAATGGTCCTTTCAGAAAACAACATAAAACGAGGTAAATACCGTTCAGGGGCGTGGCAACTGGGGGGGACGGGGGGGACATGACCCCCCCACTTTTGACCAACCCGCAAAAAGGTCAAACCAAAAAGGTCAAGTAAAAAGGGGTCAAAAAGGGTCAATATACCCCTCAGTCCCCCCTACTTTGAGACTGCTTGCCACGCCCCTGCCGTTACCCTGATAGCCCTTAGAGAAGGGCAACCAGTCCCCAAACCCCCACATAGAATTATCGGCCAACCAGGGGTCTCTTTCAGAACAACTGACTTATCTGCCGGGGGGGGGTATACTTTTGGGTTTGACGACGAGTAAAGTGTTTCAGAAGAAAGAATTTGCATTGATTTGCGGCTGCCGACAGCTGACCTCAAAATATTTGAGGGCCCGGCAGATACCGCAGTCGTTCTGAAAGAGACCCCTGTTCAGAGTTGGGTTCAAAGTTTTAACGATACTTTATTGTGAAACACTTTCGACGATCGGCATCATCAAATCCGAAATTTGTCGGCAGTGTACGCCCCGACAACTACGGCAGAATTTGTCGGCAGTATACCCCCTGACAACTACCCCAGGGTCCTCTTTCACAACAACTGCCGTATCTGCCGGGCCGTCAAATATGTTGCCGATAATGAAAAATCAACTTGACGGAAGGTCTCGGCAGCGGCAAACCAATGCATAGTAACTGGTCGTCAAAGTCAATATTTTGGGTCTTTCGCAATAGAAATGGGGGGGGGGCTAAGTATGTAAGGAAGTAAAAATGTGGAAGTCCTCTTAGGCCAAACAAAAAGAAAAGTCGTGTTATGGTAACTCGACCTACCCTATCATTTTGGCCCGACCCTAAACTTTTTTTCCTTTTTTATAGATTTATCTTGGTGTAGGGTAACTTATGACCCATGGACCCATCAGATTTATCACATGTTGTTGGATAAGAGGGGAGGATAATGGGATATTTGTTACAATAAACATGATAATGGCAGTGGGAAATACATCCACTGTAAGCCTGTTGCGAATCAGTACCCTTCCTGAACCTTACTGTATCATCTCAAAAAAAATCTGACCTACCTAGCCTATTTTTTTTGGCCATGTTACCTGAACACAACTTACTTTTTTGTTTGGCCTTAGGCTTTGGCCTATTACTGCCTATTAAATAGTTACTCAGATTATCGTCCAAGCTGTTGAATTCATACTTTTATAGATAGTATATTGTGAAACGGGTTTGACGATTTACCTGATTGTCATCGTCAAACCCTCATGTGTGTACCCCGGCAGATACGGCAGTTGTTCTGAAAGAGGACCCAGCCTGGCCCAGATCAAGATATATAGGACTAGGACTATGGCAACTCAGTATAGAGCGAAACGAAGTATGATTGTAATACAGGAGTCTATACAAAAAATTAGGGTTTTGATCAGATTTTTGGCGTCCCCGAGTGAAGAAAAGGAAATGGGGGTCGAACTTTAGAATCGACCTGGCGACATGGTTATTTCTTTAATTCAACAGGGAGCTTAATTAGTAATATGAGGGAGAAAATATGTGACATGACATTTCTCAAAATCGACATGCAACATGGGGACCCCCCCCCCCTGTACAGCCCCCATAGAGCGTAATTGTGCGATCAAATCTTTTTTCTGATGGATGGGAAAATGTATAATTACATGATTATAATTATGTTTGTGTCTTTACTAAGGAAGAAAAGTATAATTGGAGCACAGACTTATTATTTCACTAGGTACTAAAAAAGAAATTTAGATGATTCTGATCTTTAATATTAGGAAAATGTAAGTTATTGCTATCCCACTGCATTACTGGCAGTGTACGTCTTTATTTGATAGCAAATATGCCAATATGTGACCGGGTGAGGGAAAAGACCCCTCCAGGGGGGGAAATAGTAATCAAAATTGGTGTCACTATCTTTAAAATGAGATATCGTGAGCTAAAAAATTCCTGGTAGTTTTATGGGAATTGCTTTTCAAACATTGGTACATATCACTGATTCAAAATGGTAAATAAGCTCTAATTGCATTGTATCAAATAGTAAATGATGATAATTATGAAAAATCGGTTTTATTCAAAAAATTTAATAACCAGATAAAATTGGATTTGGTCTCTAAATTTGGTTCTAGAAGGAATTTCTGCATTCTGTTTTCAGTTTTGGGTAACTGATGGGATTTCTCAAGAAATCAAGATTATTACCTCCAATTTAGGCTTTTGGGATGGTTTCCATGGCAACCAGAATGTATCATATGTGCTAATTCTTCACAAAAATGTTCTTTTTGCATTCCAAATATAGAATGTTTGCATCAAAGATGGAATTATTTCATGAAGATCATTGCATTCTACATAAAAAAATGGTTTTAGGACTTTTTTCAACTATTTTACACTCTTTTGCAACTAGGGTGCCTCCTAGTGGCCAAAACCAGAGCTAAAAATCCCGCCTGAAGGGGTCTTTTCCCTAGATGGGTCACATATTTGTCGACTTCATGTTTTCCATTGAAAATTTGCAAAAAAAAAGAAGTAGTTAAAACCTGATTTCTATAACATACCAAATGATGAGAAACCATTTTATTTTTTGAGTGGCCTCTATACATATGTGCAATTGTGGTGTTGCCCTCTCGATAATTAAGTGGCATTTTCATATTAAGTAACAAAGGTATAATTATGATGCTGGTGTTTGTATATTATTTATTACAAATTCTCAGAATCAGACACTTTGAGGAATGGCGTTCTGTACAGTGGTTACTGGCAACAAGGGCAATGACGACATATTTGTTTAACTTTTACATCTTCCGGCAGATTCCACAAAGAGGTCTACCTCTGATGGCAGTGATATTCCCTACTGTACAGGAAATGTAGAATGGGAGGCCCCTCTTCTCGCAGGGCTGGCTAGCGGAACAAAAATAGTTCATCTGTAGTGTGGGAGTGAGGCGGTGCAGATTACACCCGGGACTGCTGCACCCTTAACAATCAATCTCATGTATAGCTATTGCAGTTTTTATAATTATCAGTTTCATCATCATATGTCTATATTTTATCATAATCATTATTATCATTGTTCATTATTATTTCCAACAATTGCACTGTCTCCCTTTGGTTCATAACCCCACCCAATCACAAGGAAAAGTTGATGCTGTCAGACCACGTGGCATGGGCGATAATTGAGGTAACTTAGTGTTACAGGGTCAGTACTGGAGAGGTGAGGCCGGGTGCCCCATGCTGCGTGACTCATCAGAATTGTAATCTCTCCTCCACCTTTCTGTACCCTCATTAGCATAGCAACTAGGTCACACAGTAAATAGGTCACGCTGTTACTAGGTCATGATATCATGGTTCGACGTCACATCTGGCAGTGTGACGTCACGTCGTGTGTTAATTACGTTGACGACCCGGAGTCTGTTGAGTGCATGGTGCGGAGACGAGTTAGCGTCTGTTGACATGAATTCCTTCTTTGGGATCTCTGTAGATGGGACTTGTGAGTAACTGTAAAGACACAAAGAGATACAGACTTGAGTAATGATGGTGAATCAATTTGACACTACAACAAAATATAGCATTATTTTGGCAGGTGCTATATTTCATTATATTATGGTCTGCTGCACATAGTATGGTAAGTATATAAATATAACAATATTGATATAAATTTGGTATTATATTGTGTAAGAATAACCTTTCACCTTTTCCCTTATTTCTTACTACATAGGCCTTATTTATCCGATTTCAAGGTTTCCTGGTCAAAGACTACACCCGGCAAAAGACTACACCTGGTCAAAGACCACATCTGCTTAAAGACATCTCAATTGTATCGATCTCATGAGACACAGCCTTCCCATGAAGCCGTGAGGTATCATGGGACCATGAGAGGATTAAAGGACAAAAACAGCCTATTTTCTACCATTCATAATCATTCCAGTAATAAACCTCCCACCTCTTCTTTCCACCATAATTATTTTCACCATATCCTCACTTTTATTTTAGAGTTTTCATCTGAAAAGTTTCTGTATCTCAGATAACCTTGAAGGTGCTTGTCAATAGTGAAAATGGTACTGCAAAATCACATAATCATAAGAATCTCAAAGTCTAAGCTGGATGAAAACGAGAGATGAGGATTGAGGTGAAAGTTTTAACAGTAAATGAGAGCTCTTTGTTAGGAGACACTGGGGTAACACTACTGCCCCTCCCACACAACATGCTGTAATCCGCCCAATTCGACTCTGAAGTTCAAATGTCAATATCCCAGCTTACGTAAAGTTCGATTTGAATGTGAAACTAATCCGAGGATATATAAGGGCATTTTGATGGATGGATTAAATCGTTAAAGAACGCAAAATGCTTTATATCCTTAGTCAGCATGATGCATTTATAAATGCTGCCATGGCCAGTGCTGTATCCATGCATAATACAGACACTATAGGCATGATACACTCCTGAAAGATTGGCCAAAGTTCCTTGTCGGAGCTGCTTTGATGCATCATGATGACAAATGTTGCTTTTTAACGACATGTCATCACTAAAGGGTTAACCACTGCAAGGTTACACAAACATCTCAAACACTTCAATTTCACTTCAATTTGCAGGTATCATGTGTTGCTGAAAATTGCTTTCTAATGGGATAACTTTTAACCCTTTCAGGACCGGATAATGTTATATTGTGTTTTTCCCTTATTCATCATGATCACTGATTCATCACAGTTGTATTCATGCGTCCTGGCGACAATGAACCTACTGTGCTAGAGCTATATGAGGCCCTGAGATGTTTTAAAGATGGTAAAGTCAGCAATAAATAAATGAGCAGAGAAAATACTTCTTACCCCTATTCTCCACAACCATTGACAGCGTGAACATTGAAAAGGCTCTCTATGCTGTTGTTTACCATGGCTACCCACTGGATCTGACCAATGACAGTGCAGGGATCTTGTCTGTGACGTCACCTCCTGGCTATTATAAGGGACACTTTTACCGCTGAGTGTGGGCTGATCTCCTTATATGGGGACTATCTCAATGCGGGTGTTTAGCCATGATTTGGAATAGTCAGGTATATAGGATCCCTTTCTGAAAATACTCCATGAAAGTAAGGATAGTTTTACCCTTCAAGGACACATTTCACTAAAGCATGACATTTGTTGTCATGATCCACCATCCAGCCCCCGCGAGTCACTTGCCGGGGCTGGATTGGCGCATCATGCTGACCCTTCATGCTGACCCATCATGCTGACCCTTCTCTAGAGACCTTCCTCATAAAATTGGCATGATGCTTGAATGCAACACTTGTGAGTTACTTGCCAGGGCTGCCTCCATGCATCATGACGACCAAGGACATGATGCATTAAGACATCATGCTGTCCGTAAAGGGTAAAGGGGCATTGCACCAGGACTTCAACATGAAAGAAAAACTACATTATCAAATTGTTTTAATATGGTGGATTGTAGCAGGATAGGCAATACCAGAGTAGAGAAAATGGGAAGTGTTGGCCCAGGTGAAACTAACACTAAACTCTCAACCAGATCAAAACTCTGACTGATAAAAGCCAAAGAGCAGTTGAAACAAGCCGATAGTTCACCAGGAAATGAGAAAATAATATATCTGGAAGATTCTTTTGGTGCTTGTGGATGAATTCATAGTATAAAGATAAGGCACTGGCTATAAGTAATTGTATTTTTGAGATAAATACTATCATTAATTAAAAAATGTCTATCGGAAAGTGACCCTAAGGTTATAACCATTTTATGTTCTAACATTTGATTTTGTGTAGAGACAGAAATAAAAAACCTATCAAAAGCATTACCTTCAATACGTTTTGGTCAGTCCCTCCATCTAATGCGCATAATATGCATGCTTTCTTAGCCAAGACCAACAACAAAGCAAATGTGTTGCACCTCCATATACATTTAATTTACATTTGTTCCTTTGTCTCGAAGCACCACTTTGGCATGTTGCCAAGACCAAGAGCATATTCCTTACACGCACCAATTTACCAGCACAGGGATGGAGTATACAACTAGAGACAACTGCAGGAGTTCTTGATGCGGCTTTTACGCCACCCTATCTTGATATACGATGTTAGTATATAAGTAGACATTCCCGTTCATGCTAACAGTATTCTGTTTATTCTGGGTACCACTAGAGACCAACACGTCAGGAAAGGGTGACCTTTTCCTTATTAAGTTGTGTTCACATTGGTTTAGCAGAAACCTCAAAACATTGTATATAATAGCTATGTTTGTGAACGTTTCATATCAGGAGATTCAGAGGACAATTATCGTTCAAATAGTGTATAATGAGGGATTTTGAGGTTATATCTGTGTATTTCTCGTTAACGTGCCATGAGTGATCAAAATCATTATCAACAAAAGTCATCCTTCCTTGCTGAATTGGTTTATAATTTAGTAAAACTTTTGCTCCCTCAGCCTGCCGGACGTCTGACCCTCTATCCTGGTGGCTAGGCCCCCAGAGCCTCATGTATCGAGCAAAAGTAGGGAGAAGTGGCTTTCTGCAAAAATAATATTTTTGTTGTGAATGAAAATCTCTCTCCTGTTCTGAGTCACATTCGGTAAAGCAAGGGTATCCCCCGCATATTTGTCCGCTGGTCCCCCTCCCTAGAATTCTGCTTATTCTGCGAGACACTCTTTCTGGCCGCATTAGTCTGATAGCATTAGAGTGGAGGAAATGGCGATACTTGTTTGCGGCATGAGCTTACAAAGGATGCGTGCATTGTTTGTTACACGTGTCGTAATTACATTGACTTATAACTCATTGCCCAAATTTTAGGAATATGGATTATTGAGCTTTTGACCAATCAATTCTCATATCAACAGTATATATATTGGGCATTCCGGTATTAGACCCACATTTCCTGACTCAGTTATTTAAAGCTAGGATCAATTAAAAAAAAGCTTTGTTTCAGGTCACCCGACCGACCCTGCGTCTTTTTGTACAAGAAATGTTCATACTTTTACTATTCTTTGGGTCATTTTAGGGTTTACACAAAGCTGATTATGATTTTCATATTCAGAAAATAATGTAAAATAGAGAGGCGGCATGGTACATGCAGATTCATGCAATTTTGTAGAAGTCTCCACATTTTTACACTTTTTGGGTAAAATTTAGGATTATGTAGAGGGACTGGCACCATTCATGTAAAAAAAAAAATTCAACAAAAGAAATCCGACCTACCGACCCTAGACTTTCTAAACATTCATAACTTTCTCTCTTCTTTTTGGCCTTGGTGTTGAAGCAGCACTGCATGAATATTTGCATTTAAGTAAACTAAAAGTAGTTAAAGGAACAATTTAAGCATATTCAATAAGAGTAAATTAAAGCCACTTAAGAGTAGGTTAAAGCCACTTAAATGCCGTTAAATGTTGTGACATTTACATGGCATAACTGAACTAAAGGCATCTTGAATAAGCATAAAAGCAGACATTTATGGAGGGCAGGTGAAGAATTTCTTATCAAAAACCACAAGAAAACTCCACCCAGGGATTCTGCCTCCCGCAATTGAGAGCAATCTCTGAACATTGCACGATTCCGATGCTGTTTTCGCACAGGGTTTCCCGCCATTAATCCTACCTGACCCAGCACTCATGCAAACATTGGGGAACGTTGGTTCTTAACTCTTTAAAGCCAGCATAATGCATTAATGCAGCATGCCTTCGGTTTTCATGATTCATGAATGCAGCCGTGGTGTGTGACTCACCAGCGCTGCATTCAAGCATAACACCGGTCTCGCTGGGTTTAGACAATCTCAAAGAGTAAGCATGATGCAGCAATACAGCACCATTGAGTTACTCGCTGGGGCTGCATCAATGCATCATGATGACAAATGTCACCTTTTACAGACATGCTATCTTTAAAGGGCTAAGGAGCGACCTCCGATTCACATCACCTGCACATCATTTCCAATTCTATGGAGAAGCAATCAGCACACCCTTGTATATATAATCCATATAGTGGTACAATCCCCCATGCCCTCTTGGCACCCAGATTACTAACCCGAGCATACCAGAGTAATTACAATCCCACCAACTCCTTGCACAAGCGTCCCACCTCGACTTATTCTCATGTCAAAAGTCTTCATAGAAATCTGATACAAGGAGCGCTTCCGACAAATATCCGCCTCACCTCTCGGCTTGCGACGCCCATCCTGAGTGGGGATGTGTGGTATGGGGTAGATTCAGCCGGAGCCGAACGCATACATTGGAATGGAGACTTGATTTTGTGATTATTCAAGCAGTTGAGGGGCTTTTATTTGTGAATAATGGTAAAGTTTTTATTGTTATTCTTTCAAGAAAATACAAACACTGAAAGAAGTAGTGTACATGAATTATCTAACATTTCACTATCCATTTCAGGGTATGTGTCCGACCCATGGTAAATCTACCCTATAGGTTGATTTATTCATTTGGGTATCCTATTATTATAGGGTTGATGAGTGTTTACCATTTCCCTGGGTGGCATGGGTGTTGGGGGAATTTGGTGGGTACATCTGCAGAGCACTGACATCGTATTAAGGGTGCCAACATCATCTGTAGCATGTGACCTCTAAATGTTTGCCAAATCCGATTTTTATCAAGTTCTAAACCTGACCATGAATTGTCAAAAGACTGAAAATCTATATTTATCAGAGGATGATGGGACATTTAAAAGTTATTCATGTAATTATAACAGCTCAGTCAGTTGGTCCATCAGGGAACAGTCGACAGGCAGTAGCTTGTGTAGTGAACCATGAAATTGAAAGAGTATTTTTTTCCACACACTGACCAAAGTTGGTACCGGTAAATATGATTTACGCAAAAGTAATGGACAATGATAACACCTTGGATCAATCTTAGTCCAAATCATTGGATGTACCCACTGTGTCACATTGTAAACAAGATTTCGTGAGAAACGCTCTCGTGTTTTGCCTCCTAATTTCTACGAAAAATGTGCACGTAGAAATGTGAACAGCTCCTCTTGAGGGGTACTCATGTGATTCGCACGAGTATAACTTTACAAGCCACCATTCAACTTCCCAGCGAACATTGCTTAGTAGGACCCATATAATTTAGTTTATTACATTGGCAAGCTGATTTGCCCATATCTTGGTTATGGTCCTTTATGTCGAAGGCTATATATATATGTGGGAGCACAGATGGGTCAGCACAGATTCAAAGTACCGAGCTCGAACCAGGATTTCTTTCACTTTAAAGGTCAGCATGTTTTGAAATATTTACAATGTGCTTATGAAAAAAAAGTTTTCCTGGGCTCCCACTTATAGCCCTGGACAAAGGGACCATAACATTTATGTATGTGCAAGCCTAGCTGGCCCAAGTAATACAAAGGGACCAACGCCGTCTGGTTATTACTCTAGGAGCTTGGACACGTTCATTAATCTCAAGAATCATATGCAATACAACGCATGCTTTACTCTAGAGGTACACAATGCTTTCTCGTGTCTATCCCAAGTGCTGTTTGAGGGCAATGTCATTAAATAGATAGCTGTCAACTACTTAAACGCCGAAGGAGATCCCAACCAGGGCCTTAAAGACACAGTGTATTGTCCACATAACACCCAGGTGGCAGCATCGCTCAGCAGACAGACATGCTTTTTATTACTCCAACTACCGTATTTGACGTAATCAGCGCACAGTGCGCTTAACAAATTTTTATGGACATGTTTTAGAAGTTAAGAGTTAATTGGGGTAAAGAATTGAAATACTTTTGGTTATTAATAGTATAAAAGTTTGGTATGTGTGCTCATTAGGCAATGTGCGCTAATTATATCAAATACGGCAACCCTTTAAAGGCAGCATCGTGTTTTAATCCTATAAGACGGCTTGTCGCTAATAGATTACATGTGTCATCATGATGTAAAGTAAGGTCGTTTTATATTAGAGTTGTTTAATATGATGGACATGATTATGCCACATTACATTACTGTTGTGATTATGAATTATAGATATGGTAGAATAGGATATGCTGACTACAATGTCATTTGATTTAATAATGATTCAGACATAGCAATGTCAGTGCATGTACAGATCAGTATTGATATAGTTCTAATTACAAGATATAGATCAATTGTGTACATTATGCTACATGGGTGCTATATGGGCACAGGTGATTACATAACTGCCTAATGGTGGTTTACTGATTAGGGAGATTTGGGTATGAGTGCCTCATTAATATTCATGAGCTTATTAATATTCATGAGCAATGCAGGGAAGGTGCAGATGTGACTAATAAAGATCAGTTCTATTTGAATCAACTTAGAGTGCAGACGTCCTTTATTCTTAAACTAAGCTTTACCCACCTTAGTTTACAATGATGCAACATTGCAGCCACAGCAAGTAACTTGCCAGTGCTGTAGGGTCGGCATGGGTAATGAATGCAGCACTATGTCGACCAAGTGCAATGGTTGATAATATGTACCAGTTGGTCATTATGCATTCATAATGCAGCTCCTGGTAAGCATCCATGCATCATTGCAACCACCATTTGGGAGTGTATCAACTCCATTAGTTAGGCATGAAGAAGATGCAACCATGCATTATGTCCAAAAACGGCATATTTAGATTTTAAATAAAAAAACCTTAACCATTTAAAGACGGTATGATACCTCAACACATTATATATACCCTTGGTTGTCATGATGCATGCATGCAGCTTCCTTGGGCATCATGTCGACCCTACAGCATTGAGAGACTCCAAAAGGGCCGTCATGATGCACTAATCCAGCCCCGGCAAGGTACTTCCCTATGCTGCATTCATGTCGAATGTCATCGTTTAGCAACATGCCATCCTTAAAGGGTAAGGGTAAGCTCACCTTTTTCCGACCTACCACCGTGAGTCGACCACCTATTGCACCCCAAATATCTATGCTATACAGGGCATTAGGGATTTTTTGGGATGCTAATTGAAGTGTTGTTGCCTCCCATTACCGCATTACCTTTTACATAGTTATGTATTTTCATATACATATGATGCCATGAAGTGAGGCTGGATGACCTGTTTTAGGATGAGAGAGATCAGAAATTATCCATCAATATCTCACTCTTGTGCTTGATTGTACTCATTTGCCTAATTCAATCCACCTTTTAATGAGTGTATATGAATGAAGGCATATCTAGTAAATGTTGATCAAGTGTGTTTTTACGAAAATATTCATATGTATACATTTCAAGAGGTATCCATTTAAACTCACTAATTTCTCCCAAAATCGACCATGATTTCAACATAATAAGACCTCAATCTACAAGATGTAAGCTGGTCCCTCATAGCAATGCTACTTCCACAAGGAATCCCTCATAATAAACTTTATATGATCTCCCCACAATAATAAAATACATTCTTAAAGGCAAAATAACAACCCAGTGTGAACCTAACTAAATAGTTCAAGTTGGTTTGGGCATAAATTCAGAATACTTCATAATTATAGTTTAGATGTAGATAAAATTAATCTGGGCGACTCTGGGTTAGTTTTGGTCGACATTGAGTGGAAATAGCCTCTATAAAATTCTCTAATACAAAGCCGGAATTGTATATATTATATAAGTTATGAGTTCATCAAATATGATTTGTCAGGATGCATAGCCCATTCTCCTTTGTTTGATACACCAGGCATGATGCCATGATGCATCATATTATCAAAATTCTTCTAATGGACACGAAAAACTGTGACGGGAAGGGTCGACTTATGGTGAATCTACCCTAAAGGATTAAAAGGCTAAAAACACACTGACTATTGTTCAGAGTCCCACCACTAGGTGGCAGCAATTGTCTGCAGGCAGACATACAGACAGACAGACTTGTGATTGCTTTAATTAACGTTGAGACATGTAGAGGTGATGTATGGTTGTAGAGTGTGGGTTGAAGTGGAGATGTGTCTAAGGGGAACATGATTGAAGGTGTTATAAATCTAATTTACAGGGGATAGATCTGCCACTTACAAGTCAGACTTGATTTCAATCGCAATACACGAGTGGTACATTTGAGAGGGGGTAGGGGAGAAAATATTTTCGACCCCTCTCGAGGACGGGGGGGCGGCAAGAAAATGTTACCACTTTTTTGTGAGAAAAAAAATTCCAATGTGTTACTATAACTCAAAGGGGCTTCTGTGCTCAATTTCAACAAGCCTTGGAGGGACCAAAATGATTTTAACCTGATCACGCCAAAATCCACTGATCCCCCCTTATCATGTTGTTGACAACTGCCATGACAATACTGTGTGGGATTTAAGGATTTATTATCACTGGTGATATTAAATCTGTCAGAAACATTTGTGCAAATCTATCACAGAGTTGAATTTAACTGCATGTGACATGTATAAAGGGGATTTTCCTGAAGTTCAAAATAACTGACAAATGATGCATATATATTTAAACAGGACTGAACTGGAGCTGAAATCGTTATGAAGAATGAGACCAGCCCAATCCGGCCTAATTTGACTGTCACTATTTGTATAACTTGTTGAATCAAGCATTTGCTGTCCACACTGTATTTCTTTATATACGCACAGGTGATATAAAATTATGGGTTGCCAAAGCTGAACCCCCCTACTGAGGAAACATGACACAAACTATTTTTTTAGTACATTTTTTTACATCCTCATCATTTTTATTCATAATTTTTTTGATAATCATCAGGATCAATCACAAAAATAAAGTGGTGAGGGACGGGTGGGCAAATAGACTACAATGACTAGAGGGTTTAGGAATGTCGGGAGTTTTGACAATGAGCAAGGCATGCACTTAGTACACATTAACTGTAGAAGCATTAGAAATAAAATTGGGGACTGTAAAATCATGTTTGATAATTGTAACTTAGATGTAATTACTGTATCAGAATCCTGGTTAGAAGAAAAGAATCTCACCTCCGAATTTGACTTCATAGGGTATAATTCTTTCAGATGGGACAGAACATAGTTAGAAAATGGCAAGCCAAAAGCAGCGGGAGGATTACTTATATATATTAAGGAGAAATATGTAGTTCTAGAAGAAGAATTTCTACCGAAAATAAGTACCAAAGATATAGAATTATTTGCAGTAGTAATTAAAAGGGAAAATGCCAAGAATATTTTGATAGTGGACATATATCGACCACCACAGGGTGACTTAGAGGTATTCTGGACAACCATGAAAGATATTATCACTAACATACCGCACCTTAACAGGTTTGAATTGTTTATGATGGGTGATATGAACATCAACATGTTGGATACTACGTCTGAATATGTGAGTGACTTCAAACTCGGAATGATGGGTTTTGGTTTGTTAAATGTGATAGATTGCCCTACCCGCTATGCAGAAAATGACACTTGCTTAGATCTTATATTTACAAACTGTGATACTGTAGAGAAGTCAGGATGTGTGGAATTTGGCTTAAGTGACCATGAGATGGTTTATGCCACATCAACATACTATGTAGAACCTAAGCCTCCGGAGGTTGAATTTAGTTGTCGTAGAATGAAGCAGTACACTAGCGACAAATTGATAAAAGGATTAAGTGGTTTCAATTGGAAAAGGTTTTATGATTGTAAAGATGTTGACAAACTGTGGAAAACTCTGGTTGATAGAATTACACATGTCATGGATTGCCTCTGCCCTTTCGTAAAGTATAAAGTGAAGAAGGAACGGGATCCAGACACCAGAGAGAGTAAGTGCCATCAAAGAGAAGGATAGAGCATTGAGTAAAGCGAAAAAGTCCAAAGATACACAGAGGATCAAAATTGCCAAAGCTGATAGAAATAGAGTTTCCAGGGAAGGGAAAAAATGTAAGAGGGAATTTATTCTGAGATTATTAGAGGAATATAAACATGACCCCAAACAATTCTGGTTTGAATTAAACAAAATTATGCCTGGCAAAAAATCGAAAGCTGTTATTAAGTTAATAAATCAGGAAACAAAAAAGCTAATAGATGATTCAGAGGTCCTAGGACACATCAATGAGTACTTCACTAATATAGGTTCAAAATTGGCTAGTGGCAATGATGACGTCTGGATACCTGACTTTGAGAGAACTGAGGTTGATATACAAAACTGGAATACAAATGAAGAAGAGGTCATTAAATTGATAAAGGGTATAAAGACACACAAAACATCAGCTGTTGATGGCTTGAGCACCAAAGTGTTAAAGGATGCTTTTATGTTTCTAAGTGAGCAGATTACATATATTTTCTCAGTGTCACTTGATACAGGTGTAATCCCACAACAGGGGAAAGAGGCAGTTATCATACCCATACCTAAAGATGGAAACTTGACAAACGTAGAAAATTATAGACCAATATCCCTACTACCACTTCCTTCAAAATTACTAGAAAAAATAGCACATAGGAATATTATGGAATTTTTAAACCAGGAAAACATTCTTACAGATAAGCAGGGAGGGTATAGGAAAAATCATTCTACGGTAATGACTATAGGGGAATTAACAGATGATATACTTAGAGAGAGAAATGTGGGGAGGGAAACTTTAGCAGTGTTTGTAGATTTAAAAAAGGCTTTCGATACTGTCCACCACGAAATTTTATTAAGTAAATGTGAAAGATACGGATTAAGGGGTAAAGTTCAAAATTGGCTAAGTAATTATCTGGGAAATAGAAAACAGAGTACACTAGCAAACAATGTCAAGTCTTCATCACTAGAAATTACCTATGGAGTCCCACAAGGTTCCATTCTGGGACCGCTATTGTTTCTATTGTATGTGAACGACGTAGTTAAGGTTATGAGACATGTCAATATATTGCTATATGCGGATGACACCGTGTTATATCTGTCAGGTGATAACTCTAAGGACGTAAACACCAAAATGCAGGAAGACTTAAATAGGTATGTGGATTGGTGTAGGCTGAATCGTTTAACATTGAATGCAAAAAAGACCAAATTTATGTGTTTTGCTAATACATTCAAATGGAAAGATTGCAAGCTAAGTGTAAATGGTGAAAAGATATCTGGAGTGTCAAATTATAAATATCTGGGAGTGATCTTAGACGAAGCACTGTCTTATGAGAAATTTGTCAACACCTAATTAAGAACCACAGGTTTCAGAACATACCAATTGGCTCGTCTCAATGCGGTTATAAATGTACCAATATCAGTTTTGTTATACAAGACCTCCATCTTGCCGATCCTTGAATATGCTGACATACTTTACTCAGGTATAAAAAAGGAATTGAAAAAGAGGTTGCAAAAAGCACAAAACAGAGGCCTGAAGGTTGCGCAAAGAGCACCCTTTAGAACGCCTACATATGATGTACATGCTGAGGCTAATTTGAATATGCTAAGTGACAGGGTAGAGTACCATCAAATGAAAGAAGCTTTCAGAAGAGCGGGTTTGGATAAATACCAGGATAACAGGAATTTGAATACAAGAGCATGGGATGGGCCAATTCTAAAATGTCATACCCCAAATGGTTTAGCATACACTCGTAGTCTTGAACACACAATAGCAAATCTTTGGAACAATTTAGATCCACCGGAAAGAAATTCAGAATCTCTCGACTCCTTTATGTTAATTCAGAAGACTAAGCTACAGATAAAGAAACCCAAATTACAACCGTTCAGAATTTAAAGTACCCACCCCCCTCTTCCCCTCACCACCCATTAGCATAATAGTAAAAGATACATAAGAACAACAAATCCTGATATTCTCTTTTCTCTAATGATTTTTTATTTTAAATTATCAGTTATTATTTCTTTTTTTAATACTCACCCCTGTCACCAATGGTTCTCACCGTGACTTTATGCTATCTGTTTAGGAAATAAGTGTTGGTTGTTGTCTTTAGACACAACAATGATAATAGAGCTAAGTATAATTATGTTCCTGTGGCTGTGTTAGCCAAATCTACCCGTGTTGGATTAATATAATAGGTAAGGCTGCCAAAATTTTAAACTACTCGAACAGAGTAAGAGGCAGCCGTTCTTTAAGTGTTCACCAACTGACTAATAGAAAAAGAAATTGTTAATAATGGACTGATGTAATATTGGATTCGGACACCTTTTATCTAGATGTAACTGTAACTTGACCAATGATGAACACGAAATAAAGATAAATCAAATTTAAAAAAAAAAATATATATATATATATAATGCAGTATACGCTTTCAAAGGAGGAATTGTTTTTTGAACAGTGTGATTGACTATAGTGTAGAGTCCCATATAATGACTGTGAATATACTTAGAGGCAAAGTATAGATGAAATGTATATGCGTCTACAACACTCTTGCTTTGTTGCGCGTTTAAGCAAATATGTAGGCCAAATAAATATACAGAGCGGAACCGGCCATTATTTATCAAAGGCTATAGAGTTGACAGGTTGATACTTCTGATTCTACATGTTCATTTCTTACCTCAAATGCAGTCCTCTAAATTGATATAAGAGCTAGATCTGTATCGGATATTGCAAATTGACAGAAGCTATAATTGCATTTTACATTCCCCTTCCGGATAACACAGGGCTGATATAGGAATGAAAAGTAATATCAGCCACCGAAAGTGAAATACTTGTAAGGAGTATATGTAGAGATATTTTCAGATATTGAAATGAATCTGTTGTCAAACGATCGTCAAAGGCAGTTTCCGTCTGTAAATTGGACACGATTTTGACGGCAGAAGTAGCAACTGTGCATGACAGCAAATTGTTATATATGTGTTTAACCATTTCAGAATCATCTAGAGGCTAATGTGCTAAACCCTTCGTTGGCATGATGCAAGAATGCAGCCCTGGCGAATTGAGTTTACTCTCAAGGGCTGCATTATTGCATCATGCTGACCTTTTGCGAGCGAATCAACTACGTAGAGTTGACTCGTGTAGCAATGCAGCACTGGCGAGTAAACTCAACAGGGCTGCATTTTAGCATCATGTGGACGAAGAACATTGAAGCAGTAAAAGGCACTTGCCGTGTTGAATATGACAAAGAGAGAAAGGGAGCAGTTCTGTGTGGGTTTGTAGAGCACTTTAGTCTCTTTGAAGGTATTTTTTGCAAACTCAACGGTTAACGTGAATATAATCCCAGCCACATATCCATCTCTTTGTGGCAGGACTAAGGGGATGTATTCATGTGCATTTCATTTGTTCAATGAATATGGAGCTATGAACCCTTCAAGGACGGGATAATGTATATATGCATCATGTCCTTGGTCATGCCCAGCGAGTGACTCGTCAGAGCTGAATTCAAGCATCACGCCGATCCTACATAATTGAGACACTCCCAAAGGGTCGGTATAATGCACCAATGCAGCCTTGGCCAGATACTCACCTGGGCTGGATTCGTGCATCATTACAACAAATGTCAACTTTTAGCAACATGCTGTCCTTAAAGGTTAACATCATCTACACCAAAAAGGTTCTCAGTTTCACTCCGATTCCAGAGTCTTTTATTGCTGCTCATTTCAATATTTCCTCATTTTCAAATTGATTTCCCCTACAATGAGCAAGTTCAAATAGGTAAGGAATGGGGACGTTTGTTTGATCAGAATATTAACATTTGAAAATGATTTGATTCCTTCTTAAACTATGCACACGGAAATAATTATTAGGTGATGTCATTATTCTTTAGCCAAAACATGATAAGCGACTCAAACGGATAACACTATATTTGTTTCATTTATTTATTTAATTAATCCTGTTTTTATCTTCTAGCTAGAGGCAGCTTATCATATATACAGGCGTTGATATCCCCTTATTTCTGAATAGGCGTATATATACTGTTGGTACATAGAATGATTTTCAATTTATGAGAGTGTACTATAGGACCTAGCCTCCCTGGCCCTTTCTCATTTTTCTATTTGACAGAGGCAAGTAGAGATTACTGTATCCCTACAGCACAATAAAGTAGTACAAGTTAAACCCGTTGATGTAGGTTAAGTCAAATGTATCCTTGTACCTAAGGATGTATAAATTTATGAGTTCACTATAGTTATGAGAGTGTACTATAGGACCTAGCCACCCTTGCAATTTGTCATGTTTTTAGACCACAAGTTCAAGAATAGGCACGGTTGCTTGATGCGGAATCTATTCCTAGAGCACATTAACGTAGTGCGGGTTATGGGTATACCCTAACACCGTATACATACACCTTGCAGCCTACCCGTTTAGAAAGCAGTCACTGCGTCTCAGCGACCTTTGACCTGGTAATGGCAGTTAATGCAGGACACTGGCACTAGGGGGCAGCAGCAGTCTTTGGCTGGTTCCTGGTGCAGGTTATATCCTGCAGCATTAGTCTCAATACCGGACAGAACCAGCGAAATAAGAAGATAAAATGGCGGAAGGATAGAAATCTGGACACCCGGTGTAAGTAGCTGTATCACTGACTAGCATCCAAGTACATATGTCATAGGAGACACTAGAAGTCTAGCCACCATAATTATAGTATACCGTAAATTGTGTAAGTCTAACTCATCTATAAGCAACACTTACTTAGGCCAAATAAAAAAAAAGATAGTTTCAGTTAACATCGGAAGAAACTCTAGGGTCGGTAGACTTTTTTTTACAGCCTCTCTACCTACCCTAAAATTGACCGAAAAAGTGTAAAAACGGGAAGACATTTTCGAAATTTTTGAAGTTTTTCTTAACCTTAAATTGACCACCAAAAATTGTAAAATTATAGAAATGTCTTCAAAATTGCATAAAAAAACAAAGTGTCGGCCCTGTTTCGATAGGCCCGGTTGGGTGAGCTGAAACAAGCCCTTTTTTGGGCCTTATACATGCCCAGGCCTTATGCAAGTAATTCAGGCCCAGTAAAGTTAGAGATGTGTGCTGTGTAACTTTAACAGTCACACTGCTCTGAATAGAAAACTTGTAACATATTACAAATGAGCTACTTGATTCTAATCCTTCATTGTCTGTAGTGGGCTGTATTAAAACTAAATGTCCCCCCCTCAGATGTGAGCTATTAAAGGCAGCAGTCTCTGCATGCCTGCTGTCACCCGTCACTCTCCAGCAGATGTTTGGTGCTGACTAGATTATATCAGCGGCCATTATTCACCAGTGGATAAATATGGCCACACCCTAACAGAGAGAAGATTCAATACCAGAAGTGGAGCAATCTATTGTCTTTCTCTCTTATTAATAGATTGGTAGGCTACTCGGTATGCAGCGACATCAGTGGCACACGACTCTGTGCTAATCCTGTTTATTTACTAAGACCTGCTGAATAAGGTGCAGTATTCTTGTGTTAATACCATTGAGTGGTTATGGTGCATGAATCAACCTCATCAGACATTATCCTGTACCCAAGTTTTTGGCCTTTTGAAGGTTTATCTTACAAGATGCCTATAGGGTTGTATTCTGCGAGGCATTAGGCAGAATGGAATGAGGCGCCACGGCTAATAAGTCACATAACCCCTCAACAGAGCGAGTGTTCTTTTATACTTGTTTTTTCACTTTTTTGTTTTAAAATAAGATTAGAATAGTCTATTCGATGCTACCCTAAAAAAGTAAAGAAATCTCCAATCATCTCCGTTTATTGATGTCAGAGTGTCGTATAATACGGGCACACATTATTCAATGGGCCAGTAAAATGCTGCAATCTTGGGAAAATCAATTGAACTACCATATTCAGGTAAGAAATTGAAACCATATTTTTTGTGATATGTCAGTTGTCTTACCTGAGGCAGTGATGATTTAGGGCTTAGCTGCCACACTATTTGGGGACGCGGCATCGACACAATTTCTTTGCCGGAGAGACTCAGCCTGCAAAATATGAAAAGATAACAAAATGTTTAGAGTTTGTAAATTTAAACATGTTATTAAACTGCACCTGATAAATACAAACAATTTTCAGACATTGGCTGAAATAAAGCAAATCCTTATTAAACACAAAACAGGCCAATGAAATCAAATTGTGAAGTACTGCAAATGCTCTTGGATCATTGATAGAGGACTGCATTGGTAAAGACAAACATCTTCTTTGGCCTTGCCATTTTAAAATATGGTATAAGACATCCCAATAAAATGGACCCTAACCTGTTAATCATACATTGAGGCATCAAGGCTTCATGCTAATTTCTAACTGCATACTGCAGTCTGTGTCTCATGAGATTGTAACAATTGAAACGTCTTTGACCAGATGTAGTCTTTGACCAGTGTAGTCTTTGACCAGCAAGTTTTAAAAGGACTGAAATGGGGGCATCAACGAAGCACTAGTGAGGACTAGCCATCACTTTGTTTATCGTGACAGCAAAAGGGCATTAAAAATACGGCTGTGTCTCACCAGATCAGGCCGATGTGAACGTCTTAGACAGGATGCCATCTTTGACCGGGTGCAATCTTTGACCGGCCACCATAAAAAAAAATTAAAAATAGAAATTCTTCTTTGTTGCGTTGAGGATATAATAATGAAAATGGCTGTGGTTAAATGTCTATTCATATCTTGACCAGGAGGTCAAATATGGCAAAGATGTTCACATTGGCCCGATCTGGTGAGACACAGCCATATGCATTTTGCTCCATTTACTTTGAAACCTGCAAGTAAATCCTCCTCGCACCTAATGCCAATCCTGTTTTACACGATTCAATTCGTGAAACCTGAAGAAGTCTCACTCCTTCAATAGGACGGCTTCATGGGGTGAGATTTCCACTGGGACCGTCTCAGAGCCAGTCTGTAATGTAGCAGAGGTCTTAATGTAGTCCACCTACATTCTCCTTCCACAACTAGCTCTATAGCGAGAGTTTTGGTGGCTCTATATGGGCGGCCATGTTGGTTCTGTGAACGGAATTTCTCACAAGATTCCGCTTAGTACCAGACTCCCTTAGACTATAGTTGCCAGGAACAAGTTAGACCGTATAAAGTTGGTTGCCGTTTTTGTAGGTGTACAGTAGATTCTACTGTAGGTATCAGTGACCTCCTGACAGAAAATGGTTTATTTAGGGCAAGTGAAGATGTATGGAGATATGACCACCCCCATTCTCATTATTCTATCCCTTACATATCAAAGAATATGATAAAAAAGAATTAATTTAATAATTTTCTTTTTAACGTGGCACCTGGTCAAATATGGCACCCAGTCAAAGATGGCACGCAGTTCACATTGGCCCAATCTGGTGAGACACAGCCTTAAGGGTTAACGGCTAGTCATGTAGGGCAGTAGCTACTCAGTCCGTATTGGGTTAATTGGTACTAGGTGGCTGTAAATGGGGGTCAGTGCTTACCATTGACTCTACAAGTAGCTCCCACTGATACACTGATCTAAGCAACCGGAATGAAATTGTGAGCCTTGCCTTGCGTCCCTTTCTTTAGATAAGGGTCCAACCAGTAGGAAATTGGCCTCTCTGCCAACAGAGTACATAACTCGCAAAATTCGTCTAAATTCAAGGTAGCTTTAGCTCAAAGCATTACGTACGTTATAATGTAACCTTAAGTCTCCTAGCAACTTACCCTGTCTGTCTCTATTAAATGTTGTCAATAATTGGTAAATGATAAGAGAAAAATAAATTATTTTCCAGTTTTTCTGAAGTAGTCTTACCCCCAAACAGGAGGGTTATGGTTCCAATTCTAATTGCTAGGTATAAAATATATCCTGTTATGAGGGGTCTACAAGATATAGCCATCGACCCAGAAGAAGCCTATTGGGGTGCAACCTTAAAGCAACAATCATAATATCCTATTATAGGAGACCAGGCTACACCAGTATGTATGTGCATTGTTGTGTCGTTGGTATGGTTCGACCCTTTGAGGACGGTATAATGCATTAATGTATCATGCCCTTTGTCTTTCTGATGCATGAATGGAGCCCTGGCGAGTAACACACAAGTATTGCATGGAAGCATCATGCCGACCTTATGGGAGATACTGCCACGGGGTCAGCATGATGCATCAATGCAGCACCAGGGAGTTACTCACAATGTCTGCATTGGTGCATCTTGCCTGCTTACCAACAAAAGTTTCTACTTAGCGACATCTCGTCATTGAAGGGTTAAGCCTACTTCATGCAGTACAACACTGTGGGTTCTTTCCAGTTAATCCTCGCAGTCAGGTTTGACCCTTTAAAACCTCAAAGTCTACCAAGCGTCCTCTCCTTCATATCTAATAGTAACATGAGGGAGTCCCTGCCCCCTGCATCCCTATACTGTAACAGTGTCCTATAATAATTGTAGCTCCCCCCCCCCCACCCCCACTCCCCACGTTAAAGGCCCAGCGCCGCTATATATAGAGCTGAGTACCTGTCCCGACTGCACTCTGACTGTTACTGGACGTGCAGTAAGATCTGCAGGTTTAAGGGTGAGACGCCTTTTCCCACTACGCCTCCATCTACTTTCCTTGTCCTCCTCTTGCCTCCCTGCCTTTCCCCCCCCCCCGCCTCCCTCCCCTACCCACCCTGCACAGACCTTCGCAACCAATTGCCCCCCTCCCCCCCCCCGTGGTCTTTCTCTTGCCCTTTCCCCTCCCATGCCTCCCCCTGTCTTCCCTTCTCTTCACCATTTCATTTGATTTTGAAAGATATTTATTGCACTTGGTGATTTTACAAAGATACATCTTACATCCCATTGCTCCCCCTCCCTCCCTATAATCTTCCCCCTGCTACCCTCCCTCCCGCTCACTCTATCTCCACTTTCCTCTCCCTGCTCCTCCTATCTCTCGCTCCATCTCCCTATCCCTCCTCCCGCTACCTTTCTCTCTCGCTGATGAAATCCACAGTCCCTCTACCCAGCTCTGAGTCTGCGCAGATAACGGTCACTTCCGGTGAAAGAGAGGTCACGTGGTGTCAAGTGGCGCCGCGGTGTGGCGGGATTGTGTACTACATTGGATCAGAGAGCTGCTGAGTTTATAGTCTGTGTAAAAAGAGGCCGGTGCATTTCTGACGCTTTGTCCAACAAACTCTGCGTTTTATAACTACAATCCATACTCAGAAAAGTCAGCGTCATTGTCCCTAGAACCACTCTCACATGAAAGTCAGGCACTGCCTGACTTTCTTGTGAGAGTGGTTCTAGCTACAATGACGCTGACTTTTTTGTGTATGTAAGGCGTTAAATCCAAGGCTCAGGTTCTTTCAGTGCAGTGCTAGTGCAAGAAATATAGTACAAGTCATCATCAGACAAGCTATGATATTGAGGATCTCAGTAGAGACAAAGAATTGGCTGGATTCGGTTTGATGTTTGTTGCTTAAACCCCTTTAAGGACGGCATGTCACTTAAAGGTGATGTTTGTCGTCATGATGCACCAATGCATGTGCAGCCCTGGGGGTAACTCACCCATGCTGCATAAACTGCACCTTGCCAACCCTTCGGGGGTGTAGCAACCCCGAAGGATCGGAATGATGCTTGAATACAGCTCTGGCGAGTTACCAGGGGCTGCATTCATGCATCATGACGAACACTGGCATGATCCATTAATGCACTAAAGGGTTAACAGCATTATAGTGATCAAGTGAGGAACAATTTCAATTCTGTCTTCTGTTCAGTTCACACTGATATTGATACTGATAGTTAAAACCGTTGAAGACAGCATGCTATGTCTAAGCTTTGGTCTGATTTGTCATTTTGAAGTACCAATACCGTGCTAGTGGGGAACCCACTGCGTATTATTGATGAATCTTGCCCTTATCATATAACATACATGAATCAGTGCAGGTCCGTGGGTATTCAATCACTATAAGTCCTTAAAGGATCAAATGTAGTACTATCTTATATTATCTGGGTGTTCCCAGTTCCATCCGTGTGTTACCTATCAGCACTCCTTCTCTATATCATATCATATTTAACCCGGCTAAGGAAATTACCTTTCCTATAAACCTTTCCTATGAAGAAGATTAGATGTCTAAATGGAATTCTGTAGATAAAAAAAAAATGATTCCGGGAAATGTCGCAATGGGAACGTGTCAGAAGGTGGTGACAGAGTCGCGTGTTAATAGCTTATTGACTGGGAATCTGTGGACATGATTCCACCTTAACTGGATACCATAATTATAATAAAAATAATGAGTTTGATAGCAATTTGCCATTTAGAGACTGCATAGGGCTTTAGTGTGCACTGTCCTTTGTCAGTATGATATATGAATGCAACCCTGATGAGTCTAATCACCAGAGCTACATTCATGCATCATGATGACTCTCTACGAGTGTATCAATCCCGGTCAGTATGATACTAGAATGCAGCACTCACCAGGGCTGCATTTATGCATCATGGCACCAGATACTATGCGTTTAACAGTATGTTGTACTAACACTTTCCTGCACCTAAAGAGCAAAATCTGTCATCCCAACTAATAATATACCCCCCCCCCCAAACATCCCCTGTGTTCCCACCTCAGTCTTAGCGTCACTTTGGTCCGGTAGGTGGCAGTACCTACAAAAATCCCTGTATACTTATAGCCTTTTGATAACAGCCCTTCATACCAGCTGTGGTTGAGGTCTTTAAGACTACTGATGAAATGCACTGTATAGCACTGGTGGGGAACTTTCTCTAGCACGTCGTTGGTGCCTCATAATAAAATATATTAAGCACTATAAAACTATCCTGCCCTGATGATATCTAGATGGTACACTGCAACCTATTTAAAGTTCCTGACAAGCCTGATAAATGTACAAGATGTAAATGAGTACACCGTAACAGGCCGGGTGCCACCTAATAGACCCTCTGGTGCCTGTACAAGATGGCGCCGGGTACACCATAACAGACCCTCTGGTGTCTGTACAAGATGGTGCCGGGTACACCATAACAGACCCTCTGGTGTCTGTACAAGATGGCCCCGGGTACACCATAACAGACACTCTGGTGTCTGTACAAGATGGCCCCGGGTACACCATAACAGACACTCTGGTGTCTGTACAAGATGGCCCCGGGTACACCATAACAGACACTCTGGTGTCTGTACAAGATTGTGCCGGGTACACCATAACAGACACTCTGGTGTCTGTACAAGATGGCGCCGGGTACACCCTAACAGACACCCACACCCCTGTTGCTTGTACAAGATGGCGCTGGGTACACCGTAACAGACCCTCTGGTGTCTGTACAAGATGGCGCCTGGTACACCATAACATACTCTCCGGTGTCTGTATAAAATGGCGTCGGATACATCGTAACAGACCAGCAGTCATACCCTCACACCCCCTTATGTCTGTGCATAGGACTCATACAGGGCACAGTGTATTGTGGTCAGACTGATTAGTGTCTCCCCCTGTCGGAGATCATGGACACTGTTGTCAGCATCTTAACCCCAGAGGATTGTGGGACAGGAAGTTGAGAGTAGCTCAGGATGTCGCCACCAGGTGTCGGGTTTAGCAGGGGGCGGAAGTGGAGGGTAGCGGGTTAACCCTTTAAGGACGCATGTCACTTATAAACGACAGTTGTCGTTATGATGCACGAATGCAGTCCTGGTAAGTAACTTGCCGAGGCTGCATTGGTGCATCATACTGACCCTTCGGGAATGTCTTAACCTCATAATATCGGCATAATGCTTGAATGCAACATGAGTTACTCTCAAGGGCTGCATTCATGGATCATGACCACCAAGGGCATAATGCATTAATGCATGATGCTGTCCTTAAAGGGTTAAGGGAGGATCACTTATATAGAGGATAAAGTGTCTGAGACAGGATAGATGTCAGGGAGGTAAAGGTCCAAGGTATAGGGGTAACACCAAAGGCGTGAACCTACATCTCCAAGCACAGTCTTGTTGGTTTGGTGGGTATTAGAATAAGGGCAAGCCACTAGAAGTCCCCATCTCCTTTGAGCATCTTCTGGTGAGAATAGATGTATTTGATTTCATTAAAAGGTCACATGTGTTTTATTAGGCATAATTAGGAATATTCCTGTTATCTTAGAGTACCGTTGTCATGAAAAGTAAAAAGACCATACTAAGGTCGGACCAAATGCCGTGCATAGACTATTGATTTAGATTACATATCCTTAACTAACTTAACGTTAAATATTACCTTTCTTCATATGTAAATGGGCAAAGGCACACTGTTTTATGTCTGGCTGTATACTAATCGGTATGTGGGTGGGTTCTTCGGTAATTACCGAGTAGATTCTGTCAGATTAGTGTAGCTTAACGTAATAACCATGGACGTGGTGTGCATCTCAAACCAAGCTAAACTGTAAAGTGTTACTATAGGAACATGTCTCATAAATATGTTACCATCCAGACATTGTGCGTTATCCATTTTGAGGCATGATAGCTTTATGTTATTCTGCGCTTTTTCAATTGTATAATTAGTCCACTGTGAGACTTATTTTGAGAGAGAGCTTATGTAGAAACACCATCTCCATATGCAAAATTTATCATTGTAAGGTGAACTCTTTGAATGGGCATCACCTTAAATTGAGAGTATAATTTGATGAGTATTTGCCGTGGACCCAGTTACGGGGATTAACATATAAATGTACAATAAATATCCGTATGCTCCAGCGCTTAGTCTGTGGTAGCTATCCGAGATTAGTCATATATAATTATTGAATTCATAGCGGCCAGATTGACGAACTGATATTCAAAAATTATGAGACAAACCCAGATCTGACTAGCTGGTATGGACGGCGATGGTACATGCCGTGGACCCAGCATTGGGGATTAATGTAATTTAGTAGTACAGGGAGTGGCATTAACATCAGGCTAAAGTACTAAACATCACCAATCATTCAATCCCCCCTTCACTCGGGAATAGAACTGGCTTTACCGTATGTATGCCCTATACCGCCAACAGGGTGCTTTAATACACTGTGCAATGCTGTCAGCATGATACATGAATGCAGCCCTGGTGAGTACTCTCCAATGAGAATTCAAGCATCATGCCAATCATCCAGCATGGCGACAAAGGGCATGGCGTATTAAAGCACTATCCGGCCCTTGAAGGGTATATATATATATATAATATATGATATATAATAATATATAATATATGATATATAATATAGGTATATATGTGTGTGTGTGTTCTGTCGTTAAGTGTGAATAGGGCAACACAAAGTAGATGTAAATATGAAGACGCCCCGGTGTCCTCTAGCAATCAGGAATGGAGATTCAATCAGATGAAGTCACCTGCCCAACTCTGTAGGTATTAGTCTAATGTCACAAAAGATATAACTTACGCTAATTTACGGTATATTCAATTCACTTACCATGCTCAGCTGTACAAGCGCTGTTCTTAAATGAACATGATTCATGAATGCAGTGCTTGCGATTGACTAGTACTCGCATCATGCTGGCTGAACAGAATTGATACACTCCTGGAGAGCTGGCATTATGTATCATTCAAGCATTATGCTGACAAAGTGCACACCACTTTTGGTGCCCCGCGGGAGGGGTCTGAATCCCCCCCCCCACCCCACACCAGCAGGTTGAAATTGAGAGCAGTTGACATTCTGGTCCCCCTAAATTCACCAAATCCCCTGACCACTCCCTTGGCCCATTTTCCATTAGCCGATTTGGGGGTGCAATTGGCTGCTAGATCGTCCAATTGACAGGTTGAGCCAGAACAACAACACTAAACAGACTGGTGTGTTCTACCTGCCCATTACCCACTGATTGGACGACCTAGCGGACGACAGCACTTCCAAATCGGCTAATTGAAAATACACCTTACTCTTTTTTTTCACTCAATACAGCACTCAGGGTTAGCCTCATTGACAGCTCCCCTTTCTCATCCATGAGTTCAAAACAACATTGTGTCCTTACCGGTAGCATTAACACAGTTGGTACCCCCTCAGACAGAAGCCCAGCAACTGCCTCTATATGTTCCACTAGGTTTGGATTTATTTCCTCTGATAATTTGCTTTCTTTTAATAGTCATCTTTTCCTTGCATTTTCCAAATTCAAGGAAGTGGGAGCTGACTGTAAAGCCCCTCCTTCCACCTCCTGAGTCACCACCCAGGCTGCCCCGACTACTTTGCTGTAATTAGCGTGATGTGTAACGGAACCTGCCGCACTGACTAGCTGTAGACGCAGCACCGAGGTCAGGTAGAGACCAGCTAGTATAGGCAGTCACTACACCTTAACACCTAAAAGGAGGCATACCGTAAAACCTCATCTTATATGCGGGTTAGACGGTTTCTGAATGCAGCTTGTTCCTGGCATATCATGGTGCTTTGGAGTCTTGTGCCAGCCTAAATTGTGCAGGATATCCCGAAATGGGAGACCGAGATGACCGTGCATAGAGCGAAATACGATTTATGCATCATGCCGACCCTAAGGGGTAGATACAATTTCTAAAGGGTCGGCATGATGCACTAATGCATCATACCTACAAATGATGCCCCTACGTGAAATGCAGCAACATGCTGTCCTTAAAGGGTTAGAGACTCGGGATTGACTCTTAATGCCCTGACTATAAGAGTCAGAGTGTGCCGAGGACCGGTCTTCAATCCTTTATACCCACCCAGTGGCTTTAATGACCGGACAGGGATTCTATCCACTCTGAACTGTTGTTGCCATTAGGGAGTGTTAATTTATTAGTTACAGGAGGGGGAGCGGTAGGTTTGAGGGGAGGGGCAAAATTTATCGACCCCTCTTGAGGGGGGAGGGTGTAAAAAGTTCTGACCCCCTTTGAGGGTGGGATAGCGGAGAAATGTAGCCCATTTTAGCAAAAGGTCCTGTGCATTAGTATAGGGGAGGATTTGGGTGTCTTTGGCGAAGGGGGCCTAAATATTCTGTAGAGGGGCATACAAAATACCCGTGTTTCCGCAGCTCTGCGTGAAATTTCACCGTCCCCCAGTAATTAATTAATGAACACTCCTTTGCGGCACTGGAGGGTGACGGTGCATTTAGGTATCAGTCCTTCAACCAACAGGGCAAGTTCAGGTAGTTATACATGTATGTATGTAGTTAAATATCTAACTCTGTGCACGCTAGTGCTCATAAACAGATCATAAGTCACAGTACTTTGATAAGTTGACAACAATTTGTCCAATTGTGTAACTCCACTGTAGGAAGGACTGTCTCTATACAGTTGGCGCTTATCCCATTGCAATCATATTATTGTATTTTAATTTAATTTCTTCTGAAAGAGAGTCCTTACTATGATCATCAAACCCTAAATCACTCGTGACTTTTTACCCGACAACCTACGACAGCTGTTATGAAAGAGCCCCCAGGTCTGAAACTGTCGATGCCGATGTCATAAGCATTGTTAGTAAGACAGATCATGCCACCAGGGTGCGCCCCTGTTGCACAATTAGTCTAGGAATTAGCAATCAGCCGCAGGTATTGTGATTGCTTTGTACCCTGGGAGAAATGAATTGGGTTGGGATATGCCTGCAATATGCAGACATTGCATGTCTTGGACGGTGAGTGCATAGAGGGCCAGTGTATGTGTGATGTCACTCTCGGGAAGGCGAATAACTACAAAAATGGCTGCCGGTCCATAGACTGAACCGGGGTGCTCTTTAAGACGATGTCACGAGTTCATGGCCGTTTTTTTCTGTAGGGTTTATAGTGGACTTTAGATTCTCATGACTGATGAATCTGTTCTGAACGAGCCTCCAGGGGGCTGTTTCAGAAAGACTTCCGTATCTGTCAGGGGGTATACTGCCAACACATTTTGGGGTTGACGATGACAATCAGGTAAATCATCAAAAGCGTTTCACAATATTATGCAATGGTCAGAATTGTTAGGTTAATAGGTTGGCTGATATAGACTACAATACAATACATCACAATCATTTGAAAAGTATTTGTGCAGTACCCTACAAATTGACTTTTTGACCATTTAATATCCATTAATTTGCCGCTCTCGTCAAGTTGATTTCTCATTATCTGCAGCACATTCTACTCTGCTACGGTATGAGATCAACAGAGGCTGCAAACTCTACAAAATCGGGGACTCCCTTGACATAACTGAAGAAGCCCTACATACGGCAGCAAAAATGGACGTTCTAAGCAGACGCCGAGATTTGGAACTGCTAGTACACACCTATAAACTGTGGAAAAACCCTGACTATGTGATCAATCCGATGACGGACCGCACAAGGGGTGACAAAAAAGTCCACCTAAAGGTTGCACGTCCCAGACTCACAATGTACAAAAAGTTACCTCTATATAGAGGCATGCAACTTTCTCATTGAATATTCAGAGGATAAGGCTGCACATGAGTGCATAAGCACACACAAAGGTAATGATAACCACTGTACTGAGTGAAAGGGTGCATAAGAACATCAGTGGAAGAAAAGATGACAGAAACTTGAGAAAAAACTGGTGCATAAGCACATCAAGAGCGAACCTGATCTTAATAAGAAAATAATGTTATTCCTATCATAATTATCATTAACAACATTATATAATATTATAAAGATTATCACCAAGAAGCATAGCTATTATCTTCATACTATGTAATCAACTAGTAGTAAAATTGTCAAAGACGGCTTACCTCTGCTAACGGGCGGACCTGTTCCAACTGACAGAAACTTCACAGGCACACTCTGCCATAATTTATTATGTGCACAAGCACATGAATGAGCATAGAAGAAACAAAAAAAAACATACACACCAAAAAGCCAACTGGTTCTTAAGAAGGAATAAGATATGGCTATATCGTACATTGTCTGATATTATCTTCATCATTGAATATCATGTGTAAACATGAAATGCCGAAATAAACCAATACCAATATTTGACGGCCTGACAGATACGGCAGATGTTCTGTATCAGCCCCTGGGTTTATATGGCTTTGTCTAGTGTATATTGTCTGAAGCATCGACTATGTGCCAGGTGAGGGAAAACGTGCCTCCAGGGGGGATTTTTAGTACTGGTTTTGGCCACCAGGGGGCAGTATATGGGTAAAACACTGAAAAATATCCTAAAAAATGCTTGAGACCAATTTTTAATGGGGAATCCAGTGATATACTTAGAGTTATTCCTTTTTCACTGAAAACGTTTCATTTTTGGAATGCAAAAGGAACATTTGTTGCCATGGGAACATGGAAAATTGGCATATATGGCAATTTCTGGTTGCCATAGAAACACTCCATTATTCCAAATAGGAATTTTTTGCCACAAATGTTTTTGAAAATTTCACAAGGAACTCAGTATCGAAAACAGACCTCAGAAATTCCCTCTAGAACCAATTTTATGATAAAAACATCAGATGTCTTTGGTTATTTTTCATCAAAACAGTTTTTTTTACATTATCAGTATTCATAAAAGGATTATAGTGGATTTAGAGCTTATTTGCCATTTTCAGTTGTACACACCAACCCCGGTTCGACAAGCAATTACAGCAAAACTACTTGGGATATTTTAGCTCAAGATATCTCATTTTAAAGCCTATGACATAAACTTTGAAAAGCCATTTCCACCCTGGAGGCACGTTTTCCCTCATCTGTACTCTGATAATCGTTATGCTTCGGGGCTTAGTCAATAGTGGCTAACATGGGGATACTTATTAGAATGACAATCTAATGTTCAAAGGTGACTGAAGTAAAAAAAATTGACTTATGCCTTATTCAAAGAGACTAACCCTAATACTCAGAGAAAGAAAACCTTTTATGACCAACCTAGGCTGGTGGTATTGGGAGCCAAAAAAAGACACCTAGTGACTGAGGTAAGAAATTCAGTTTAGGATGGTTTTTGTACTATATGGCACAATTTACACCATAAAATCTCCAACATCAGCCCCCTACGCGCCCCCTAATGGATGTGCAACACAACTCAGCAGCATTTGGAGGTCATCAAGTTTCTGCTTAGGTCTCAGGAATCGTCAAAAGCCTGGGCTGTGTCAGTCGCGCCGGGAAGAGGCAGGATTTGTATTCAGACATGTTGCAGACAGGACGATAAATATTCATGAATTTACTTCTTTTGGTTAGAGCTGTGTCGTGAATGTTAGTACTAACTCATTTACCCTTTAAATACGGCATGATGCTTAAAATAATACGATGCACCATTTTATGTCATGATGCAGCAATGCAGCCCTGGTGAGTCTAATTGCCAGAGCTGCATTCAGGCATCATTCTGACTCTTCGAGAGTGTACCAGTCCTGACGCATGCCTGCAGCGCTCACTAGGGCTACATTCACGTATGTCGTCAAAGCATCTAGTGTATTAAAGCACTATGCAGCCGCTAAATGGTTAATGTGCTAAGAATTGTCACTTTCGACAAATGGCAGCTGGTTCTGTTAAATCCAGCGACAGCACAGCATATGCAGAGGGATCGGTTTTAGAGCCATATTAACATATAAATACGACATCACATGTGTTTCCCTTTATCCAAGAATTAAAGCACAAAATGCCACCTCCTTTGGGAACTTGTGGACTCTGTTTGAAGCTGGTACATTTTACAACATGATACACCAAAGCACATGTGTAAATATTTATTTGCATGCGCAGCGGCAGAGGAACTTGCGTTTTAACACAAATCCTCAATATCAGAAGATATTTTTTGTTCTTTCATAATCAGACATAGTCATTTGTACACAATCCTTTGATGAGAAATGCCCTTTATCAGTCTTATTCATTAATTCATAGCCCTTTACGGATACATCAACCTGTAGGCTGGTAGGGTCGGCATGATACATCCATTGCGGATGACTACAAAGGCAAAAGCAAATTGACCCTTGAATTGCCTTATAGTGCATTCTTCCATCACTCCCTTTTTTGAAATTTGAGATACAAATGTCATAAATGTGACCTAGCGATATTACTTTACTATGTTTAGGGACCGGAATCTCAAGCAAAGTCAACCGAAAATACAAAAACTGATGATTTTCGGTTTTAATATTTCTATTGTAGATCAATGGTTTATGAGGTATCTCTTCTGACTACAGGCTTTCAAGTGCAATGTATGTGAGGATTATCAAAAGCCTGCTCATCAACTCTTTAAGGACAGCATAATACCTTAATACACCATGCCCTTGGTTGTCATGATGCATGAGTGCAGCCCAAGAAGTAACTCGTGAGTGCTGCTTTCATGCATCATGCCGACCCTATGAGGCCGAGACATTCCCGAAGGATCGGCATAATATATTGATGCAAGATGGGCGATTTACTAGTCGGGGCTGCATTGTTGCATCATGCTGACAATTTTTTACCATTAGAAATACGCCGTCCTTAAATGTTTAAACCACTATAAAGGGTCATATGTTTCACCAGGGAGTACCGTATGAGGATATTTCATCATATAGCCGTGGTCATAAATATATAGCTATGAAGAAAGCATATACGACACGACACCCTTCCAAACAACCTGGCATTGTCATCGTTCCCCAGATATGAGGTCTTTCTTGCTATGAGCAAAACAACCAGACTCTCACTATCATTTTACATCGTAAGCCAAATCTGTTTTAAATAAATATTCGCTACCGTATTTTCTATTTTTGATCTGGTAATCTCACGCATGTGCAGTGAACTAGACGTGGCAGCTTAAGAGGTAACTACCTACCGTCAGTGCAGATACAGTAATTTGAAATACAAATGTCATAAATGTGACGTAGCAAAATTTCACTTAACTATGTTTAAGAGACCGAAATCTCAGGCAGAGCCAACTGAAAATACAAAAACTGATGATTTTCGGTTTTAATATTTCTATTGTAATCTATCCGTCATTGCAATAGCCAGCGAAATTATTCATAATCATGTCGATGTTTTTTTGAAGTACCCCTTTGGATTACAGCTTACATATGTTATGTCTGTGAAGATCATCAAAATCCCGCTCATTAACCAGTATGTAAACCTCCACACAGACATACAAGTAACATCTTATTACAGCAGCATAATGTGAGCAGGATACTGATACGTTTACTGGATACTGGGTTATTCAAACCGTATATGAGAAAGATGATCTTTCAGAAAGCAGAAATTGGATTTAAATTGAGACGCCCTTTGTCACAATGGAAACTTATTAACCCTGTAATGATGGTATAGTGCTTTAATCCGCTATTGCATTTGTTGCCATTAAACAGGGATGAAGCCCTCACGAGCAACTCGTATTGATTCATTCTGCTGAGCCTCAGGGCTCCTGTACTTCAGATGGACAAGATCGGTTCTATACTATTATATGGTAGTTTTGGCGAGCTACTCGCAGGCACTAGATTGGTGCTTCGTGGGGACAGAATAATGTTTAAAGACGCATGTCGCTAAAAGATAACATAAGTAGTCATTTGGATGCATCAAGGCGAGTAACTTACCGGGGCTGCATTAGTGCATCATGCCGACCAATGGCATGATGTCTCAACCTCATACGGTCGGCATGATGCTTGAATTACTCGCCAGGGCTGCATGCATGCATCATGACGACCAATGGCATGATGCATTAAGGCATCATGCCGTCCTTAAAGGACTAAAGGATTAATCACCCACGCCGCTATTGAGCACGTACATGTAATACAGCACTCGGTATTAGGACGGTGTACTTCAATGTGTAATTTGTGTTCGCTTAGTGTCCCTTAGTCTCTGCAAACACTCGATACCTCATTATAACAGTATATAACATACGAGGAGGGAATTAATCCTTTAACCCTGTAAGCATGACATATTGCTAAAAGATTACATTCATCGTCCTGATGCATCAATGCAGGTTTAGCGAGTGACTGACTTGCTGGTGCATCATGATGACTCTTTGGGAGTGCATTATTCCTGCAGAGTTTGCATTATGCTTGATTTCACCACTGAGGAGTAACTCGCCAGGGCTGCATTAATACACCATGACGCTCATGGAATAATGCATTAATGCATCACGCCACCGTTAAAGGGTTAAGGACTGTGGAATTCTCCACATTCTGAGTTTCCCTCTTCTTCCCCGCCTCCGTGATTAATTTTAATAATACAACGTATGTACTCATGATACAATTCACTAATTGGTTTCAACAATGAATATCCATTAACATCAAATGATGTATTATGTGGCAATCACTTTTGGAGAGTGCCTTATATATTGACCTTTAATGCTTTGTACGGTTTGTCGTTATGATTTAGCCATACAATGCACTCAATGCTTTTATCATATTTGCACGTCATTTCCAATACCTTCTTTTTTTTCATTGTCCAAAATACCTAATTACAGAAAGGATTCTGCCTTGATGGAAAATTAGAAGGTTGCACCATGAAGACTGTATTGGGATAGAATAGCTTTCAATTGTCACCTATGTATACCAAGGTACCCCGTCTAGATTAGTATATATGACGGAAGTGTACACAAATGCACATAAAGGTTAATTGAACAGCCTATCAAGGGAATTTTGCATACCCAAGCATGGCTATGAGTACCATTGGGGCTGCTACCCCTGCTCAATCGTATGTAATTTGGCCTTGGGAATTCAAGTCTGGTAGACGGTAACTCATTTAGGGATATCTTAGCATATTCTCATTTAGAGATCAAATTGCCTTACAATTTGCTGTACTACCGTAAAACCTCGTGTATAGGCCTAACTCGAGTGTTAGCCGCACCCCCACTCTGGGCCGATTCTATAAGCCGCACCAACGATCTGACAAGCGTACCAGCTGCAACTTATACGCGAGGTTTTACGGTATAGGCTGACAATGCTGTAGTGACTTCTCACACCACCTCCCTATATTAGTACTGTAAGTGTCTAAAGTAACCGTATACCGTTAGTACACAGTAAATGAGAACTGTGGGGAGGGGGTGTACAATACGGCCATTAACTCTTTAAGGTCAGCATGTCACTAAACGATGACATTTTTTCATAATGATGCAGCCCTGGAGAGTAACTCGTCTGTGCTGCATTGCTGCATCATGCCGACCCTTTGGGAGTGCATGGACCCCATAGTGTTGTCATGATGTGTAAATGCAACACAGGCAAGTTACCCACCAGGGCTGCATTCCTGCACCATGTCGTGCAAGGAATAATGCATTACTGAGTTACCTACCAGGACTTAATTTATTTGATGATTAAAAAAGATGCCTCCCCCCTCCAGAAAGACGTGATTACCAGTAACTTTAATGATACAACGTGTGTGTATGTTCTCATGACAAAAGTCTCAAATTGGTTCAACAATGAGTATTTATTCATTTATATCAGATGTATAAGGTACATTCCTGTTAGCACTTTTGCAAATAGCCAGCACTGCACTATATAATGCTGACAATGCTGTAGTGACTTCTCACACCCTCCCCTATACTAGTACTGTAATTGTCTAAAGTAACTGTATACCGTTGGCACACAGTAAATGAGAACTGGGGGGGGGGGGGGGTGTAACCGCCACTATACGATACAGCCATCTTTAAAGACAGCATGCCACTAAAAGAGTTTTCGTAATGATGCACCGATGCAGCCCTGGAGAGTAACTCGCCGGTGCTGCATTGGTGCATCAGGCCAACCCTTCGGGAGTGTCTGAACCCCGTAAGGTTGACATGATGCTTGAATGCAGCACTTGCGAGTTGATAAGTGAGCCCAGTGTGGTGGGTGTAGCCGCCGCCATACGATACGGCCATTAATCATGAGAACTGGGATGGATGAGGCGTATCATGTACATCATACTTCTCCGGTGCTCATGAGAACGATGTGTACACCGTGTATTGTTAGATTTGCTGTAAGATAGAGCACCCAGTATACCATGGGGTCAGTAAGACAGTGCTGTAACACCTTGCATATATTAGGATGACTCGTGTTGAAGCCACACCCAGACTTTGGGCAATCCTATAAGCTGCACCAGTGATCTAGTTATAAATGTTGCCTTTTGTACTTTACTATGATAGCAAAAACTCGCGTATCAGCTGCACCAAGACTCTATGTCGATCTCCGCAATGGCAATTTGACTTGCATATAGCGGCAGCCGTATACGCGAGGTTTTATGGTACCTATAGTATGTCATCAAATGTACTGTCATTCCAGAGATAGGAAATGCAGAGGGTCTATGATTGCCGAATTGTAATAGAGCCTACATAATCATATGTAGTGATGCTGAGTTTATGACCCCACCAATGCCACACTTTCCAGTCTTGAAATGCTGGACTCACTCATCAGAGAGTCTAAATGCAGGGTCGCGGTATGATGCACACATACAGCATAACTCAGTCTATAATGATTAACCTAACTAGACGTTTTTAGCTTCCTATATAACCAACCTAGGTTAGTTAATACTATCAGGTAGAGTCAGTGTTGACCAACCCACCTTGGTGTTTCCATTTTTATGAATGTTACTAGGCTAAGTCCCTTTGAGTAAGACATTAGTCATATTTTGTTTTGCCTTGGTCATTTTAGAATATCAGTTCGTCAATTTAACCAATTATTGTATGGCTAACTCGGGATAGCCACTACAGACTAAGTCCTAGAGCTTAAAGCTTATCAATGCAGGGCTGCAATAATGCATCATCATGTCGAAAGTGAATAGAACATTCTACCTACGTCGTTTCCTGATAGGGTTAAAACAAGTCCAATATAACAAAGTATAGAAGGAAGGGAGAGGAGGTGAATCATATAAATGCAATGATCCAGACTTTCAGAGTCTTGTATATCACACTATGGGATCATTATGTCCTCAGTGTTTTAGTTTGTATTTGCATAAAGGAGAAATACATTCAACTAAATTTAATCATCTCAATTACATATCTTGACACAAAGGATGAAATGAAATGCTGCAACTACTAACTTTTATAATCTGTTAGCAATGGATATCTCGACAATACAAATCATATCAAAAGATATACTGAATAACAAAGCTGAACAGCTTTTAACTGAGCTATGTCATCAATGAAAATCAAACTTCAACAAACAAAGAAGAATCCCATTTAAACTGAGAAGCTTCAGAAAGGCTCCTATCTTTAGTATCAAACAGATCTTGGCCAAATAATACGATGCTAAACATTTACTGCTACAGAAGACAGAGCGGCGGTGTCTCAGCCTTTGTTCTCCCCTTATATGACTCATGATGCTGGCTATGCACGTGACTCTCATACAGATCTACCCATAATGATCGTAACCAGCGAAAACTGCCACATAAAGGGGACCAGCAATGATGGTCAGTAACCATGGAAACATCCCAAAGAGAAAACTCACAGAACCACTTCATTAAGTGGACGCTAACGTTAAAAGGAGATGCATGTAGAGTTTCGGGGTAACCTATCTGCTCAATGCTGGGAGTTTTCTTGTGAAGATGGTTTGGTACATTTTGAAGCCCCTACTTGAGGGACAAGCACACAACGCCGTAGTAGGCTGTGCCAAGGGGGGAGGTGATGGTGATCGAATCTATCTGTCTATACGGTGAGTGAAGGTAGAACGCAAACCCCTACATTTTTACCGAGGTAATGATTCTTTAACATTCAACACTACACAGGCATAGTATCAGATGGACAGGCCTTTTGGTATGCTGTATGTCAACCACAGCAGGGGGGAGTTCGTAACGTGACACAGCAGGGTGCTAGTGAGACTCGAGCGGGGTACCTCCCATGTCCGAGTCCAATGCTCTACTGAATGAGCTACTCCCCACCCCCCAATGTGTAGATGTAGACCCTATATCATACGATTCATAGATCAATAGATCTAATCCATACCTTTAACAATCAACCTTAAATTTGATTTGAACCCAAAAGCGAAAAGAATGGAGAGAGGGTACTTATTTACTTTTAATAAACCCCTCTCCCCCGAGAACGTTCTCGAGACTATTGGTAAATTAAAAGCAATAAATTTTAATGTAATGGTTCCATGCATAATTCTGTGGTTTTGGGATATTGATGATTATAATGGTAGTAGACTAGACATAGAAACATTGTCTTTGTCTAGAACTACTTCAGTTATGTGAACGGGGCTTAACCCGCCTGACATGTGTAACCGACATAACAATCAACATCAAGGCTGAATAAAACCGGTCGATGTTTTTTACATCGAAGGCAATGGAAGACCAAATGACATCCTTATCTCCGTGCCTTTGAAGTCTTATCTGCACAGAATTAGCCTGTTTATGGCTCACTGTCCTTAAGTGAGTGAGGTTATTGTTGTGGCAGTTGTCGCAAAGAACCCATTATATCCTGCACTGTTAGAAGTTAGTGTAGCTGCACAATGAGAAATACTGTAGATTTACAGTATAGAGGGGGGCTATTTTTGGTTTCCTGTATCATATATTGTTCAGCTACACTCACCTACTGTAAAACACACACACAGAAGGTTGTGGGATCGAGTCACACATACGCACAATAGGAAATACGTTATTCTTTCCATATGTCTTTAACCCATTTCAAATGCATTTCCACAAATATTGACATAGAAATGTTAGCTAGTGATATTTGAATATTTACAATTGTATAATATAGATGTCTTATGCACATTTCAACAGTACTATCTATTGTGCCAAGTTGGGACTTGAACCCATGATCTCCAGATTGTGGATTACATTAGGTGTGTTTGTAGCTGTACAGTATGCAATACTGGAAACCATAAATACGTCCGTTAAATACTGTTTATACTGTGCAACTACAGTACTTACTTCTAACAGGGTGAAGTCCCTTGTGGACTGACACAAGTGAAGGGGATAAAGCGCTACTATGTGCTTATGATGTTGGTATCACAACAAGGACGTCTCCCCGCATGACTATTATTTTACATTTAAGCAAGGTTAAGATGCCTTAAAGAGACACCTTACGCAGCTTTTAGCTTAGTTATGCCATGCCCATGTCACCGAAAGGTGACATATGCATAAAGATATTTAAGTGACTTTAAGTGACATTTACTCGAATCAGAGATGCTTAAACTGTTCCTTTAAGCGTAGTTTTTTTTTCATGAACATCCCAGTGGGCACAGAACATTGAATCAACATCGATAAATGGTTGTCAATGTTGATTCAATGTTGATACAACGTTGATTCAACGTTGGACTGAATTTTGTGCCCACTGGGATTCATGTGGTGTTGACTGCATGTTTGCATGGCTTTACGCCCTTGTCAGCATGAACTTGCACCCTTCTGCTACTGTCATACACTGCAACCCCTGTGAGGAACTCATTTGAATGCAGGAATGCAGCTCCAGTGAGTTACGACATTTTACGTTTAATTATTAAAGCATCATATCAACAAAAGGGCATAGTGCAATTGATTACTATGTCGGCCAAAGACTGAGAGGGCTAAAACTGCCCCCTGTTCTATTTAATGTGTCCTCCTGCACTATTCATGGTAGACCAGTCAGGCATTGTTGATATTTGAATATGTGGTGGTAACCTCCCCAGCATCATAATGACTACTTCAACCCCTCATCCCCCCTACCCTCCGGCACATACCACCTCCTCACACCTCCCGCTCCCCCTCGAATGCTCATGACACTCCCTCCTCCTCTCTATTTCCACACTGTTATGGAGTGTTCATTTATTAGTTACAGGGGGGAATTGTGGGTTTTGGGCGGGCGTAACAATTTCAGACCTCTCCTGAGGGGGGGTGGGAGTAAAAGATCCTTACCTCTTTGAGGTAGGGGCGTAAAAGATTATGCCCCTTTTTAGCAACAAGGCCTGCGTGTTACTATTATTCAAAGGTGGGGTCTGAAATTTGTCGCTGCCCTTGGCGAGAGGGGGGGGGGGCGAAATCTTCCACGTGCTCTCGAGGGGGGGGGGGGGGATTCACACTGCTGCACGAAATCTCACCACCCCTCATGTAATTATTAAATGAACACTCCCTTAAAGGGATAATGGGGGCCGCGTACTGCGCCATTTGACACATTCTCATGGTGTACTAAATTCCCCAACTATGAGCCCATTAACACATTACTATGATTTACAATTGCCTCCCTGCCTAACAGGCTCTATAAGAAGTTAAGCCATGAAAATATCCCTTTTCTTTTAAATCCAGTCGGTTATGTTGAAAAGAAAAGACCCCCTTTTCCCAATTCCAGGCTAGTAAGCAGGTCGGATGGCTAGTGTGGCTTATAGGATTCAGACAGAGTCAGGGTGTGGTAAGTTTTTTGATGTATACTACATTACTAAAGTCACCATAGTCAAACCCTTTGTGAAGCATTTATGGTTTTCCCAAAGAATTTAGGAGCGGCTAAAAGACTTGATTAGTCGGTATGCCCAGGCACCTTATGGGGATCAAACAATGCACAAGGTAGTTTCAGTATTAGACCACACACCCATGGGGATCATACACACGGACGGTATTCCCTGAGTGTCCTTGGGGTAAGGGGAGCACTATGGGTCCTCACTGGGTTCTGCCTTAAAAATCGACCTGTCTGCTATGCTTTGGCTGATCCCCAATAACCCATAAATAGCAATAACTAGTAACTCCTGTACGTGAGTTGGGCATATGCGCGAGAATTCATGGTGTCATGGAAAGTGCAGCCCCCCCCCCACTTCCACACACACACATCCAATACCCCCCCCCCCCCCCGTGTGTTACACACACCGTCGTCCTGGTGACATTCCTGCCGCGGAGGATGCCGGGAGTCCCGTGTCTGTGGGCGTCTCGTTACGGCCTCACTGCGCATGCTCAGAGCCTCCTTATGGACGTCATCATCCGGGTACTTCACACCCCACGCTGTACTGCAGTTGTATCTGTCTAATACCAGCCCTGAGGTCCCTCGGGGAGGGGGGGGCACTCCCTATCATTTCTATAATCCTGTTAACAATTCACAGGGGTAAATTCCCGAAAACAGTATCCTTATCATGGTCAATTTAGCAATAAAACATACCATAATCTTGGGGAACTAAGAAAAGTAGACCATAATCATGGGTTACCATAACACATGGTACCCAGGCCTTTGGGAGTGCCCCCACCCCACCCGTCTGAGCCTGTTGTAGGGGGAGTAGGACTGACAAGTAGCCGTACAGCCAATATAAGAACACTTAACGTTCACATAGTTTACATTGAGTCAACAGATATCACCAAAGCATGCTCCTGATTAAACAGAAAATAGAAAAAAAAAGCCATAAAGCCAGGCTTCACAAACCGAGTGATAATTCATCTCTCTGGAAGAGCAGCAAGTGCCAATGACGCGCATGCACGGGGAATAACTCGCCTTAGCTTTATGCATACATCATGGTGAACGTTCAAGAGTATATCAGTCCCGTATATTATGTTCTTGGAGCAGCGGTATGATGCATGAATGCAGCACAAGTGAGTTTCCAACCACGGCTGCAATAATGCATCATGCGATCATGGGATCATGCGGGCCCAGTGCATTAAAGCACTATGCTGCCCTTTGGCCCATTTTCCATTAGCCGATCTGGACGTGCTGTCGGCTGCTCGTGTGAGTAACCACCATACCACTCACCACCCCACGGCTCCAGACCTCCACAGGTCTGCTACAGGTAGGTAGCACAAAGTAATTTTAGAAAATGGTCGGAATGTATCCTATGATATCTCAAAATGACGGGGGGATCAATTGGAATCCAAATTATGTAATTATTATTGAGCTGCTGTCCATACATTTATTTCTGTGATTTTTTGAAAAAGAAAAGTTGGCATCATGCACCTGTCAGCTTCTACCACTGTGTTACTCCTGGATTGGTCCCAGGCTCTGCCCTTCAAGGGACTGCTAGCCGGACTCTCACAACTTTGAGGGGCTCTTTAGCATTCACTTCTAAAGCTATCATTATGCTGTTTTTTATATTTGATTAGTAAAAGTCTTTTAGATCCATTAGATAGATATAATGTAAGGTGCTTGAATGATGTTAAAAGAAAGATTCTCCTAAAAGTGACAATTCTAGAATAATTACCCGATTAAAGGAAAGCCCCTGTAGCCAATTTTCGCCATCATATTTCTACACCAAACTAAAAGATTATTACTCACAAACCCTTGTTCTTCCTAATGGTGGGGGTTTTGAGGTGGTTGTAGGGGGTACTTGACTATATAATCTGCCTGTAAAGGTGATGTAATTTAATCACAAAGAGTTTTATATTGTAATTGTTGTGACAGAAAGTAAAATAAAGTACCTACAAAATCTGCTCTGTATAAGATAACACAAACAGAAGTGAAAATTGTAGTGATTGCCTCCCATTTTCTGTGAAGGTAACACCAGTGCCTCCCCTTTAAAAACCGTTCCAATCTACCTGTCTGCAGTGCAGTGGTGTTTATTTTACCAATTAATACCTCATTACCTATTACCCTGACAGCTACAGATAGGTTAGAAAGTAAACGAGACATTCCTCCCCTCTCAGGTGATATGCGATTTGATATTGTAAGATGTTTCATTGCTGAGAAATGAATTATCATAATTAGGTTTGTTTAGCACCCTGGCACATACAGACCTGGTAATGTGGCTCCTGATTGACCTACCTACTACAGGCTGTGTCTCATGAAATCGGGTCAATTTGAACGTCTTTGACCGGGTGCCGTCTTTGACCAGGTGCCATCTTTGACCGGCCACCATAAAAAAGCGAGATTTAAGAAAAATAAATGTCTTCTTTGATATGTAAGGGATAAAGTGAAGAAAATGGCAGTGGTCATATCTCCATATATAACTTTACCTGCCGTAAAACCCCATTCTCTGTCAGGAGGTCAAAGATGTCACCCAGTCAAAGAGGTTCACATTCGCCCAATTTCATGAGACACAGTGGTAAGTGGGTGGGTGGGTGGTGGGGTATAAAGGTTATACCATCTTCACCTATCTCTACCATGTATCATCATCTGAAACTTCATCTTAACCTGTTTAGGACTGCATAGTGCTTTAACCCCTGAGGGACGGCATAATGCTCTGATATATCATGCCCTTGGTCGATATGATGCATGGATGCAGCCCTGGTGAGTAACTCGCCAGGGCTGCATTCAAACATCATGCCGACCCTACAGCACTAGGACACCCCCAAATGTTTGGCATGATACACCAATGCAGCCCCAGTGAGTTACTCACCGGGCTGCATTGGTGTATCGTGACGACAAATATCATTTGTTAGTGACATGCCGAGGACGCGTTCCTCGACTGTTAATGGTCGTTGCGCTTATATCTGGAAGATGCATGGGGAGTCTACTTGTCAGGGTTACATCCATGCATCATGCCCGCCATCACACGTTCATACAATCCTGAGGGGTTGTCATGATGCATGGCGCACTGTTTAGGGTCATGCGTCTTGATGACAAAGGGCGCAACACAGTGTGCGACCTTTAACCCTTTAAGGGTGGCATGTCACTAAAATATGTATCTTTATAATGTACCAACTCATCATGCAGACCCTTAGGGAGTGTCTCTTCTTTGGGTTCTGCATGATGTTTAAATACAGCACTGGTGAGTTCCTCACCGGGCCATGCATCATGACGACCAAGGACATGATGCATTAATGCATCATGCCGTCCGTGAAGGGTAAAAGGGTGAATCATCTAAGATGAGTTCTATGTGAGGCTGGGCACAAAGCAATATGAGACACAAAATGAAATTAATTTTCTTCTGTTCTTATTAAGAGCCTAAATAACAAGAGCTGCATTTGGACAGACTCCGATACAGCCGCATCCTATGTCCAATGTCCTCCACATTTCCAATGGACAAAGGTAATAAGAAAATGTCTCTTTTCGCATCAGAAAGATGCATTGTATGCGCGTTAATATCAGCGTGGCGCATACAAATCATCTCCACACACTTTATGAGATTTCAGGATTAGAACAGGAAATGATTATTAGGTTATAGTACAGCCCAATATGCTCAGGAAAAAGGTCAATGTTGAGTCAATGTTGAGAAGATGATCAATCCATTGGTATTTAGCATCAAAACTGCTTGAAGGTTCTGTTCCCACTGATGGACAGGTTTTACTGTGTAAACTTATGATAATGACCATCACAGAATCACAGAAAACATATAATTATATTCTTTTGTGGGTGTAAACTAGAAAGATTGAAAAGTAGAAAAATATTTTCCTCAACTTCCCTGAGATGTCCCTCTTTCTTCTGTGAGACTATATACTAGCGTAGGCGTTGCCTCTTATATACAACCTCTCAACTCCTCAAGGGCAAGACTTCCACATATCTGTACGAAACCCTCCAACAGGGACAGGTCTAAGGCAGTATGCTGCTGTTATTGTATGGTTAGCCCTGTAGGGGGGAGTTGTCACTTTGTGTCTGAAGGGGACAAGAAGAGAGAAGCCGTACAACATGTGACAGTCACTGACAGTGAATGGGGCAACGAGCAAGGCACGATGCTCAAGTAACCCTCTAAGGACAGCACGATGCCTCAAATATATCCTTTGCCGTCCAATATTGTCAAAAAAAGCTACTTTTTTTCAAGGGCCCTCACAGCATGATTCACCAATGCGGCTTTTCGCTTCAGCCACTGACAGTTAATGCAGCAAGAAGCAAGGCACGACGCTCAAGGACAGAACGATGCCTCAAACTTCATCTTCATTTGTTGACTAAAGTTATCAACATACATCGCATGAATGTTTGCATTTAGGCAAATTTAAGATGCCCTGACGGAAACGCCGCTTTAAGTTCCGTGATACTATGTTAAAGTGGCATAGTCACATTTCACATTTTTAGAACTGTTCTAGTCTACTATGTGGTTAAGACTTAGTGAGAGTGGTGATATTGCCCCTCTAAAATCATGGGAAGGTTATAACGGCATTTAAGTGGCTTAAAGTCAATAACTTCACAAAATAGTGCTTAGATGAGTGTTAAGATTCCAAACGTTATAAATGTGTTTAAGATCTTAAGACTAAAACAGTCTTATTTAAAATTTGTTTAGCTACAAGTGTTCTAAATCGAAATACTTTTGAATATGGGTCGGATCGAAAAAAGATGCTGATCTGGGTTTTGGGGGATTATCTGCTTTGCAAGAGCCACAGAATAAAAATACATACACCAGTATGGTCTTTGTTGGTTTTTCATAAGAGGCCATACTCTAGGCTTTCGGAAAAAATTATAATTTTGCATATACGATGATTTTTTGCTGATTTATGAGCCTCCAAAGTTGAAAAATGGCTAAAATCCAGGTTTTTTAGCTAATTATCCATGTTTAACAAGGCCCTCATGTCAACTGACACATCAAAAACTATCACTAAACAGCATTTCCTAGTAGCTATATATGTTATCTGAACAAATCAGCTCGTTACACTTTCATATCCCACGCAAATTTGTCAACAGTGACCTTCAAATGTAGCAACTACATGTTTCGGAGGCGTCTGTGACGTTAATAAAAGGGCCTATATCTTTATCAATAGTATTCACTTAATATCCTTACTACCAGCAATCTAGAGCCTTCCAATGGGTGAGCTCATGGCAAAAAAAAATTTGAGCCACGCCCACTTTTACTCTCCCTTATGGGCAATATAGTGTATTGGAACTCGAGTTATCGTCACAGACGCCTCCAAGCATTATAGTCTTTCCAGCGTTTAATTATGTTTTTATATATATTTCTTGTACCCTGTGTACTCTATTTGGTTGTATTTGAGGATCCTCAACAGCATTTGATTCGATATGTACCGAACAGGCACCGCGGGAGGGGTATTTATACTTTGCTGAGGCGTCTGTGACGTTAACCCAAAATTTGGCGTGGGAACAAGGTCGGCGTTCCTGTTACCCACCGGAAGTGGCGCACATCCGGGTACCGTTTTGACGAGCAAAGAAGCGTCTGATCTTGCTGGAGCGACTCCCAAACCAACAATTCAGAGTTCTTTTTCAGCTATTTCAACCGAGAAAGGTAAGGGATCGGACTAAAATATGTTATATTTTGATTCATTTTGCACCAAGGCCTGCGCTGATACATTTATTTTCGTTTAGAACGGTCTATTTTAGGTAGACTTAACCGTTTATTTTCGTTTAAGTGCTCGCTTATTAATGTCATGGACGCCCCCATGTTAGTTTTCGCAATTTCTAACCGGTGCACCCTCCGCGGAGGCGTCTGTGACGTTAATGCGGGCTCGGCGAAAAATCATTCTGGCTATCGTTCTATCTTTCCCTGAGGGTACATATCAACTTGATTCAATAGAATAGATGTTCCTCTATGCCTCTATGCAGTTTAGTAGCAATCCCATGTATCTAAGGCTATGTTTTATGCCTTTTAAAAAAATATTTTGGAAAATTTTTGGATTTTCAGTCAGAAAATGTACTCTCACTCAGCTGAAAGCTATCTGAACTTAATATATTATGGTTAATTCTCTTCCTACTAAGTCCCCTCATCATGTTGGTGGGCTATATTTACGCTGGTACTCCTTTTCTGGCCACTGCAAGCCAATTTATGCATTTTCGGGTTAACGTCACAGACGCCTCCGACGAAAATGAAATTGTCACTGTACAGTGACTATTTGATCGATTTGAACAATGTAACTTCGTACCATGCTTCAGGGGCATGTAAGCTAATGCCCTGACCAAGAAATGTTTTTATTTATCAAAGTTTACATATATTTATAGGTCATTTCATTAACGTCACAGACGCCTCGAAAGCAGTTAATCGAATGGAAATAATAGTTCCCCTGCACCCAACCTCTCCATATTTTTAGACAGCATGCCCCTACTATATATCTAAAGAGCCAGTAAGGTGTCTTGGCAGTAGTTAAAACTTTTTTTTCCAACTTCTGTGTCCCCTGGCTGTTTTTGCTTAAATGCTGGGGCAGACCCACTTCTGTTTGTCTGATGTGCTCAAAATCCTCCATGCTTTTGCTATACACCTGTGTCTAATTATACAATCAACTTAAGTAAACATTTGCCAATAATTAGCAATTATTATTCATGTTGCAAATTTATTTAAAAGGTCTGAAATTCCCTTAAATAACCATAAATTGTTGTCTACTTTGCAGTATGGTACGACCGAAGCTGCCGCCTGGAATGGTAAAGATGGGCGCACAGCGCAAGGCGGAAAGTCGGGCCCGTTAGAAGAGAGAAGATGAGGAGGCCTATAACACTTCTGATGGCTTTGTGACCGTTCTAGTAAAGTACTGTTATAGTAGAGATATCCGAGGCGTCTGTGACGTTAACCTAGTAAATGTATGGGTTTAGCCAGACAGCTAGTATGGCCCTGCTAGTGCTAGAAGGGTCTTTATTACTGTTTTCAATGGTTGTAAACAGGTAAACTTGCCTTGTAGAATAGAGAAAAGTGAATTTTTTTTGTTTAAAGACTGAGCGCATACTCAAAAAATTGTAAAAATGTTTCCATTAAGGTTCTAAACAATGCACCAACCTTTTCTGTAAATGTGTGTAAGGTATTAAGATGTTCTAAACACTTTTAATGATTTTGTAACCAATCTAGTTTATTACTGTGAAACTCGAGGCGTCTGTGACGTTAACTGGGCACTTGGTACCATGTTGCACACACTAGTGTGACTAATTGGTCATAAACTCACACCTAAAACCTTTTGCTTTGGCAACTAGATGTACTAAAGACATTAGACAGTAATTTTAATGGTAAACAAAGCAAGATTTAGGAAACTAGGCTAAAGTTGGCAAGGTGTTATAGAATGCTTTGGATTTTTCTATTTTCTACATAATTAAAAGTGCCACAATTTTTTAAATTTACGACTTACAGCTATGAAATTTCTCAGGATTAATGGTACCTAGTCAGCCAACTAGGAGCCAAAATTTGGAATACCTAGGTCACTTTAAAAGAGTTTCTTGCAGTGCACTATTCATTAACGTCACAGACGCCTCGGGATTAGGGTAGCATGTGGTCTACGGTGAATAAAAACTGCATTCTTGGGCGAAACAGAGTTCCACGGCGGTTTCAGGGAGTCAAGATGCTACCCTTTCAGGAAAATAAAATTGTTAAGTGAAATTGTGAATTTTGTGTTTTGTCCTTATGTACCCCCAGATCAGCTTTTTTTTTCGATCCGACCCATATGTGTTTAGAATTGCACTGTTTAGGTAAAAAGTTATAGGTATAAGCACATTTCCAAATAGTGCTTAAATAAGTGTTTAGAATCTTAACAGGCTGCTATAATGTGCTCAAAAAGTAATCCCTTTTTGAAAGTGTTTAGTTAAAATATATTTAGAATCTAAACACTTTCGTGTTTAGAATAACTGACTCAAAAGCGTTTAATTTCTAAACAGTGTTTTTACAGTGTACTTATACTGCTTTGTTTACGTTCTGCCCCTACCTGTACCGTTTTGTCAGTCCATTGTTCGTACTCACCTGGAAACAAACATAAACAATCATTATCAAGTGAACACAGTGATTTCATCATCTAAAAGCTTGAATTAGGTTAAAGTGACATGGTCCGATTATTAGGGCTCAAAAATTTGTTTGGTTAAAAACAAACCAGAAAATTGAATATGGCAATACTTCATGTCCCACCAACTTTATTAAAAGTTATTCCCTGGATTTCATGATCAGCTTAGAATTTGGCCAATTATCAGTTGTATACTCAATATAAGACCTTTTTGAGGGCACGCTTTAAGGCTCCCCATTACAAAATACACTGTAAAAACTATATCACTATATAGCTGTGTTCATTGGAGTCTCTATATTGCCTCTTATTGCCCTATTAAGGGTATTTTATCGTGCCTTATCCTCCAAATATGATACTGTAATCACTTTTTGAACACATTTAAGTAGAATTCAATTACACCTCCAAAGGGTTGACATGGTGCATGAATACAGTGTTCTCACCAGTGCTGCAGTGTAGTATTAAAGCAGTATGCGGTCAGTTTAAATAGGACTAGATATATAGGAACAACTGTGAATAGTTTTTTTTATGTGTATTATTTGGTACAATATCCCCAGCCTACCAAAGTATCATGTATAGCTAAAAACAATAACCTTATGATACCCTTCCTACCCCTTGACACCAATTGAATAGATGTTTCCTATTATTACTTCCTACGAATATATAATTTTAAAAAGGAAGCGCCTTGTTTATAACTTTATAGCCAGCATCGTCCGTTTCAACCATTTATACAACAATACTTATATGATATATTCATCAATGTGCCTTATAGTCATCATGCCAAGGGGTGTTCTGCATAATCCCAGGTGTCTACTTCCCCTCCTGAGCTGTTAATTGATTGTGTATAATTTAAAGCTGTTTGCTTCCTTTATATATGACAGTGAAGTATTCTAGATTCAAACCACGCACATTGTATATTCTGCCCGCCCAGACACCCCATGCCTGGCCCTTTTAGGGCTGTATAGTGCTTTAAGGTATTTGACTTCATGATGCGTGAATGTGGTCCGGCATTATAATTATTAAGTCTACTTCCCAGGGTTGCAAGTATCATGCCCAGCCCTGGGGATTGTACCAACCCTGTGGATTCGGTATGATGCATGGATTTGGTACTGGCGAGGGGACTCGCCAGGTCTGCATTCATGCATCATGACGACAAAAGCCGTAACTCATTAGAGTAACATGCGGCCTTTGAAGGGGGATCTTTAAACCCTACCGCCTTTAGATAAACCAAGAGTATACTGCTCCTCGCATACACTACTCGCTGAACCAAAGCAACACCAGCGAGTTACCGGGCGAGTTACTCACCGACCCTTTATGTCAACGGCAAGATGCTTGGATGCAGTCCTGACAAGTTACTTGCCAGGTCTGCATTCATGAACGGTTTTGTTTTAATTCGACTTCTGTTATGGAGCCCTAGCCCACCGCAGACCTAACTGAGGGTTTTGCGGGATCATGGCACGTTTTAGGTCTTAAATCTGCCACAATTATCGCCTTATTGCCCGATTTCACGATAAACCAAACCTACTCCGTTTGATCGATTTAAACCAAGGGCATGATGCATTAAGGCATACTGCCATCCTTAAAGTGCTAAGCCTGCTTCTTCCACCCTACCCGGTTTGACCCCAGGATGGGTGGAGTCAGTCTGAGAGTGGGCGGACTACAGACACTATCCATCCTAATGCACCTTAACCCAGATATGCCTGAGGAGGGAAATAGTGTTTTTTTTATAACAATATTTTTTTCCTGTGTTAAATTGGTGCTTTTTATGCATTTTTAGCAAAATTGGGAAATTCACGCCCATGGCCTCTGATTTATGGACCGTCCTTTTAAAAGGACGGTAGGCACATAAGACATCAAAATTTCACAGGAAGTTCATTATTCAAATCTTTTCATATGACAATGATATGTATGCATGTAAAATGATGCAATTACCTCAGTAGACTGCCCTCAAGGATGGCACTGGTATTATTCTTTATTGTGAAGGTATGTTTTCAATTGTGCATGAGTTGATATATTGCCTAGCAACCACATTTGACAAAAAATCCATGCCTAGCAACAAGCATGCCGAATAGGCATAAGAGAGCCTTAGATACAGCTAACCCAAGTATGCAGACCCAAGGGTACCCATGATACTTATTACATTTGTTTTGAATCAATATGTTGCCTATCCATTACATTCAAAAACATTCTGTGCCTAGCAACCAGCATTAGAATGGCCTTAACAGCCTAGCAACAACATTCAAAAACATGCTATGCCTAGCAACAAGCATGTGAAATGGCACTAATCGAGCTTAAGGTACACCTAACCCCAGTATGCAAACCCAACGACACCCATGATACCTTTCATTATTATCAATATGTTGCCTGTCCATGACGTTGTAAAACATCCTGTGCTTAGCAACAAGCATGTGGCATAGCCTAAACAGCCTAAACAGCCTATCAACAACATTCAAAAACATGTGAATTGGCCTTTAGAGAGTTATAGATACACCTAACCCCAGTATGCAGACACTAGGATACCCAGGATACTTCTTGTGGTCATTTTAGATCAATATGTTCCCTATCCATCACATTTAAAAATATTCTGTGACTAGCAACAAGCATGTGGAATGGCCTAAACAGCCTAGCAACAAGATATAAAAATCTAATGTGCTTACATTTAAACCTTATGGGTCTAGAACTATTTGATGAATGTCAGTATTTTACATCACTGTTAGATTGGATCACCATTAAATATTCACTGACATTTTTCAGAATCGCCCTTCCATTACTGTTTTACTCTGCAACATTTTAGACTGGATTACTATGGCAACCAGAAAATTCTCTTCAGAGACATCCAATAATATGTAAAAGGGTTTCTGTAGGATTCCAAATGAAGGCATTTCTATCAAAAATAGATACGTTGTCCACTCCACGATTGGATTTCTGAGGGAAAAAACCATTAAAAAAACAGTTTTCACTATCTTGTCTTGGCTGTGTTGTAAGAAAGCCTATGCTAAACAGGTGATGCTAATTGGCACCAACAGCTTGAAATGGATGATGCCATTGGACATCATTTTGAAAAATACAAAGATGTATCTTTCTGGAAGAGAAAATAGTCTGATTGTCATATTTTTTAACAGGTTAAAGATTAAATTACTTTCTTTTAGCCCAAATTATAAGATATTCATATTTTACCCTCCCCATGGTGGATTTGGGCCTAATATGACAAGGAATCCCCTGTCTTTTTGTAGTAATATCAGTCTGGGATGCCCATAGTCAAGGTTTTCAGTGATTTCTGAGTCAAGAGTGAATGGGCTAAGTAATATTGTAGTGGCTTGAATAAGCACCGGGGTCTCAAATAAGCACAGGTCCTGTATAAGTGGACGGTAAATGATGGTTTGAAATGAACATTCAGGCAAGTTTTCTATTTTGAATAAGCACAGGTCTCGTATAAGCACAGTGCATATTGAATCATTATGATAAATAAGCAGGGCTGTCCTTATTCTTTTGAACACAATTGAATATCATGAGTGCAAAAGAGAATGGGTAGGTGACCAGTCAAAGATATAGAATATTGGAGGGGTAATGAAATACTTGAAATGAGATGTTTCTACTACAAAACCAGTGCCAAACTGACTGACCAGAAGCTCAGTATCTGGCGGGGACAAATTCCAATCCAGCTTTTTGCAAATAGGCCGCTAGTCAGCCATGTCAGCCCAGAGTGATAGCATAGAGCACCAGTACATTTTTCAAATCTTCAGATTTGCTCACTAGAGAAATGTATGATTCAAATCATACTTGTAATCCCCATTGCCTGCCACATACCATTTGGTGATCAGTAACCTATTGATCCTGTATACCAACAAAGTCTTTTAGGTCTGTTCCTTGGGATAGGGGACATCAAATCTCTATCCAGCCCATTTCCCATGCCTGACGCTAGGCACAGAATGTTTTTGAATGATGTTGCTAGGCTGTTTAGGCCATGTCACATGCTTGTTGCTAAGCACAGGATGTTTTACAATGTCATGGACAGGCAACATATTGATTCAAACAAATAATGAAAGGTATCATGGGTGTCGTTGGGTTTGCGTACTGGGGTTAGGTGTACCTAAAGCTCGATTAGGGCCATTTCACATGCTTGTTGCTAGGTACAGCATGTTTTTGAATGTTGTTGCTAGGCTGTTAGGGCCATTCTAATACTGGTTGCTAGGCACAGAATGTTTTTGAATGTAATGGATAGGCAACATATTGACTGGGGTTAGGTGTACCTAAAGCTCGATTGGGGCCATTTCACATGCTTGTTGCTAGGTACAGCATGTTTTTGAATGTTGTTGCTAGGCTGTTAAGGCCATTCTAATGCTGGTTGCTAGGCACAGAATGTTTTTGAATGTAATGGATAGGCAACATATTGATTCAAAACAAATAAGTATCATGGGTACCCTTGGGTCTGCATACTTGGGTTAGCTCTATCTAAAGCTCTCTTATGCCTATTCCGCATGGTCGTTGCTAGGCATGGAATTTTTGTCAAATGTGGTTGCTAGGCAATATATCAACTCATGCACAATTGAAAACATACCTTCACAATGAAGAATAATACCAGTGCTATCCTTGAGGACAGTTTACTGAGGTAATTACATCATGTTACATGCGTCCATATCATTGTCACATGAAAAGATTTGAATAATGAACTTCCTGTGAAATTTTGATGTCCTATGTGCCTACCGTCCTTTTAAAAGGACGCTTTTAAACAATTATCCATTAGTGAGGGGTCAAACTAATTAGACATTTTTTTGGTGCTAAATTTGCCTCTATGCCATTAGTTTTACATGTTTTTGGCAAAAAATGTTGAAAACTCATACATTTGTCATACTTTTCTAAGCCCTGTAAGAGTCAGGATTTTGAGACAGGCATTATTTTGTGAGAAACCCCTCTGCATATGGTTGCCATGGTTACATGAAAAATGATAAGCATACTTGTAAAATCAAAATAGAAGCATGTACCCTTGTTCTATTATAATTTGAAGTTAAAAATAATATGAATTCAATTTTGATATTATTTTAGTGATCATTAAAGTAGTACATTTAGGCGTCCTTTTAAAAGGACGGTAGGCATATCTGGGTTAAGCCAATCAAACCCCCTGCCTGCATTATCGGATGCAGTCTGTCTTCTAGGGTGCTGTGAGGAAGGAGCCGAACAGGCGAAATAGGTGTATGCATATAATAACGTTATGGAGACGGATAAATGTGGAGATAGAATTTACAAGACATTAAGAGAACGCATTCTTATACTGATAATCATAATACATTAATTATCATATCATAGTTAGCAATCTATGAATGTTTTCTCTTACATTTGTGGGCAGCTGAGGAGAAAGGTACATCCAGGAGCGGTTTTTAGTACCGGGGTTTGGCTACTAGGGGGCATCACAATGATCAAAAATGGGAACATGGGCCAACAATATGGCGGCCGTGGAGCGGAGACGCGTCTCTGTGACAGCGTAAAGCTAGACGCTGCCACGAGGTGGGAAAACGTGACATTAGGGGAAAACACCTTAATTTAAGTTCATGTCTTCAGCTACAATTTGATGCTTCAAGCATCAAAATATTTGAAATAGCGGCTGAGAAATGACATCCCAAACATGGGATGGTAGGGACATGTAGGAATTCAGAAAAGACTGCAATGTGATCACATATCAATCTATTTTCAAATAATCCATATAAATCATAATTATTAGAAATTAAACCAATAAATGCATATTATTGTACATAGATTTGGATCTGATAGGAATATTGGCATTCTATTTTCAGTTTCGAAATCCTCATGGATGGAGCAATTGGATAGGGATAATTTCTATTCCAAAAGATTGAATTTATGGTTGCCATGGCAACCAAATGTCAACAAATGGGCTAAAAGTGGCTAAAAACGTTCTTTTTACATTCCAAATAAGACCAATTTAGAATAGAAATAGAGTTTTGATCATAGCTCCAAAGGATTCCTTGTATAAAGTTAGTCTAAGATCATTTTCTCTTAAGTATTCACATTTTTAGCTATATTTCCTGAAATATCATGTTTAGAGCATTTATGGCTATTCCCCCTAATGGTACGAATTCCCAGGTTTCGTCACACATTTGCTCTAAGGTGATTTTTTACATAGAAAATGATGGTTTTCTCCAAAACGTTCTATTATGGGGTAATTAGTCCATATTTGGAATGTAAATGGAACATTTTGAAACCAATATGAAGCCTAAATAAGGTTTTCTCCCTAAAACGTGTTGCCATAGCAACCACAACTTCCTTCCAAATTGAAAAAGAATGAATTCCAATCTATAGAGAAAGACATAGTGATTACTGCACTGAAAACAGAATGTTAATATCATTTCTTAGTCCAGATTTATGACAAAAAATATGAAAAATAGTGGTTAGGTAATAAGTGAAATTTTGCAAAATCATGATAATTAGATTACAATTTAAAAAAAAAGAGTTAGAGCCTATTGGCTGTTTGGCAAGGGTAGCACCATCCCAGATTCGTGAAGCAATGTCTCAAAAACTAGAAGGGATATCTCCATCTATGATACCTCATTTGAAAGCTTAAGACTTCAATTTTAAAACATACATTTCGTCGCCTCAGTATACAAAGGTTATATAAACAGATAAACAGGCAGGCAGCAAGGCTTGTCAAGATATTATGTCATAAAATAACCAATAGCATAAAAATGAATTTATATAATAGGGTGGGCAGCCCTAAGCTTGTCACATCACAGGACTAAGCTATTGCCAAAACCAATTCTTTTTCAATTTCGGAAAAAAAAAGATTTCAAGTAATTTTTGAGCTTTTTCAAAGTCGACTTGATAGTCCACGAGTGGACGCTGTTGTCAGTGAGTCAGTGCTGAAGTTTGTGAGTCAAATTTTGGCTACTTGTCAGGCCAAAGTAAAATTAAAATGAAATAAAATGTAAAAGTCCGACCTACCCTAACTAGATTTTCAGACAATGTAGCCTGAAACACACTTTTTTTGGCCTAATTGGAGTTGATCTAAAATCCAGAGCATTTGGCCCTTCATACGGGGAAGACACTGGGTAAAACTCACAAAAATGCTGACATGAAATGTCGCCTTTAACTGTTTAATTGATATGAGTGAGGAACTGTTGTTGCAAATGCGTGTTTAATATTGATAATCCAAATATAGTATAAAAATATTGATTTCTACGACTATTATTAGATTTACTAGTATTAAAGTCATTGAATGTTATCCCTGTGGATTACATGGATATGGGTTCCAGGCTCGGGTTGTAATTAATCCCAGGGGATTGGTAATTATAGAGGATAGAAGTGGAGGGAGATGAGTATTGGTAGTGCTTCAGACTGTTGTCAATTAAAGTAATCTAACGCGTTAGTAGTCATCAATCTAGTAGCAATGTAAGCCGGATTGCGTGGGAGGTTGTGGGAGTGTTGGGGTAGGGGTGATTGGGGCAGAGAGGGAGTGAGAGGGAGAGAGAGGGAGGAAGGGGGGGCAGAGGGAGGGTAAGACAGAGGGGGGCTAAGGGAGGCCGAGGGAGAGGGAGGGAGAGGGAGGAGATGGGGGGATATAGGGTGGGAAGGGGGTAGGCCTTGGGAGGAGGGCAGGTACGTAGGATAGATACTGGGAGGTAGCAGTGGAGGAGGATGCATGGGAGGTGGGGGCCCTTGATGGGGGTCCCCATGTCCCCTGTCAATTTTAATATATGTCCCATGTGCCATGTTACTCTTAATTTAAATTATAAATTTTCCTCCTATCCCATGCCACTAAGCTCCAAAATGGCCCATGTGGCCATGGCCAATATTGGGGTCCAGGGCCATAGGGAGTGACAATGAGGGGTGAAAGGGATGCAGTGATGAATAGAAGTACTGAAGGAAGCAAGCAGGGGGAGAGGCACTGAGGGAGGCTGGGATCAAAGAAAAATAGGGAGCGTATCAGGCAGTCAGGAAGAGAAGGATGCAATAGAAGCCGCAATGATTCATCAATTAATTTGTCTAAATAATGCAACCTGAGCTAAAGCCTACTTTAAGTGCACTGATAAATCTCAGGTCCCTGTTACAGCTTGCGTTTATAAAGGGACCTGTTCTTTTATGAGTGATTTGGGGTTTCTAGACCTGCACCTAAACCCCCACTTCCTCTATAAAGCCCTGGAGTGCCGTTTCTTGCTAAATTCCGACTGTTACTGTAAGGGGCAGCAAACGTCTCGCCTTTAAACCAGACATCTGCGCTTATTTGAGACCCCTGTATAAACGGGTTATTACGATACAATGTACTTGGCAAAAAATACTGGGGTCCAGGTTGAGCAAGAAACGAGGCATCCTGGTAGGGCGGGGGCGGGGGGGGGGGGGTGACCTGTAGTAGCAGGGGGCGGGGTCAGGTACAAGTATACCCTAATGATGTCCTCGTGATTTGTAATGATGTTTTGAAGGAGGAGATTATCTGATGGTTGTGTAATGAGACGTAAGTCACACACAGATGGAGCAACACACCGGAACCTCCTCCAGACCCAACCTGCTCTAACTTCCGGTCCCTGTGAATTGTGGGTGGTTGTGGGTTGGGGAATAAGGGGGTTACGTCATTGTATGGATACCAAACATTTGTATTTGACATACAGAGATATGCTATATTAGTATCATGGTTAATGTTTTTGTGCAATGTTTCTTAAATCAAATAAGTTGAATTAGTGGGGACTATTATCGCAAAAACGCTGTGTTAGCCAGGTCCTTCTGTTTCAAAAACTGTTTATCTAACATCCAATTGATGTTTGAGTGTATATTTTGGTTTGAAATATCTTTATTTGCTATAATCCATGTGCGTCGTACATAATCATAGTTCCTTAGATGTTGACATAGGATCAAGTCATGAAGATGCTTTTACATAGCAGTCCATATCGGACAGAATAACAATAGAGTAAGGTCAGTACCGGTAAGATCCTACCCAGGCAAATGCCCCCATAGGCTCTTACCGGTAGTTTAACATATAATAAACCTCTATAAATCTCTATATGTATACATATAACTCAATTTTAAAATACATACGGTTCATGGGCTCCTATCCCGAGGCATCCGCACAGCTGTGCACTCTGGCAAGAAAACCCTCAGAGAATAATTCAATTCTAACTTCAGTCCTGAAATAATGTCATTTGAAATACGGTTTATTACTTTAAGGGTCGCATAGTGCTTTGATGGACTCTGCCCTATGCAAAGGTTTCTAATGAGATGTACCCATTCTTGTCATGTTGCATGAATGCAGCTAAGGGTAGACTTCTAACCTGGGCTTCATTCATGCTTCATGCTGACTATTCCGCGCTGTGTCAACTTCGTAGGGTGGGCATGCGGCTTAAATGTAGCACCATTTAGTAACACGACAGAGATGCATTTATGCATCATGGCGATAACAGCAAAATGATATAAAATCGCTATTCTACTCTTAACAGGTTAACAAATAAATCCCAGACAACGTGACACAAGTTTACGTGAACCTGCCCCGAGGCCGGAACTTTGATGTATTTACCCAAGATGCATTGCAAAGCCCTAAATACATTTCTACACTCCTGGCAAGGATTGGAATTCCGTTCCACTTCAGATAGGGTTATAGGGATCTGACTACTGCCTTAGCCTTTAAAGGCAGCAGAAGGCTTTGATGCACCATGCGTTTTGCCATACTGATGTATGAATGCAGCACTGGCGAGTAATTCGCAAGTGCTGCATTTGTACATCATGCCGACCCTATTGGGTCAGTGTACACTAAGAAGATTCGGCATCATATCCCTGTTTGAAACTACTTTGATGCGTCATGATGAAGAATTGATTTGGACCTTTGCCACCATCAAAGGTTCACAGTGTGTTGTGCCGTGTGCTTGCCATTCCCAATAGGTATAATGTTTTAATTGCACTTCAGGAAATGCATAACATGATTTATTGTAGGACTGAATACAAGACTGATGCTCTATGTCCTCATCGGGAAAAAACGTTAAAAGTTGCCATTCGTTGGAGACACCATCAAGGTATGAACTTAAATTCTCAGTAATGTACAATCGCATATGCACAGAGAGAAGAAACAGCGACAAAAAGGGAGTTCAGGATGCCTCCAAAATGACTCCCATCTTTAAGGGAGCCCAGGTTGCCTAGGGGAGCCTAGGTGACTCCCTGGGCGATCTAAGGGAGTCACCTGGGGGAGTCACAGAGTTCCCTGACTCATCCAAGGGAGTCACATAAGAAACTGGGCTCCTCTAAAGAGGGGAGTCACTTTGGAGGCAACCTTGACCCCCTTTTGAGGCTGTTTCTTTTCTCTGTGATATACATATATGCTAATTATTTTAGCAGGAAGACCTTGCTTCTAGAGAAATCCACTTATAGACGTATCTGTAAGCGGCCCTTTGTGTGGGCAGTCTGACTAAGTACGACAACCAGACACGAAGTAACTATTTAAAGACGGCATGTCACTAAAAGAATTGTTACCATGATGCACCAATGCATCCCCGGCGACTTACTCGCCAAGACTGCTTCAGTGTATCATGCCGACCCTTCAAAATGTCTCAACCCCGCAGGGTCAGTATGGCGCTTGAATGCAGCACTGGTGAGTTACATTCATGCATCATGATGACCAAGGGCATGAAATATTAAAGCATTATGTCGTTCCTAAAGGGTTAACTTAAGTAAAGTCGTTCTCACTACTCACCCAGTTTCCTTATTTATTTTTTGGAAATACAAGATCTCCTATGCTTAAGCACTGGATGGTCGTATTCAATGGCACCATTGAATACAATGTTGCCGTATTCAATGGGCTAAGAAAATGTAGTTTTCCCTCAATTAAATGGCTTCAAATAAAAAAATAAACACAAATGCCAACTACATTGATACCGCTCTGATGCATTTCACTCGTGGGGGCTGGGGCGCATCCCACTCAGCCTGCGGCTTCGTGGGATACTGCCCCAGCCCCCACTTGTGAAATACAACAAGGACGGTATCAATGGGCGTTGGCATTTGTCTCTTTATTTTTGTACGCCTATATGTCTGGCCTAAGAATTGGACCAGTGTAGTTAAGACAAACTAGAAGCGTCCACCTCTCTTAAATTTTTTGACACTTCTTGATTAAAGTATCCATTTTTGTTGGCATTGTACTTGTCTACAGCGCTGGCGAGAACCCCACCAGGAGGGTCTTTGAGGACACATTGTCAGTCGTCATGATTGAATTTTCGTCAACCGGCCAATATTTACAAATGAAGAGGCTATTTGTAGCTGGCAAAATGTGGTATTTATATTAATATTCTATATATTTGAACAGGAAAATTTTGTGAAAGAAATTTTACTAGTGGTTGTGAAACAGGTTCCGTCACATCACCATTTGCCTGCGACCACGTAAGTTGTTCTTAAAACGCTCCAGATCTATTTACTCACCAGCACTGCATTGGTGCATCATGGTAATTAATTCATGGTGTTTATTCTCTAAACTGATACACACAGAATCATCACAGACTTGAGCAGGGCGTAGTTAACATGTAATATATGCTGGTGCTAGAGTTAAGACAAATACCATAGTTATAGACATGATTCCCAAATGTGGTATGCAGCCCTTAACCCTTTAAGAACAGAATCATGCATTAACGTCATCCCAAATGTCGTCATGATGCATGAATGCAGCCCTGAAGAGTAACTCGCCAGGGCTGTATTCAAGCACCATGCCAACCCTACCGGATTGAGGCACCTTTACAAAACCTGCGAGTTACTCACCAGGGCTGTATTAATGTATCTTGCCAACAAATGTCATATTTTAGCAACATGCCGTCCTTGAAGGGTTAAAGGATTAAACCCCCAAGCTGTAACAGCCCCTAATCAGGGGTAAGAATCGATTTAATTCGATCAAACGGAGTAGGTTCGGTGCGGCGTGAAATCGGGCAATAAGGTGATAATTGCGGCAGATTTGAGACCAAAAACGTTCAACAATCCCAGAGAACCATCGGTTAGGTCTGTGGTGGGTCAGGGTTTCATAACAGAAGTCCGATTATTCCTAAAGCGTTCGCTTGGGAAATATTTCTCTGAGGGTTCGAATATGTGGCTATTAAAAGCTTATCTGAATACATCTGACCACCACAACCAGCTCAGCAAAGACACTATAGAGCCAATGTATGTTTTTACCCCCTAACCTAGGAATATTTGAAACTCTCAGGAACTATTTTTAGATAGGAATACTGGTAGTTTTCTATGCGGATAGGAAAGCAGGAAAGTAGCATCCTATTCTGTCCTCCTTCTACAGAAGAGTCTTCTTATTGTCTCTCCTTTCACAAAAGAGTTCCCTGAAGTCTGTACCTTGTGGCAGAGATGAGTGAGGGAGTCTGTGCCAAGGGAGATTGGGAAGTGTACCCCCAGGGGGGGCACTCCCTCTTATAGTAACCATGTGCGTACATCAGCCTAAATCTAAAGAACTCTCATAAAGGAGACAAAATTCAGTAAAAGCCTACCCCTTTCCATTCAGTTCAGGCAATCTTCAGAAATGGACCTCATATGATTGGTTTTGAATTTAGCAAAAACATTCCCTTTGAATTTTGGGAAACCCCACACCCTTTTGATAACTCTCATAGAGGGCACTAAATTCACCAAAAACATACCCCTTTCCCTTTGAACTCTGGGAACAATTACTAGGTCCCTAAAATATATAAATATTACTATCTGTCTGGTAAACTGCATTTTTTGAAAAGGCAACCCTTACCCCTCCATGATGTAAAGAGCCCTAAAAAGTACCCCTTTAACCCAAAAGAATGAGCAAAAAAGCACCCTTTAAAAGGGCCCTGTAGGTTGCCTTCATAGGTGTAAAGAGAGGGGTACTTTCCCTTCGATTGGTGTGCGCACATGGTTCCAAAAAGCTGAGGAAGTGGCCCCCTTTGGAGAGAACCCTATATGTCTCTTACTATGCCGGTACCTGGAGGGTGGGGGTAGCCGGGGTGGGACGGATACTGCTTGTTACTGCCGTGTAATTAGCTGACTCCGGCAACCAGCGCCTGTTTGCTCAGACATGAGTGACTCAGCAAAACTACATCCGGGGCATTACCCAGCTCACTATACCCAGCCCTAGTGCTGGCCTAGTATAAAGCCAATGTCGGGGGACAATGCCAATATTTGCGAATCCTTGTAATTAAATGTCTAATTCATTACAAAAAAGTACTTAAAATAAGGTACATGGATAGTGCATCTGCTGCCATATTTGCAATGCTATTTACATCAAGATGATAGATGCAAAATGTAGTTCTTATGCTACACGTTTATTGATTGATATCCTGTAAACATGATCTTGTAAACAGGAAATATATTTGGTCCACGATGTAAATAGCATCAGGGGAATAGGTCTTACTAATTAAGAAACCTCAAGGTAACCAACAGAAATATTGGCCCACTCGCCAGATTTTTCCACTGCTGTATAAGGCAATGGGAGCTATTAGGCGACCAATATAGCAGGACAGGGCGGGATGAGAATATATATCGCGCAGACATTAATAAATCAAGAAAGCAACTTAAAAATGGGAAAATAAGAAAGGAGAAAGAGAGGGGGGAGGCAGATAGGTAAACATGGATATTGAAATCCAGGGCTATATAGGGAGGCAGAAGGAGAGGTATAGACAGATATACACAGCTGATACAGGCAGGCAGCGAGGCTTGTCAATAAAAAATGCAGAGAGAAATACATATGGGGGAGGGAGCGGAGGCGGAGGGGGAGGACCGTTTTATTTGATCGCCTCCTAATCATTAGTTGCCAATAACAGTCGTTCCCGACTTTATTGTGCCTACCCTTTCTCAATTAATTATATATCCGAAAGGGCACACTACATTCCCGAGCACTTTTGACATTCTGGGAGCACGAGGAGACTTTCAGTTATCAATCATGAAAGTTTTGTTAAATGTCAAGTTGCTGATACAAGGATATCTACGCCAACAGGCAATTATTACGTGCCTTCTGAGTGAAGTCCCTTAGACACAGTGTCCTATTGCAGTAATATACGTAGTTACATCACAGTTGACTGAGAGAATGACAGAAATGACCTGACTGTATTTTACATATAAGGATGTAGGTTAAGGTCGTCCATCGAGCACACTCGCCTCCTGTGGGTATAAGTCAGATATGATACGCATGACTGGCTGCATGAGTGTTAAAAGCCTTGGACAATGGTAATTATCCATGGTTGACGCCTTGGACAATTACCCTGTCCTTGGCTTGTAACACTCAAACAGCAAGTCAATTGTATCATATCTACCACATACATGGATCCATGGGTGCACGGGATCCATTGACGCGCTACTCCCTGGCCTCAAGGTTTGTTGATTTTCTTAATTTTAAGACAGTAGGGCCATCTAAAAACACAAAACTCCACTTCCCAACATATATGTACATCATACATTACTCATTGAAGCTGGGGCATATCACACAAAACGTACCACTCGTTGAAGCTGCACACAGAGAAAGTCCAGGTTGCCTCCAGAAAGACTCCCCTTTGCAGGGGGGCCCAGGTTGCCTGAGGGAGCCTAGGTGACTCTCCGGCTGACCTAAGGGAGTCACCTGGGGGAGTCATATAGCTCTCTAGGTCATATGACTCCCCCGCAAAGAGGAGAGCCATTCTGGTGGCAACCTGGACTCCCTTTTGACGCTGTTTCTTCTCTGTGTGCAGTTGATCACACTTTGTCTTGAGGTTGTGAGCTAGGAACTCAGCCTTATAGAATGGTGGGTTTGTACATGAGGGACGGTCCACTATGCAGTTGAACTCATGTTTCACGCCCAATGAGGAGTAATGGCTTAAGGTTAGGCCCACTTTAGTCAGTATACTGAGTGTGGGCTTCAGAGCAGGCACAGTGCTAGTAGCATAGTGGGTGCGGCCTTCAAGGCAGGCCCAATGTAAGTACATTGTAGTATGGTTAGTTCGGCTCATAACATAGGCCGATTGTAAGTAGTCTAGTTAGTTTGGGCTTCGGACTAGGCCAAAGGTGAGTAGTATAGTGGATTTTGGCTTCACGGCAGGCCCACTGTAAGTAGTGTACTGAGTTAGGGCTTTGAGACAGGGAAGGTGTTAGTAGTATAGGGAGTTTGGGCTTCAAGGCAGGCTCGGTGTAAGTAGTATAGTGTGTTTGGGTTTTAAAGAAGGCCCACTTTAAGTAGAGCCCTGAGTTTGGCATTTAGTGGTGTCATTGGTTTTGACCTCATGGGAGGTTCCCTTTGATCGTAAGTTTCACCCATACAACATGCTTAATATGAGTCATATAGTGGGTTCGGACTTAACTATAGTACATTGGTAGTCTCTCATGCTACTAAGGTTCATTAAATCACTCTGCTGTATTAAATTACTAATAGCGATTTCTGGTAATACTGCATTATATTTATACTGTATTTGACATGCGCCCTTAAACAGCCCACAAACAGCAGCATTTAACTGTGAACTACACGTACTAACAACATGGGAGGAGGCAGGTCAGAAGAACAGTCAGTTTTTAAAGAACAGTTTTTGAAGGACAATCTGAAAACCTGGAGAGAGAGGAAGGTTGGGAGACATCCGGGCTGGTAAAACAGTGGGCGCATGTCGGGGAGAATAACCCAGAGTCTGTTATTGACAATCAGTGTCCCTGGGTCTCTTTGTAACCATCCTTACTACCCAAATACCTGTCTCTGAGGAGTCCAATCTACTGTAGTTTTACCGTAAATACTACGGCAGTATTGTGTATACGGTCAGTAGAATCTACTGTTTGTCTACAGTATGAAATGACGCAAATTTGGGTTACACTACTTTCAGTGCATTTTAGTCAGATGGACCTCCCAGTGAAATCATTCGGAATTAGTATTTCTAAAGGGAAAAAAGAACTAAAATGATGCGATTTAACTTGCAAGATCGGGCGCTCATTTCACAAGCTATTGATTCAACATTGAATCAATATTAACAGCCACTGGCTAATGTAGTTCCGTGCCTACTGGGAAGGCTTGAAAGGGAGGGGGCTTTGCCCAAAGAGTAGAGGGTCCCCTATGAACAATCCTATACAAAAAAAATATTGCCCTCTGCCCAAACCAAGACCCTTCCACCCCAACCCATAAAGATCAGGATCCTGCATGAAAGTCGGCATTTAAGCAAACGTCTTGTTGTTTAAAGTCACAATTAAGCCAGCTTTAAGTTCAGTAAAATCTATAAGATGTCATAGAAAGGCCACAATGGCATTGATGTGTTTGAAATACATTTACTGGAATTAGATATGCTTGAAAGGTGACTTTAAGGAGTCCTTTCTTTGCTTAAGGTGGGTAGTCCCCATAGTCTAGAAGTATTTAGATTTCGTCAGGATTTTCGGCATGAGGCCTATATTATAAGTAGTCTCAAATGGTGTAAAGAATATAGGGGGGTCCCGAGCTAGTTTCTGAGATATCCGGCTTTGAGTTTGGAGTAATCTGTAATAGGATCATATAATGATAGTACTTACATGCATGGAATAGCATCTTAAAGTAATCAACTTTCCCTATAGTTCTCTCAGGATATAGTTCATAATCTTTTACACCCAGAAACAATATTTTGAACACATGGTCCCCTGCATATTTTAAAAGTTTTTGGTGTTTGAAATAAAAAAACATATAAATGGAGAAAACAGTCTTGATGTGGTACAGGTATACCTTTCAGCATGCCAACTGCTAGAGCCCCTGTAGAGTAGAGGTAAAGCGTCAGACTCACATGTGGGAGATCCTGGGTTCAAGCCCCGGGCAGGTCTTGCAGCGTATTTTTGACTACACATGAAAATATAGCCCTCATATACAAATATATTACCAGAGGCACCCCCTGGTGTGTTCTAAGACAACTGCATCCACATATGTGCAATGACCTGCGCAGTTGATGTGTTTACAATAGGGTCTAGCCACCTTAAATGACAACATCCATGCAGCGGTTATCATTACTGTACAGAAAAGGCGGTGTGACGGCGTTACATGGATGATTGACGGTTACCCCACCAGGGGGCAGTCATGGTATTGTTGATCTTAATGGGTAAATGACGCGCCCCCTTCAGGCACTTCCTGGTACTAATTGTAGGACGTAGTCAAGTAGTGACGTCATGACGTTGATACGGACAGGTGACGTAACAACGTAGGGTGGGACAATAAAAGAGTAATTATCAGCCGGAAGGAGGGTGTGTGGGGGACCAAGAGGACAGACATATTTTCAAATATAAAGATACATGGATACCTGTTCTCTTTAGAAACGACCAGATGTCCATCTAGAAATACTGTGATTACATTTGGTCGTTCATTATATTTGTATTTTCTAATTGTTATTGTATCTTTGATATGTAATCAAGCATACTTCATGAGCTATGTTTGCATTTCTTCATTTGTGGGAATTCCTTTAGAAATACATTCTTACCAAATATTTTCAACTATGAAAAGGCTTCTGTATTTGCGAGGTATTAACACCGCCTGTGTGGGCATGCCCTTTGTCGTCAACCTGTTGGGTGCAGCATGTTTCTGACCCTAGGGGCGTCATGACGACAAAGGCCATAGTAGATCTAGCACTATGTTTCTATATCTGTACTGATATTCTAGGCTTGAACTCTGTTGTCGCTACACAATACAGAGTGGTCATGTGTCCACCTGCCCTAGTCGCAGGTTGACCGTGGGCTACTTCAGTGTATGAGTGGGTGGGTGCACTGATAATCTAAATGCTCCGGGCCTTAGTCTGTAGTGGCTATGCTTGGGATATTATTCAATAATAGTATGATCTCGTCAGTACAGACCAGCTGTTAATACAAAATGACTGAGGCAAAACGAAATATGACTAATGCCTTACTCCCGGAGACTCAAGGAAATCGGAAGACTAAGGTGAGTTAGCGAGTACTGACCATCCTGACAATATTAATCAATGTATGTTGGTCGTATATGGATACAAAAATGACTAATTAGGTTAATCACTACAGTGACTGAGTTGTTAGTCAGTACTGACTAAGATGAGAATATCAGTGTGGGTGGATGTAGGTGTGTGTTGTTGGGAGGGGGAGGAGCCTGTTGTCAGTGAGTGTGAATTGAAGGGGGGGGGGGGTTGTCACCTGACCAGGTGTCTGAAATGACAGCTATAGGGCAGTGATACCCCCTATTGTCATCCTCACCCCCCTCCCCACCAACCAGCCCTACCCGCCGGCAAACCTACTCAGAATCCACACCAACCCTTTCAGGCTGTGTCTGGCAGGACTGGAAACGGCTTGCCTAGAGCATCTCTACATAATTTATAGAAATGTGATAACTTTAGTCAATCAAGTCCTAGAAAGTCAAAAACCTTATCATCTTTACCAATATTTTTCTTAAAAGTGTTACTAAGTAAATGAGGATGGCACCACTAGTAGTGGTAAGACTCATTTGTCCGAGCACCTGGGAGAGCTATCCCGTATTTGCATGCATTATGCCTTAAAGGGTTCATGTTCATTTGTCATTCTGCGATGCATTGGTCCCTAATTTTGTGAAATTGGGGTTTAATGACTGGCGCGAAAAGTTGGTGGCGCCACCACCGGAACGCTCATGAACTACTCCACTCTCCAACGCAGCGTCCCTTTTATCATCTACTCGGCGTCAGCGTGGTTTGTTTACCGCCCGCCCACCCTACAGTATCATGTAGTAAGGACTCAGTATTATCAAACATCCAGGACAGTTAAAAACCTGATATCATTGTTGTTATTATGTTTCGTGACCTACTGACCTACTTTTAAATGTGTCAAACCCTATATAATTAGGTCAATCGTATTTTAATGTTATGTAAGTTAGTATACACAGGTAAACACAAAATGTGACCTCTTTACGTTATTGTCATACATGTACCTACTACCGGTAAACCAAAGATTTCATGACGTGAAAACAAAGTGTAACTGTTATGTTCACATTCGTATATAAAATGCAAATATATACCCAAAAATGTAGTCGTCTTGTCATTAACACAACGCCAGCTTTCAAATGCTTTTCCTCGGGGAGTTCATCACAGTGATCACAGTAAAGTAAGTGATTGTAGCCCTGGCGAGTTATTCACCGAGGCTGCTATCATGCATCATACCAACAAAAGATGTGCATTGAAGCTGTATGTGGCTATACAAGGCTTCCGAGGCTGAAGCACAATCTTCTTTCATGTATACATCCTACGTGTATACATATTAACTGTAGTCTCTGTCGGGGAAAAGCCATGTATATATGTGACATGTACTGGGAAAGGGAACTCTAGTGCACTGTGCACTAAGGTCCCTTTTCGCAGATCGTGTCACATATATAAAGATTCTGCATGCTTTTCACTTTTTTCGAGGGACTATTTTTAGCTTTATGTGCACTCTGATGTGGGGTTTCCATAAGCGGTACCTCGGCATCTCTTTGGAGTTTCTTGGTATTTTGGATAGGGAAATACAATGATATAACGTCATCTCTGACAGGCAATGCCGACTGTGCTGCTTGGTTTGCAGCAAAGCAACATGATAGATCTGACCCTACGGCCCGGGGCATTCTAAGACGGAGCCCCACTGCCGGATCCCTCCCTGAGCGATTCAAACCTCTGCATGAGACGTCAGTTTCCTGGAACATTCTTACATACATGAGCAGGTGGTGGCTAAACATGGCTGTATATGTAGAGAGATTTAAATCATGGCGCCACATTCTGCTACAGAATGGATCCTGTACAAATGGCTCTGCTGCAGGGGATACGGGATGAAAAGGGAGTACAAGACAGGTAGGTATAGAGGGAACTTGGTAGGGGGGAGGGGGTGCATTGGTATATTTGGCTCCCTATACGACCAATCTCTCAGTCATTATAGCCTAACCAAGTTGGTCATTTTTCGGCTCCCTATACGACCAACCTAGGTCAGTTTATATTGTCCATTTGGTCAGTACTGACCAACTGACTTTAGTCTTTCCATTTTAGGCTAAGTCCTTTTGGGTGAAGCACAAGTCATTTTATTGTTTTGCCTCAGTCATTTTTGAATAGCAATTGGTCATGCCTGACCAATGTCCCTATGATTAACAATTCTGCGGCAGAGTAGTCACTGCGCGCCTCAAGTCTCCAACGTAGCCTTCACTCTCCACCAGAGGTTTGGTACTGACTAACTATGGGTTGCGGCCATTATCCAGCGGTGGATATTGGAGAGTGATGGAGAGCTGAACCTTACAGAGATATAATTCAGACCCACGGGCGGAGACGTCTAGCGTCAATATCTCGCGATAGATTGATGATTAACCTGGGATAGCCACTACAGACTAAGGGCCTAATCATTTAGATGTTCTGTGCAGGGGGGGGGGGGGTATGAGTGGCAGGCATGCAGAGGACAGGGTCTATTAAAGTGCAGAGAGGGGGCGGTAGGTGTATGAGGGGAGGGGGGTGAGTGACAGGGAGAACGGTACACTAATTACTTGTTGTATGAGGCTGCATCGTTGTACAGTATGTATTGTGCCACCTACCACAAGTACCACACCTAATATAGATACACCCCCCTCACCACCATCCTAGGCCAAAGAAATGGTTTGTTTCAGGTCGACTGACCGACCTGATCAAAACAGGGCCGACCCTACGCTACTTTACGTAAATTTGAAGACATTTTCATAATTTTACCCTTTTTTGGTCAATTTTAGGGTCTTTGGAGAAGCTGACTAGTACTTTCATGTTTAAAAGAAAAAGAAAGAAAAAAAGATCCGACCTACCAACCCTACATTTCTTGCCATGTTATCTGAAACAAACCTCTTTTTTTGGCCCTACCCATCAACATCAGGTGTAGACACCCGTCTGCATATATTACACCTATGCAGAATGCCAACCACTGGGAATATCCTCCCGTACAAATCTGGTTTGCGATTTCCATTGCTCTACCATAGCAAAACTTTTTTATCAACGTGGATAAACGATTTCACCATTGTTTTGTACAGGAAAGACTGTACTCCCCACCCCCGTGGAAAAACTGGATCTCATTCTCCATGGCTCCAATCTCCACAATATAACTGTGGTACCGATCTTTAATTGTCATTTGTTAAGGGAATTGATCAATATTCACACGAAATAAATACAACGATCCACTCAAATTGGTCTAAACTCCTGGTTTCTCTACTCGTGGGACCTTTGGGACCAAGGTACCACTCACAGAGAAACCTGTCATTCAGACAGATCATCATGCTCTATTTGTCTCAATCAGCAAATTGAACTACGTCACAATGCAATAGAGCTTAAGTAAAAAGCAGTGCGAATTAGCATTTTGATCCTAGCATTATAGATTCACTTAACTGTTCAAACTAAAAAAAAAAAATCACAAAAATATATCATGTTTAATGTTCTGTAAAGGCTTAGTATATATTATAATCACACTAATACGCTGAAATGTGTAACATAAAACAGAGTCAGACCTCGCCCACGATGCCAGACATCATGAGACATAATATATGTGCACAATGTACAACTAATATTTGCCAGATAATTTTTTTTGTGTATATTCTATTCCATGAAGGATTTCAGACAATGTAGGCTGGTAAGTAAGCATTTCTACATATGAATGGCTTATCATAGAGAATGTCAGAAAGTCAAGCCTTTGAGACAAAAACTGCCTTCATGTATAATGAGAAAAGCACAATAATTCACTGCAGTTCTCACATAAAGCATGTGGATGGGAAAAAAGCAAGTGTAACTGGACAAAAGCACATCTCTGTGTGAGCTGATCTGTGCTCTGAATGACAAGAACTGCCTTACATCTGAGAGGTACAGACAGCAGATTTGTCTGTCTGTGCGTCAATATGCGTTGTACACAAAGTGGCATTTTGCCGCCTTTTCCCAGACTTAAGTGAATATACGTCGTCTGGGTAAGGCCACAAAATGTTGCCTATTGACACAGATTGTCTGCTTTAACCATGTACTGGCCGCATGATTTCTATTTCAAAGACCTACTTATCAATGGGGGCCATCAAGCCACTTGGTGGCACTTCATTGGTGCAATAATTATGAGCATACGCTGTGTCGATCGCATACAGTCGGTTTGAAGCATAAATGCGGCCCTTGTGAGTAGCTCGCCAGGGCTAAAGTTGCATTCATGCATTTATGACGACATAAAGGCATAATATATTAAAACGCTATGCGGCTCTTTCATTGCAACGCTAAATACTTTTGGTGAACTTGGACAAAATGCCTTCTGAAAGGCTGTCCTCTATAAGCTGTTCTGCTTCGTGGAGGCCTTTTTCTTAGCCTTTTCTCAAGACCCTGTTGAGTGTCTTTCATTGGCTACAGCACTTTACAACGGCTTGAAAAGTGTGGTAATGTACAACAATGTGTCTCCTCACTCAATGCATCCCCCCTCAACAGTTGTCAAAAAGCTGACGGCTCCTTTAGACTTAGTGATGCATGAATGCAGCCCTGGTGAGTACACTCATGTGTGCGTTTTGCCAATGAAAGGGCATACTGTGAATGTATATTTCAAGAGTACTAACTTTCACGGTATTGTGAGAAAAGACAGATTTACAGGTATTTATCCCATACTGTAGCGTATAAAAATTGCGGATACATAATTTCCCTGAACTCTGCGAAAAAATTATACCCGAAGAAATAAAGTCTGACTACAGTTATGCATTAAAGCACTCTGTGCTCCTCAAGGGTTACTCGAGGTAATAATAGTGCGGGACTGACAGAGAAGTTTCTTGTACACAGTTCAATAGGCGTCTCTTCTGTTGCTGTTAAACCTTTAAGGACGGCATAATGCCTTAATACATTATGCCCTTGGTCGTCGTGATGCACTCGCCATGGCTGCATCCAAGCATCATGCCGACCCTAAGGGGTTGAGACACTCTCAAATTATGGTCGGCATGATACACTAATGCAGCACCACTGGGGCAGCATAGGCGCATCATGATGACAAATGTCATCGTTTGGTGACATGTTGTCCTTAAAGAGTTAACCTATCCCCTGCTTTACTCCTCTGTGATTAACCCTCTAAGGGCAGCATGCTGCCTCAGTGGTTCATGCTCATTCATTGTCAAGTAAACCTGCAGTGCAACACGGGTGAGTAACTAGCTGGCATTGCATTGATGCATGATATTGAGCCTTTGGTCGGATTGTTGCATTATTGCAGTAATGGCCAATAGACTTGCCAGGGCTGCATTGATGCAGTATGATGACTGAATAGCATGGCGCAGTAGGGCCTAATGCTATTTTTTAAGGGTTACCCTCTCCCAACCTTTGCTGCTATAATGCTGCGACTGTGCTATGCACACAAAGCTTCTCACACATCTACACAGATAAGCCCTGGTCCTTAGTCTGTAAAGTGGCCTTCCCTGGTGCGTCATAGAGACATCCGTCAGGCATGATTAAGTGCTATATTAAATGAGGCATAACAACATAATGACTAATGCCTTACTCAAAAAGAGTTAGCCTAAAAAAACTAGGCGAGTTGGTCAGTACTGACCAACCTGACAATAATAACTGACCTAGGTTGGTCGTATAGGGAGCCAAAAATGACTAAGTTGGTTAGGCTATAGTGACTAGGCTATAGGTTGGTCGTATCCGGAGCCAACGAATATCAGCGCAGTACAGCGGTCTTCCGCATTAACGTCAGTGATTGGCTAATGACGACCATTTTGAAAGACAGGCAAGGAACAGACCCTGGGATTTGATGACAAATTAAACCCTTAAAAGGTCGAGTTTAAGCGTCGTCAAGTCAATCAAATTCCACGACAATCCGGGGTTTCAGGAGTGTTATTGCATTTTATGAGAATGTGATGGGGTGTTCAGCAATTAATTGTTACAGGTCTTCAAGAGATCTGATCTCTCATTAAGAGTGATCCGTGCTCCCAGATGGTTCCTGGTGATCTGATTTACCAAGGGTGTAACCAGCAACGTGCAATGCATTCTGGACTAAATAGAAATCCCATCGAAATGCTCGCAAAGATGGGGGTTATCGACATTAACACTCGGGGATTCTGACCGTTCAGTCTCATGTTACCTTTGCGCTAGACAATAGAGCAATAGAGGACTGAACTACATTGGCCTCCATTTGAGATTTAAAACCAGAAAAGTCCATTTGTCGAGACGAGAATAGACCTGTGTGAAAGTTGTGTTGTTTTAATTCACAGTAGGATCTGTGTAGACCTTTGTATCCACACCTGGTGAATTCCTTAAGGCCTCGTGTTTATTTCTTGTATCCTACAAAACGACGAAGTATGGCTACACTCTGCTAACACGTTGAAGGCCTGAGAGTACATGCTAACATGAACATGTCTCCCAGTGCCTGACATGCCATCTTTTCACCTTGGCAGCTCGTTGCTAAAATGTGACATGTGTCATTAGGATGCACCAATGCAGCCCTTGTGAGTAACTTGCTGGGGCTGTATTGGTGCATCATGCTGACCCTTCAGGTGTCAACCCTGTAGACTTGGCATGGATTATGACGTCTACTGGTGTGATGCATTAGAGGGCCCAGGATCAAAGTAGGACATGGATAAGCTGTGTCTTTAATATAGATTTAATTACTTCTGTTTATCTGTGTTCAAAGTATCTATCAAAAGCTAAGACAAAACATCGTTGTATTATTGAAAAAAGCTTTCAAAAACGTATTTCCCTGCACATGTAGGGCAGGTTCACCCCAATCAATATTATTCAGCCAGATATATAGACAAAACTCCACACCATTGACATACATGCACATCATACTTCATGAGTTGAAGCTGGGTCATATCACACGATGTTGAAGGCTGAGTGTGATATGACCCAGCTTCAACAAGCGATGTATGATGTGCATTTATGTTAATAAGTGGAGTTTTGTGTTGATTACATGGCCCTACTGTCTTAAAATGAAGAAAACCAAAAAAACGGAGGCCATGGAGTATGGCTACACCGTACTCCCTGGGGGCATGGATTACGGAGATCCCATAGGCTTAGCATAGAGAAGCCCGTACCACCATGTAATAAAAAAAAATACGTTCATTCAACACAGTACTGACTTTTTTCCTCCTTCAGGTATGTGGCCGATTTGGGGTGAACCTACCCTATAATATTATGAGAACAGTTTGAGCTTTTTGAGGGATTGTCCTTTTTCTGTACTCTGACATGTGTTAAAGGTTATAGGGTTAATGGGTGGTTTAGACACTAAAACCTTTTTCATCCTGTGACCCTTACTTATATGAAGGTCCCTGTGTATCAAGATAGGGATTTGGGCCCTTGCCTGCTAGCTGTTGTTGGCACAGAAACGGCTCAGCCGCCGGCATCCCATGTATCAACCTGACAATACATGGACACGACATCTCACGAGATTCTACGAAGTTCCTACTGGTCATGTGACATCTCAGAGAACCCCAAGACCGGAAGTCTAAATCTCCCATCGGCCCCCACGCTAATGACATCATGGGAAGTGGTGAAGGGCCTCGTTGTGAACTACCCGCCGCCTACAGCAGCGCCGATTTATCCCCTAGTGGCAGCGTTTACAGTTAATACATAGATCACTACCCTCCTCACACAACCTACCCAATTTCCGTTTTATTTCCGGTAGTAAAAAGCGGTGCCTGCTGGGAAATGTGTAAAGGGTGAATAGGTTGTGGATATTCTATGCTGGACAAGACTTGGACAAGACTTGGCCCCTAATGCCTCCTACCCTACTGGGTGTACACTTTAGGGCCCCTCAGAAACTCGGCGATAATAGGAGAAATAAACACATGTAGGAACCGGAAGTAGGGCCAAGTGCTGCCACCTGCCGATAGTTCTTGGTTTTATTCTGTAGTTTGTGTAGATATAGAGACCTGGCGGCACATTTTGTGTAGAAATAATTACTTGTATTAGACAGACATCGCCTGTGCCACAGCGGACATAAGTAGAGGGGCAAAAAAAGGCTGTTACAAAATAAATTGTCTCCGTCAGTACATTTGTATAGCCAAATATTGTTGTAGCGAAAAGGGTTTGCGAAAAATCTACATGTTAAAAAGGTTTACAAGACTAGTGCTTGATATCACCTGATCATCAGGTTCCTTGACAACCTGGGATATACTATTTTGAGGTCAACAGTGTCTGGATATTGGTGATGTGGGAGTCATGTATCATCCTGATTATGGCGCCTAAACCCGTTTTACTTCTCGGATCAGCCATTTTGGTCGAAATTTAAACCAAGACCGCAATGGTTTCAGCTCTAGAAATTCCAGCAACCAGCTCACTGTAGATTCCAGCAATCGCTGGCAGGGATTCCCAGAATGCATTTGAGAGGGCTGGTTACAACCTTGATACTTCAGGTCACAGCAACCAGCGCAGCAGCCAATCAGAAAGACCCTTACAAGTGTGAACCTGTACTTTGAATGGCAGTCACTGATTGGTCAGAACCCTACTGGTTCTGTAGTGGTGGTTCTGTATAAACGTTCAGCCTGTAGATTAATTCCAGTGCTTTAAGATCTGAATGTCAAATTGAGACATAACTTCCTTAAAAACTCTACCATGATTAACTTCATTTATGACTGTTACTTCTGTCACTTTTTTTATCAATAGGCACAAAATCAATGCTTTCGAGGACAGAATATTGCCGTCGTTAATAGTGATCTTTGGTCTACAACAGCATAATGCCCACCTCCTTATCATGGTACTTTAATTGGCCACAGACTGTCGGAGAGCGAGTAACGTTGTGTGGTTTCCTCTCGAGTATAATCAACATGACGGATAGCTACGGGTATGCAGGATAATTGCCCACCCAATTAATGTTTGTCGTGACAATTCAATGACAGGCAACGATTGGTTTAGGAAATTAATAGGGACAGTACTGGCATTTTGGCACTGCTAAGAAAGCTTACAACTTATCAGATATGGGTATGTTTCTTTACAATTTAATGCTGTCAATTGCTAATACAAAAACATTATGACAAAAAAAGAAAACTCTTGTTACGTGTTTAAGCATTGACTCCTTTTGTTCATATTAGAGGACACATTACACGGCAACTCACTCAGATTAGCCGTCATGTATGAACCACCCTGTGGGAGTTAGCGTAAACCCTGGTTCTGCATGAAACTTTGGATTTACAACTAATCAAATATGGATATGTTTCTTTTCAATTCACTGCTAACAATTGCCGGTACAAAAACCGGTGAAAAAAAGAAAACTCTCAATACGTGTCTGGAATAAGCAGTGGCATCTGTGGGTCACATTATCACTCATATTAGCCGCCATGTCTGTGTCCGTATAGGCCCTACTGATCAAGGTAAACACTGGCACTGCATGAGCTTTTGGAACCACTGAAAAAAATAATTCAATAACATGTAAATTCTCTTAAATTCCATTAGATTCCACGAAAATTCCGCAGAATTCCATAACAATCTCAAACTAGAGACACAGAAATTAGGGTCACATGAGCTGTACATACCTTATCAAAAAGTAATGTTTTAAATATAATGCCAATTGTCATGCAGTATCAATGGAGGACGAGGCACATTCACTACATGAACTTTTGCATTTAAGTGAATTAAATATCCTTAACATATTAAGCATATATTCAATCTCAGTAAATGCCACTTAAAGCTACTTAACCCTTTAAGGATGGCATGATGCCTTAATGTATCATGCCTATGGTCGTTATGATGCTTGAATACAGCCCTGGCGAGTAACTCACCAGTGCTGCATCCAAGCATCATGCCGACCCTATTGGGTTCAGACACTCCCGAAGGGTCAGCATGATGCTATGGTTCAGAACCAGCGAGTTACTGATGCATTGGTGCATCATGATGAAGAATGTAGTCTTTTAGCGACATCTGTCCTTAAAGGGCTGAATGCCGTTATGACCTTTTCGGGACATTTACATGACATTGCTAAACGTATACCTGCTTAAAGTGTTACTTTTAGAAAGCTTAAATACAGGTGGCACTACATCCGATGATACTGACCACGTTGTCAAAGTGTCAATGCGCACTGTCATCCTACACTTGACGACAAGCAAATACAAGGCTCAGTTTCCTACAGTTCTCACATTAAGAGAGTGTGGGTCGATGGGGGTTGTCTCAGGTGAACAAGCACCAGTTAGTTCTAATGATTTTGTAGCGAGAAATGGAGTCATTCGTTGAGGTAATGAACCTCTCTGTATGGATACAGTCATCTTTATCCATAGAATAATTGGTGTTAATTTATGCAGTCTAAAAGTTAAGAAATCTGCTTGAAAATTGATGATTGTGCCAAAGATTTGAGACCCCGCAGAGAGTAGCTTAATTACGAGAAACAAAACTTCAATAAATTATAATATGTGGATATTATTTTACGAGACGCCATTGAAAGACGATTGTATACTGCATGCGCCAGTTTCTCTATCAGCTTTAACTCAAGGACTTTAATTCTACGGAAGGCCATGCAGAGACAATACTTCACTTTACAATAAGAAACGAAATTGTTCTCAAAGACAGAGGCAGGCTTGTCTCTAGCATGACCTTGAAAGTACTTGTTTTTATGAACCATACTGCTACAACTGAAGGTCAGGCCCTATGTATTATATAGCACTAGGTCACGTACACATAGGTAGGGACAAGGCAAATAAAAGGGAACTTGCTCTCATTCAAGATGATAAATGAAGATGCCCTAGCTGTGGTTTTCTGCTGCATTCCATAGAATTGATCACCCATACACACAGAAAAGTAAAGGAGTCGCCACAACTCTGACAGCCAGAGTTGCAGTTTGTCTCCCACGTGACACTTGTAGAGGAGAGTCGAATGAGTTTGACTCTCCGTTCCTGAAGAGTCAACAGCAGTTAACCCATCAAAAGAGGGGGAGTCAAAATATCAAATACATAAGTGCGCGCAGGTCCAGGTCAAACTCATTCGACTCTCCTCTACAAGTGTCACGTGGGTGAATGGTGGATTGTGTTCTTGTGTAGAGTGGGGGCAACAGGTGTACATATAATTAGGGGACATGCCAAATGAGGCCTGTGAGAGAAGTGATTAGGTGAGGTTTTTGCCCAAGACAGGTCAATAACAAGACATGGCTAAGTTATGTCTGCCTCACACTACATTCTACAGACCATTGGCCACATATTAGATGCCAATATCAGATCTACATGAAATAGTAAGCAGTGCCACGCATTATATCCCACACACTTAGTGCCCAGCCCTATGTTTATTTCCCATACCCACAAATATGGTGACGAAGCTCTATACTGTTGATATTCTTGGAATGTATTGTGTAGTGTGTCATCACATTTGATTCAGGTAAGGTAACTGGAAAGCTTATCCATTGACATCACTTGACCACACTATTTAGACATAGTGGACCTATCTATTAAGAATCAAAACTGTGTCGCATGTAGGGCCTAACAATTATCTAAAGTATAGATAGTGGCTCTGCTTTGTGGTTGCCAATGGTACCAAACTAGTGTTGGTTGCCCCACCAGATGGTTTCATATGCAACTACTATCAGAGTCAACACATTTTTTATTTGACTCTTCATGAAGGGTCAAACTACAAATGACTCTGCTGTGGGCAGAGCCAACTACATTTGACTCTGCACTGATAGAGTCAAGAGGTAGAGTCAATTTGTATAAGGAGCAAGGGGTATGACTGGAGTAGCTGTGACCCAGCTGTGACCCCTCCACCAGAGTCACTATGACTCTGCTACCAGAGTCAACTAGAGCTGACTATGGTAAAAGAGCCATGGCGACACCTTTACTTCTCTCTGTGAAGATGCAATCATAGATGCCGTATTGGACAAGAAAATATTTGTCAACAACAAATGAAAAGCTTAACCATGTGAAAGCCTAGTTAGCCACAGGACATTTAACTACTCAAAGAAACAAACAAAAGAGGAACTTGGATCACCAAACGACATCATCAAACAGTATCATACTAATTAGCTAGCTGCATACTGGTTTATGCATGTATAGTGTCAGTGTGTGTGGGAGGGAGGGGGGGGGGGGGAGTAGACATCTAGATGTAATTTACTCCCCTGCATGCGCGTCCTGCGACACATGCGTACCTCTTACACAGGAAGTGACGTCATACATATTGGTAGCTGATGACTGCGGGGCCGCCATATTGGATGTAGACTCAGGGTATGCGTGTGTGGTAGCGCAATAGGCTCCCAATATGAACAGTGGCCTAATGACTTTATCCTCTACCCACCCTTCTATCACACACTATCCCCTCCCAACACCCACCCACAGCATTTCACCTTCTTCTACCCCCTATGCCTACCCACCCTACTCCAGCTCCTCTATAGCGATAATTCTGGTGTCTCTGTGTGCGCGGCCATCTTAGCTCTGTCCACGGAATATCCTGCGAGATTGCGCTGGGTATTAGAGACACACATACCATAGCTTGCAAGGAACAGGCTACGTTCCGAGAGCAGAACCAAGATCTCAAGATAGCTGCTACGCCAACATGCACGCGCTAATCACGGGAACAAGTCCACTCCCGTTTCATCGTTATACCCCTACACTGTTATTCAGACCTTAGCCGGAACTGCCTAACTAATCGGCCACTAGGGATTCGACTAGTTAGTCGTATTTTTTCAACTGGCTCCCTATATGAGCATCCACAGTATTAGGTATTTTTTTGGCTAACTTAGTAAGGCAAAAGTCATATTACTACCCACCCTCCCAATACGTACCACATCATATTACTAACCCTGGTACCTCTCTCCGCCCCTCCTTAGCATCCCTGTACCCATTATATGCTGGGAGAGGATGCCATCCGAGGCAGTCAATTACCTCTCTGTGTGGGTGCGGCCATTACAAGCAGCCCATGGCTAATGCACAGTACGTTAATTTATGCAATTGGGGATACAGAGTCAAACCAAAAATGGAGTGGAGTTTCAAAAGATTTGGACACTGCAGCACAGGATTCCTCAGTTGTCTCAGGAGCAGTCTGTCCCTAGTCTTATTTACTTCAATGAAGCCACCCCTTCCCCTTCCAATCGCCAACGTCCAACCCGCACACATTATTTCTTGACTCCCACGCTCCGTCCTCCCTCTACCCCCCCCCTCCCTTACAGCCTCCCCCACGTGCCTACTTAGTCCGTCCTGAGACTAACTCTTTAAGGGTTGTAGACTGTGGCAATGCATTATGTCCTTTGTCGCCATGATGCATGGATGTAGCCATGGCGAGTAACTCACCAATACTGCATTCATGCATCATGCCAACTCTGCGCAGGTGACACACGCCCGAAGGGTCAGCATGATGCAATGCAGCAATGGCGAGTTACTCCTCGGAGCTGTGCTGGTGTATCGTGGCAAGAAATGTAGCCTTTTAGCAACATGCCGTCCTTAAAGGGCTAATCAAATGAGGAGGGTATGGATGACATGGTAGTGCCGTGTGTTAGCGACACTGCACTGTTAGAAGTAAATAGTGTAGCTGCACAGTATAAAAGGAAGTATTTCCAGTATCACATACTGTAGAGCTACAAACTCACCTACTGTAAGGCACAATCTGGAGAGCATGAACCCATGGGTTCGAGTCCCACCTTGGCAGAAATGTAGTATTGTTAAAATTTGCATAAAACATCTAAATTATATCAAATCTGTTCTCAAATGGTCACTAGCTTACATTTCTATGTCAATATTTACGTGGAAATGTATATCAAATGGGTTTAAGAAATGTGGAAGAAAAACATATTTCCTATTGTGCCAAGGTAACACTCGAACCCATGATCACCAAATTGTCGATTACAGTAGGTGAGTGTTTAGCTGAGCAGTAAGTGATACTGGAAACCAAAAATAGATATTTTTTTACTGTAAATCTACATTATATTCTATTGTGCAGCTACACTAACTGCTTACAGTGTGAGGTCTTACTGCAAACACAGAAGCCTCTTCCTCTTAATGGTGTGTCTTTTAGTAGAGACGGTATCATCACCTTTAATTTGATTATTCCTGAAAGTCAATAATCTCACAATGCCTGAAATAAGTCTGGTGTCACTACCAGTTCTCTGTGCAGGTATATAGGCCCATATTACATGGGCCCATACAGAGAGAGGAAACCGCGTCAAAAGGAAGTCCAGGTTGTCTCCAGAATGACTCCCCTCTCCAGGGGAGTCCAGGTCGCCTAAGGGAGCCTAAGTGATTCTCTGGCTGACCTGGGGGAGTCATATGACCCGGAGAGCTATAATGACTCCCCCAGGTGATTCCCTTAGGTCACCTATGCAGTCAACCAGGCTCCTTCAGGCAACCTGGACTCCCCTAGAGAGGGGAGTCATTCTGGAGCCAACCTGGACTCCCCTTTGATGCGGGTTCTTTTATCTGTGTATGTACACTGTATATCGTAGCATCACGGTAATGTGCATGGTTTTAAAGGGGCATGCTCACCACTCACACTTAACCACATAGTAGACTAGAACAGTACCAGAATTGTGAGTGGGATACGCCCGGTGATGGTGCCACTTTAATGGAGTGGCCTTCTCATATGCTCAAGATGATGAGGGTGTAAAAATGTTTTCGCTTAAGAAGAAAAACTGACCTTGAATAAGCACCTGTCTTGTATAATTACCTGGGGTGAAGATGTAGGAGCCCCCAGATGCATTACCACTGTGGTATATGGGGGTTTAGTGATATCATGTTTCATAATCCCCGTGACATAGTTGCACAGATGTGTTCCGTGCTGTGTGGTAATGTTGCTTATGTGTACCTTATTCGCTTTTTCTTAAATTTTCCTTTATTGTATAATTTATTGTCCTCTATATTACAACTATTCTTGATCAGGCATCCCTTCACGTATTATCATTCTCATGTATTGTCTAAAAGGATGTGACAAGATTGAATATGAATTTTAATAGATGACAGCATATTGAACATTGTTTCCTCATTTTCCCCTTATGTGCAAAGTGAGAGGTCGACAAAAAATATTTTCAATTTTCAATTTCAACTAAAAATTTCTTTTTCATTTTCAATTTTCAAAAAATTATCCCTTGGTCTTATGGGCTAGCTTCACAGCACCAAATAGCCCTGTTCTGTAGTGGTTCACACAAATGGCTAGGCTGCATGTTATAAGCTCCACATCAATCTGCTTGCTATGTTTTGTTTTTTTATCAGATGTATATCAGCTTATAGCAAAGCCTGTGTATCTGTGTATGTTAGTCGTATATGTACATGTATAATGAAGATGGTATTAGTATTTGCAATTAAATTGCTGAATGGACAGCTGGTTATCACATCCCACAACTGCTATGAGATTATGGAGTGAACCCATCTTCTCAGCAACTAATTTAACTAGTTCTTATTTTATTGCCACCTTGCCTGAAGAAGATGATATTAAACCCCATAAATTTACAATAAAAACTGAATTTATTTTGTATCTACATTATTGCACCATGTTTTATGATTGCATTGAGGCCCCCCCCCCCCCACTTTTACTCCCACAGGTGTGTCCTTAATATTGCCCCTATATCATTGACAGTTGAATCATTTTGCTGTTAAAAAGTGGTCATTTCTAACACACGGGGAGGGGATGGTGCAGTTTGACATTTTGCACCTGGCTCAAAAAGCGTTCACTTTTGTATAGCAACAAGGGGTCGGCCACAGTAAATTTGAACCCAGTTTGTAGGGAAAAGGTTCTACAATAAAAGCTAATAATTATAATAAATAATGGTCGTCATGATGCATAAATGCAGTCCTGGCACTGCCAGTGCAGCATTCATGCATCATGCCGACTCTATGAGGTTAACACTATCACTGATACACTAGTGCAGCACTGGCGAGTGACTCGTCAGGGCTTCTTTTGTGCATGATGCACCAATGCTGTACCGGTGAGTGACTCACCAGGGCTGCATTGGTGCATCATGAGGAGGAATATTTTAGCAGGAGAGTTAATCACTCCCTTGTGCCCTCAATCAGTACTACTGCAATAGTCCCTATGGCGGGCCAGACACTTGCACAGCATTGTCGGAAGTAAATTGTGTAAAATGAGATCCCCTTTTTTTAAACACGCGAGCATTAAACCGATTTCCACCATGTGAAACAAGCACCCCTCCCTCGTACAACGCCGCGATCAAATACATCTCACGGCTTAATTACCCCTGTCAGTTTTTCTGCTCGTCTTCCGAGGAATTCCATTTGGTCTATTGTCGCTTGTCTGCAGGAGCCCTTTGAGTGGGGGGGTGGGGGGTCGAGGGGGGGGGGCAATGAAGTGACTGTGGGGGAGAAGAAGAGGCATTAAGAGCCGACCAATTCTGTGAGCAAATGTTTGAATGTCCTTAAAGTGAGGGGTTTACACAGGGGAATGGGAATTGAAGGTGTGATCCATAGAGACTGAAATGTCTGTATTTAAGGCTTATGGACTAATCGTCAGTGAGTTACTTTCTTGGTGAATTTGACCGGACCTAAAAACTGTGGACCGCTTTAGAGGAGAGAGCCAAAAAATGTCCACCCCTTTTCAACAATAGTCAGAGAAATCTGTATTTGAAGAGTTTGGATGCAAAACGACATAAGCGCCATTTTAAAAATGGGGACAAAAATCTGACAAAAAATATAAAATATGGATAGTGAAATATAATCCTCAAACTATTTTTTCAAGATTTATATTTTTCATCTCATTAGGAGCTACTTAGTATACACCCTGTTACTGAAGTACAATAATTGACCTCAGGGCCTCTGTCACTATATATATGCTTCAATTCTCGAATGGGGATATGTCGTTTTGCATCCAAACTCTTCATTTCAGGATCAGGGACTAGTTATTATCTAACAAATTGGATTTGGGGGGAGGGGCTCAATGGTTTCACCCCTAAAAGGAAGGCATGTCTGTGCACTCACACAAAAATCTACCCAGCAAGCCATCTGGTTAAGTATGATGACCCCTCCCCCACAGTCAACAATTTACAGGACTTTTCCATGGTTTTATTTCATGTTGCAAAACACCTCAAAGGGTGACTTTGTGGTGAGCAGCTTTTTAACGTATATTTCAGAGGAAATTACATAAATCTAGCACTGATCAGTAGAACTAGATTGAGACAATTGATCAACTTTCATTACATTATAAATATATTAATGTCCAAACGTCTTATCAGTGTTGATTGAGAAATGAGTGGAAGAACCAGTGTGATGCATTAAAGCACCAAAGCTGCATTGGTGCATCATGGTAAAGATAAATGAACAAAGGCCCTCATGCATCAAGTTGCAACAGGGATTTCTCCTACAAAGCGAGGCCGCCAGTCTTGAACTGATGACAATAAATTGAGTTTGACAAGACAAACTCATTGAGACAGGACAGATGAAATTACAGCCAACAGTTCGGGTCGGGTCGGGCTGGGTCAGGTCAAAGCTGAACTCGTTAGTTTCTGAAACCCTTTACGGGCCGCATAGTGCTTTAATATGCCATACCCTTTATCATCAGGATGCGTTAATATAGCCTTGGTGAGTAACTCGCCAGCACTGCAATCACACATGTTGCCTCCTCTCTGGGTTGATTCACTCCCAAAGGGTTGGTGTGATGCACTTATGCCGTGCCAACGAGTTACTCGGCAGTACTGCATTGGTACAAATGCTACACATGTTGCATCAAGGGTTAAAGTTTCATAAAATACCCTAGACAACAATGGTTGAAGCAAACAATGGCCACTGAAATTAGTGTTCAACTTTTCCAGACTACAGACAACTGGGGGTAAAGTAGGATGTATTGTCAAAACTGTCAATTTGCTATTAGATATCACTTTCTCCTTCAAGCCAATCCTGTTGTGGAGTCTCTTAGGGTTCTCAGGATGATTGAATGCATCACTGGCCAGTTACTTGTCAAGGCTGCATTTATGCATCATGAGGACCAAGGGCATGATGCTTAAATGCGTCATACCATCCTCGGAGAATTAACGGCTACATAGTGCTTTAATATACTATGCGCTTTGTCATTATGCTGCTGAATGCAGCTCGGGCTCACTTATTTGCATAAGATACAACCAGATCCGTAGCAACTAGGCAACTGCTCACAAGACTAAAGCATTGTAGCACTATGTGATCCTTAACAGTTGTTATTATGAATATGCACAGAGATGTAAGTGAGTGAGAGTGGGAGGAGGTGATTGGAGATACCGCCCACTCACAGCGTCTGGTTACTGCGATTCAACAGATTAACCCTTTATTGAAGGCATGTCACTTTTATCCGACATTTGTTGTCATGACCAATGCAGCCCCAGCAAATAACTCACCGGTGCTGCATTGGTGGATAATACCAAGCCTCTGGGGATACATCAACGATTAGGTCGGCATGGTACTTGAATGCAGTGCTGGCAAGTCACTCGCCAGCACTGCATTCATATATCATGCCGACCGAGACCAAATGCATGACAGCATGCATGCAGCCCTTCAAGGACTAACTACACATGGAATAAAGCACCATACACATTAAATCTGGATTATGATCGTGTTGATATTGGTGATGGGTGCCTGACAGCAGCCAGATTAGTACTTCCATGAACCTAACTGCCACCTAGTGAACTAAACTACACATGTTTGATATCTAAACAGGAGGCTCATTCAGAAAAACTGACGTGGTCGTAGGGAACTGGTGACATGACGAAAACCTGTTTACTACCACTAGTAAAAACTCTTTCAGAAGATGGAATAGTCAAAATACATAACAGTTCATGTCTGCTGGGAAATCAAATGTATTATACATGCATAACATATGTAATAACATGCATTTATACATACATTATATAAGTACATGACACAGTTTCTGAAACATTTCCAAATTTAGTTTGACGACCACTTTGGATCCATACATTTGCCATGGTCCTCAGCACCCAAATTTACACTTTTGACATGTTTTGATGATAATCGCAATAATTATGACGACTGACGAGTGTGTTCTGAAAGAGCCTCCCGCCGTGTTTAATGAAAAAACACATAAACATATTTAGACATTGAAATTGAATGTGCTTAAAGTCTAAACCGTTATCTTTAGACATGTTAAAAATAGGTATAATTATGTTAGATTATTTGGTGCTTGATTCCTTTTTAGGCCTCTCCAATTAATGTACTTGTTTCTCATCACTGAGCCAGGAGTAATGTGACGAGTGCATTTTTTTTTCTGCTCAGGCTTAAATCATACTAGTGATGCAGGCTCTCGGAAAACCCAATTCACATTTTAGTAATGAAGAGATTAAGGCTCTGGGGAAGTTATAAATGTGCTTGTTTTCTTCACCCCATTAGATTTCCTGCACTGTAAGCTTTAATTTGATACCAAATATGCATATTTGTATCATTTTGACATATAATTTGTGAAAAAAGAAAGAAAGGAAAAGAACCCAGAAAGGCGATTTTGGTGATGCACGCGGTAATGAGAAACAAGAATATTATCTGGAGTGGCCTAAACATAGTTTTTATAGTGTAAGTGCACATTCTGGGCCTGTGTAAATCTGATTCCACAAACCCATGTATAGCGTGTCCCTGTAATACACTTGTTGCTTCTTGCATATATTAGCGTCAGGGAATCTACTTGGGAGGAAACCTCATAATCTGTTCTCATTAGGTGCCAGTGGTGCATGGTGTGTCCATAACTCCATGTTACCAGGGGTCTCTTTCAGAACAACCGCCGTATCTGTCATGAAAAAATCGTCAAAAATGCTGCCGAGCATGAAATTTCCAGTTGACAAGTGGCAATTGAATGCATAAAAAGTGGTTGTCAAATGATATGTCTATCACAACATGAAAATTATGATAATTATAATTTATAATTGCCCATCAATTTATAATATATATTATTATAGTTATCGGCCAACCTGTTGACTTCATAGTTCTGACAATTTTATATTGCAAAATATTGTCGGCATTATTCCCGAAGGAGATAGGGCAGTCATTCTGAAAGAGACACCAGGGGTCTTGTGAAAAGCTGTTCGCATTTTCATGGTCCTTCACAAATCTTGTCTGATGCATCCCAAGTTCTCTTTGATAAAATAGACAGGCAAGATTTTCCAGAATTTCGAAAGTGTTGAAACCCATGGGGTGTAATTGTAAGTTATACATGATCTTGGAGTTTAAATCATTCATATAATGAGAATATTATCCAAGCAATTTGACTTGAGAAACCGCAAGTGTACTTCAAAGAAAACATGCCCACCTTTTCTCAGGCCGCTTTGTGCACCTTCTTTGAGATGGATGACGAGTCATGACCCGAGAACATCTTGACATTCTCTCAGGACCTAGTTTCTAAGGTTCTTACCGTCTTGCTAAGTTAACTCTTAAAACCCTTTACGGATGTATGTCACTAAAAGATCACAAATTCCAACATGATGCACCAATGCAGCCCTGGTGGGTAACTTGCCAGCACTGCACTGGTGCATCATGCCGACCGTACAGGAGTGTCTCAACCCCATAGGGTTGGCATAATGCTTGAGCGTCCAAGGGCATGATGCATTAAAGGGGCATTCTCACCACTCGCAATTACCACATAGCAGACTAGAACAGTACTAGAATTGTGAGTGGGAAACGCTCGGTGAGAATGCCACTTTAAGGCATCATGCCACCCTTAAAGGGTTAACCTAAAGGGATTTAATGCTCTGTAGTCTTTCGGCAGCACGAAGCCAAAATAAGTCTGTATAGATTCGCCGCGATCTCCATAGACCTGCTTGCACAGAAAGTATCAGGTATACTGAACAGCTTTCATGTTAAACCTTTTAACATTAAGGGCAGTATAGTGCTTTACCCACTAAGGACGGCATGATGCATTCATGCCCTTGGTAACCATATTGCATGAATACAGTCCTGGTGAGTAAATCGCTAGTGCTGCATTCAAGCTTCAGGCCGAGCCTGTGGGGCTGATACACTCCTTAAAGGTCGGCATGACAACAAAGGGTATAATGCATTAATGCATTATGCCGTCCTCGAAGGGTTAAAGTGTTCAGTTCTAGCCTAGTGTTTACAGCATATTTCTCTGTGATCCTGGGACATGGCTTTTCAATTTGAGGGCCCTGTGAGGGCTCTACTTCAGTACATGTAGGGAGTGTGCCTATACGGCGTTAGCCTAGATAAAGACGTGGCTTCTTGTCCCAGACATACTCCAAGGACAGCTGGATTAGGCATAGTTTTAAATTGATTTATTTTCTGTTAGGTTGGTTTCAGACTGTGTGTGTTGCCGTTGTATATCCTTTGAGGAATGCACAGACAAAGGCAATGAAAGATTCTTTACTTTTGTTCCCTGGTATGTATTGTACCTGCAATATAAAGGGGAGGCAATAATTGTATATTGGCAAATGTAAGCACTAGGGATTTAGATAGGATAGATGGGACATATTCGAGAAAAAAAAACCATTAGCAAAGCCCACGGATTCAAAAGTGTGGGTGTTCCTTACTGAATCAATTTTTGAATCGATGGGTAGTGTTTGATGTCAGTGTGTCAGGTGTCAGAAAACCCACACAGAAAATATAAAAGCCCCTGTCCTTAGTCTGTTTTGGCAATCCCAGGTTAAAACACCACTTGCTACGTTCTAACGAAAGCATAAAAAAACAGAGCTGCTCTCTGATTGGTTGGTTGAATGGGAAGCTAGATTAACTATATAAGGTACGATTGACTGATTTGTTAGCCAGTGCTGACTTAGTTCTAGAGCTTTAAGATTATCAGTGCAGACACGAACAGTGTGATCCAACAATAAATTATAACTACTAGGTAAGCGGTAGTGGGTTGCCTCAGATATCGTGTTATCTCTCAATATAATATGCAGTGCCCTTAGTCTACATGATGCACTAGTGAGTCTATGGCTGCATTCATGTACCAAGCCGACCCTTCGCGAATGTATCAACCAACCCCTCTAGATTCGGCAGAATGTATGAATGTATCCCTGGTAGGTCACTCGCCAGGGTTGCATGAATGCATCATGACGACGAAGGGCACAGCGTATAAAAGCACTATGCGGCCCTTAAAGGATTACATCAGGGAGGTACTGATGTTTTCTTATCTTGTTGTACAATGCATAGATTTTTGTTGGGGAATGATGCTGTCCTATCAATCGCTAATGCAGTCGCTCAGAAATCCGCACTTCCATATCCCCATGTATTCACACTGTGGTTTATTTTTTTATATTTTAGTGTTTGTGAACCTAAGAACCAAACTTGTGCCAACACCCTAACATTTAAGTGCATTTTTAAGTACTCCGCCCCAGTGGGCACAGGATATTAAATCACTAACTTGTGTATAAGCCACACCTCAAAAGTGAGAAATCATATTCATAAGCTGCACAGATTTTGTAATTATAGCGACGTTAGTACTTAAGTATACACCTTAAAACTCGCGGATGAGCCTCACCACCGCTGTGTACCCATCATTCAAGCCTCACTCGCAATCTGACTCGTGTACAACTACAAGCTGTCAAGGGTTTACAGTGGCCACAGAGATTAAATGTCATCCATTCAAAATACACCGCTCGCTATGCTGTACCGCAAAGCTTTTAGTGGGCGGCTTATACAGAAAGTCCCATACTGAAGTGCTTGCTCTTTCCGCGTATCATGCTTTTATATCTAAAGTATGGTTATTCAATACAGGTTGGAAACTTATCTAAAGCCTTTGTCCAATAGATACGGGCTACCCACTCGTCAGAGAAAGGATCGTACTTTTTTTTCTCTCCGACGTGATATATGCTATGGAGCTGCTGCCATAATGAGGCATCTAGAATTGAATTAAGGGCGTGGGTTTTGAGGAATAACAATTTGCAACCCTTCTTAGAGTACTGGAAACATTTTAACACCTCAAAAGAATGCTCTTTTGTAAAGTAAAAGAGCAGAAACAAGTAGGACGGTATGCACCAACAATCTCTGACATGGGCAGGATGGGACGACAATCCTTTGTACGTCTGACAACAGTTCCAGCACATCTTTCCTATTCTTACTGACAAAGTACCACTCCCTTAAAATGTTAAGGTTTTGTGTACCCTGTCAGAAGTTAGTGTTGCTTCACCGTGAGATATACAGTGGATTTGCAGTATAAAGGAAGTATTTTCTTGGTTTCCAGTATCACAAGCTACACTCACATACTGTAAAACCCACACACAGGAGGTCATGGGTCAGAGTCTCCACTAGGCACATTACATTTTACTATTAGGATACAGCTGAATCAGAATAATAAACCTACTCAAAATTGAGGGATTTCTATTACCATGTAAATACAGGTGGAATTATGTTCCAAATTTATAAGTAAGGAAGATAAGGAACATTTTGAGATAAAAATAATCATTGCACTGCTAGCCAGACTGGGGTTTGAACCCTGGATCTTTGGATGGACCGACAGCTATACCACAATGTGTTGTAAACTACAGTATAAACTACTGGAAACCAAAAGCACCTGCTTTTATTCTGGCTTCACCACTTACTCTTAGCAGTGTAGGGCTCATGTGGTTAGCTATCATACAAATGAGCCTTTTATTTGCAGGGTTTGCATCTTTTTGTATGGTTTGCACATTAATGTGTTTAGCAGGTGCTAACTTCCTCCCTTGATAACCACCTCAGCTACGCCATCTTGTTCTAGGTCACGTGTCGGCCTGGATGACCTTGACCTTGGAAACTACGACCTTGACCTTGGGTTCTAGTAGCAATGACTGCGGTTTGTATTCCCCCTCAGGGTGAAATATAACCAGGGAGACAATTATATGGGGTCGCGATAAGTTGTGCGGGATATGATAAGGTGGGAACATTGTTGTAACGTCAGACTCATGCGCCATCTTGGACCTGTATTACGGCATGGCTGAACAGAATCCTACCGTGCATACTACTAACTATACCTAATGCTCATTTAATCATCTCAGGGAGGTTTTGCGCTTTGATGCACCCTGGAAGTAGTAAGTCTTGAACATTTCCCTTTAAGACAAGTTCTGAATTTTTTATATGAAGAGATTTGCGTGGGTGTCACATGAGTAAAATTGAGCCATATCAATTTGTGATGCTTGTGGTCCAGATGCATGAATTCAAGGCTTAACAATGAGCCAGTGGTAGCTTTACACAGTGTGTTGCGGGAACATGCATAAGGAGTTACCCACACATGTGATCCAGCTAGGCAAAAGACCCCTTCAGGCGGGATTTCTAGGTCTAGTTTTGGCCAACAGGGAACAACATAGATGCAAAAGAGTGTAAAATACATGATGAAATGTTCTAGGGCCATTTTTTATGTAGAATGCAATAATCTTCATGAAATTATTCCATCTAGGTTCTAAAATTCTATATTTGGAATGCAAAAGGAACGTTTTTGATGAAGAGTTAGCACATATGACACTTTCAGGTTGCCATGGAAACCATCCCAGAAGGCCAGTTTAGAGATAATGATCCTAATTCATTAAAATGTCCCATTGGTTACCCAAAACTGAAAACAGAACGCAAAAATTCCATCTAGAAGCAAATTTAGACCAATAAATCCAATTTATTCCAATATTTCTAAATAAAACAGATTTTTCATGATTATGTTCTATGGGATACGATGCATTTAGAGCTTATTCACCATTTTAAGTAAGTGGTCTATACCAATGTTTGAAAAGGGATTCCCAGAAACATACCAGGAATTTTTCAGCTCATAATATCTTATTTTAAAGTTTATGACACCAACTTTAATTACTAATTTCCCCCCTGGAGGGGTCTTTTCCCTCGCCTGGTCACACATATTTTCAACACACATTGGAGATCACCACACCTTTAGTAAAGAGTATCTAGTGTGTATTGTCTTACACAAAAAACGTGTGTTAAAAGTGGCTGCAGAAAAACGTGTTGATAAGAGTGTAAATGTAACACACTGTTCTTAGAGTGCACAATCGCTGGGACAGTATGATGCGCAGTCAGCACTGATGAACAACATTGGTACAACACACGGACAAAACTAATGACTTTAACGGGTTAAAGCAGTATGCAGTGCATGGGATAAAACAAGTGTAAACCGGGCTTAACCCTTTAAGGAAAGCTTGATGCCTTAACCCTTTAGGGCCGAGCATCGACTATAGTCGACGCCATGATTGGCCGAGCATCGACTATAGTCGACGCCATGGCTGGCCGAGCATCGACTATGGTCGACACAACTCTATGAGAATCAGCAAAGGCTCGGCCCTAGGGGAAGTTCCTGTGAAAATGTCTCGGCCCCCATCACCAGAAAAAGACATTTTTTGTCGGCCTTAAAGGGTTAATGCAAGAATGGAGCTCTACCTCCCCAGTGCTGCATTCAAGCATCATGCCGACCCTACAGTGTCCAGACACCCCCAAAGGGTCAGCATGATGTACCAATGCAGCATCGGGGAGTTACATGACGACAAATGTCATCTTTAAGTGACATGTCGTCCTTAAAGGGTTCAGTCCAGCCGTCACCTGGTGGCAGTGGATGGTACTAAGTGGGTGTGTGTCTCAGAGTCAGACCTTGTTATCTCAGCCCCCTGAGGGCAGTCTGCCGTACTACAACACTCCAGATACCCCTTCCTCCGCCCCCACCTCCCCTCCCCCCGCTCCACAATCTCCCAGCAGATTCTTCCATACGTTTCTACGGCACTACTTCCTTCTCTGCCAAAAGGCGGCGGATCACCCTGAAAACCTACCTACGCTAGCGTTTTAAATATGTGACATGTACTGGGAATAGGGACCTTTGTGTACCCTGCACTAAGGACCCTTTTCACAGATCGTGTCACATATGTATTTATACAACTATGATTCGATTCAAATATGTTGAGGGATAAGTGTAGAGCAAATGTTTAAAATTTCAGAAGTATTGATCAGGTTTTGATGGTCCAAATTTGACATATTCCTGGGAACTATTTTTGGTGTATTGAAATGGCAGAGTGAGATGGCTATGGGAGAGCAGATAAGTAGCACCCTTTTCCTCCCTTGTCCCACAGAAGAGTTCTTGAAGTCTTATTTGAGACTGTGCTGGGAGAGTGCCTGCTCCACAGATATCCTAGCCTTAGTCTGTAGTGGCTATCCCAGGTTAATAACAGGGATATTGGTCAGAATGACGAACTAATATTTAAACATTAAATTTATCTGAGACAAAACAAAATGACTAAGGCCTAATACTCACAGGAATTGAATAACTTAGGTGGGACAGTCACTACTGACTAAATGTGATAGTATTAACTAACCATAGTGGGTTGTATAGAGAATTGACTAACTAGGTTTGTCGCTATTGACTAAGTGTTGGAGTTCAAAGATTATTGTGTTCCCCCACAACACACAGATCCAGCCGCTTCCACTATACCCCGCCCCCACAGATCCACCTTAACCCTTCAAGGACAGCATGTTGCTGAAAGATTTGTCATTATGGTGCACCAATGCAGCCATGGCACGTAACCTGCCGATGCTGCATTGGTGCAGTAAGCAGACCCTGTTGGAGTGTCTCGACCTCCCAGGATCAGCATGATGCTTAAATGCAGCCATAGCCAGTCACTTGCCAGGGGTGCATTCAAGCACCATCACGACGATGGGCGTAATTCATCAATCCACATTGCCATCCTTAAAGGGTTTAATCCCCAACATCTCTATTCAAGTTCACAGCGCCGTATCTGGTGTACCCCTAAGTGTTTATAGACGGGTAGCAAGTGTATGGCCTTTAACTGGTCAACGCACACCCCACCCTCAGTCTAAAAGTCCCCTTTGCTAGCCTAAACGCCTTCCCTTCCCCAAAATCCCCTACATACATACATACATACATACATACATACATACATACATACATACATACACCCTCCTCTTTCTCCCACCCTCAGTCAAAGGCTCCCCTTAGCTGGTCTAAGCCATACCAGATACCCCTACCCAACGAGTTCAGCTTGATGGATGATTTCAGCTGTGGTGATGCAGTCATGTATTATGGGTAACTACATTAAAACACCATGCTCATGATGCTTTTTTCCCTAAAGCTGTGACTATAGTTAACCATTTCCATCCTTTAGTGACATACCGTCCTTAGAGAGTTAACTAGTGACAGCTGGTTTACTACCCAGACAAGATCCACTGTCATCTTTATATTAGGCTCTAACACGTTATGGGGTGCTGCCACCTAGTGGCACACAGCAGATCTAAATGGTAGGACAACCATCTACTGGGCCTCTTTATAAAGTCTACTTTGGCCACTTCTCTCAGTGTATTTCTTTATCAATTAATGTATGGGTTTTGCATGCATGGCATCGGAATATCATATTGTATGCATCTACCAATTCAGAATTTTGAATTTCTTATCATAAAACTGAAATAAATAAGAATTAAAGAATTGAATTCTGCTTGGAGAGTGGCCAAACATCTGTGTGGAGAGTGAAGGGAGAGTCACTGAACCATGGCTGAGTGGAGCTAGTTCACACCTGTGCAGCCCTTATCTCTCACAGCTTGGCCCTTATCTCCACTATCTACCCTAAGATAACACTGATAAGCTGGCCAGAGACAATGGGAATCTCATGGAATCTTACTCCTAGGATGAGAATGGGCACGAGATTTGGTGTCCTATAAGATGGCTGCCTCCATCCAGAGGCTCCCCTGGAGGAACGTGTTAGAACCCTATAGAGGTTCTGCTGGGTTGTAAGGGTCTACCCCTGCCGTATCTGGTAGAGCAGAAGTATTTCATAAATTGTTAATTTTCAGATGGCAAAAGCACCTGCTTGCACAACACAAGATGTACTCCACACAACCGACAGGGATTTAATTTTAGACTTACAGCATTGCCTCCTTGATAGTCCCTTCCAAAACTGTGGCATATACCAAATATTAGTGGCTTTAGAAAGATGTCAGGGCAGAGTAAAAACTTAGGGAGTGAGCATAGAATATATGTAAAATAACACAGTTTTCATCCACTGTTAAATACCAAATAGAGCTGACTCTGGAAAGATGTCAGAGTAGGATAATGCAGAGAGTGCAAAGCCAAATGTCAAGGAGTACACATTGAATCTTTGTAAAGGAACACTTCAAGCTCAAACTAAAAACCTTCAGGATCATCCAAAGCGAAATACTGCTAATCATTTTCCTTTTGCCTTCATGGAAGCCAATTTCTCTCTTTTTCATTCTTATCTTACTTATCGCTGAAATTGTCAATAACACAGCAGAACAGAGAATAGTTGACACGACCAAGCAATATGTAATGTAGATATAACTGCAACCATCCCTAGAAGTAAGTCTATTGCTGATTGGGATTCCAGAGATGTATCGTAATCATGAAATAAACAGGTAAGAAAAAGTAGAAAAAAAATCACTTACCTCTGAAGAACTACAGTATGAGCAATGATACTCCCATATTCCCACATTCAGTATGTAAGGGATACTTTCATTGGATCTCCCCATGTCAGCATGTATGGCCGATATCTATTGGCTCCCGCCTAAGCCGCCCGCATGGCTGGATGTAAGGAGGCTTCCCATTGGTCAGTAGATGAATGGGTGGGATAGAGTTGCTGCACCTTACATGGGACCTTAGGACCTTGTCCACCCACAGAGCTATTCACCATCCAGGCCCTAAGCCGACATTATTGATAGATATGGAGGCTAGCGGAGTGCGGGAGTGAAAAAAGGTGATGCGTCAAGTTTATTCTCCATTTTAACTTTTTTTCCCTTTAAGGACTGCATGTCACTAAAGCTAGTGTTGGCATGATGCTTGAATGCAGCACTGGTGAGTTACTCGCAAGGGCTGCATTAATGCATCATGACAACCAAGGTCAGGAGGCATTATTGAGTCAAATGGTCAAATACTGCATTGTGCAATACCCCTTAGTCCTCTTGATACATAAATGCAGTTTTAGCTCTATTCAGGTAGCAAAACAAGGAGGGTAAAATGTATTAAACTGTTAAAGCACTATGAAAACCTTAAAGAACTAAGTCTCAAAATGGTCTATCTGTAGTACAACGCAATGTCAACTCTATATGAATCTACTAAAGTAGGTCCAGGTTGACGTGCATATAATATTATGAAATTGCCTCGTTTACATATTAACATAGTAGCCACCCTTTAAAGGTCCACATGATGGTACCCCTACAATAACGGTCAGAGAGGGAGACACTGCACATACCGGCCCTTTATATAGGCGAATGGGGGGCTAAAGATTGTTGGATGCCTCGAAGTTTACGTTTATTTGTCACATTATTGCACCAATACAGCCATAGTCATTTATGAAGGCTGTTACTCCCCAGAACTGCATTCATGTACTATGATGCTAAAAGGCATCAGTGCATTAAAACATTTTGCTGCCCTTGAAGGGTAACTGCATGTTACGAGTGGGCTAACCATGGCCGGGTCGCCATGACAACATGTGTCAGTAACGGGAAATGACGTAGTACAGGATGACGTGAGGGGCTTCCTGTTGTGAACGAGGGTTAAACAAAGTCAATATTTCCTTATTAATTAGAAAGACAAGAGACCCCGCGGCCCGCTATGGCGGCTGCATTAACTCAGCCCGTAGAGCCGGCTTGTCCTATCTATCTTCATACCGCCTTCTTTTCATGTCGTATTCGCGTTATCATTTTCCATCATCGCGTTCCACTATTTGTATATTCTATTGGATTTTTTTGATATTCGATACAAGTTTCAGAGCCTTTGAATGGGAAATAGCTGAATTAGGTTGCGAAATTGGCCTGATGGGGTGATTTGGCCGAGGGGCTTTTTTAACTTCCTTAATTTAACGGGTCTTTGTGATCAGCAAATAAATGTCAGTGACAGAAAAAGTGAAAATCAATTTGCAGCGATTCATCCAGACTCAGTTCGATATGAGGTCTGCTCCTAATAAGTATCCTGTATGGTTACGCAACAAGGGTAGGAAACTCGATTCCTCTCTTCAAAACCATTTTAAGCATAAGCAGTCAGGCAGGTGAAATTGAGTATGCAGGGGAGAATTGATAATAACAATTTGTGTAAATATACTTGAAATAAGATATCATAAGCTAAGATGTTTCTGCAGTCTTGTCGGGACGGTATCTCAAATATGGAGATGTCATGTAAAACTGAAAATGATAAATGAACTCTGAATTCACTGTAATAATAGATAATAAAATATATTCAAAATCAGAGTTTTGAGTACCTGATGGAATTCCTGATAGGAGAGGACCAACATGTTTCATTTGGAATAAGAGGAATGGTTTCCATAGCAACCGGAAAATTGATTCTGTGCCATAGAAAACGTTCTATTTGCATTCCAAATATATAGAACATTTGCATCAAAAACGAAATAGTTTATTGGGGGTTACTGTATTTTCCATCAAAAAGAGCTCTTAATCATTGGAAGGTCATTGCCCTCTGTTTTGCCCCCCTAGTGCCCACTAGTCCTGGTGGCAGAAAAGAGAACTACAAATCCCCCCGAAGGCTCGATTTCTCACTTAACTTATTATTTCAGATACCTCAACACAATACAAATAAGGCCAAAAAATACCCACAGATTTAGTACCTCCTGTCCCCACCCCTTAGGGTCTGTACTTTAATATTTGACTCCACAGACCTGTCAGGGCCATTCCCGCATCTGTGAGCAAGCATTTTGGACAGTCCCTTTACTCAATTGCTTTAAATTAAAGGGTGTGTGAGAAATTAAAATGTTGATGCAAAACCGTCAAATAGGAGGGTATTTAAGTGGAAGCATTATTTCAGATGTTTGAGGTTTTTGCTAATAATGGTGGATAACTGGTTGAAGTCCTACTTTTGCCTGCATCATCTCATTAACCATTTAAGGATGTAATAATGCATGAATGCATCATGCTAATGGTCATCATGATGCATGAATGCATCCCTGGCAAGAAACTCAACAGTATCAGGCCGACCCTACAGGATTGAGACATTCCCGAAAGGTCAGCATGATACACACCAATGTAACACTAACGATTCACTCGCCAGGGGTGTATAATTGGTGCATCATAACATCTTTTAGCCCCATGTTGTACTTTAAAAAGTAAAACAACCGTGCATCCGGGACACATTCTTAATCAGAGGGAGTGATCAGTAGGGCTCTCTGTGGGTTTCAAATCTCGAGCAGAGGCATCACTCTCCAATCAGATTCTCTGATTAGACTTAAAACTAAATGGATAAATTAATATACATTAATCCACTGGTGGATAAAGATGGGGGTATCCATACAGAGAAGTACTTACATCACTGGGTGTCGCCACCCCCCACTACAGAATGTGCCCTACATTCATTCCCTGTCAGTTACAGGTTTGCTAAATAGGCAACTAGGACATAGTTAAAAAAGGCTAGTTTCTTAGTAAAGGTTGATTAATATCTAAGGACTGCTGAGTACTTTGTGATAGTCTTTTTTTATGTATATGACGCATGAATGTAGCCCTTGCAAATCTATATAAGTCGGAGTCATGCATTCATGTATCATAGCAATAAAGGGTAAACACTACTACTACTACAGCATGTATCATAAAAGCTCTCTCATAAGCCGACCTTTTTGGGGATTATTTTTCGGTTTGTAGCATTATCTGGAAGTGATGGGGGGGGGGGGGGGGTCAGCTCAATATAAGGGAGGTTTGTTATCTAGTAATTATTTTCAAACTGTTAAATGATTCTAAATTCGTCTTGTAAATCCTTCTTTAAAATGGATGTGAACTTATGAGGGAGATACGCTTATCAGAGAGGTTTAAGGGTACTACTACATATACTATTTCTGTTGTTGATGCTACTGCCGTGACTACTATTACTACTTGTGGTGATACTACTACTATTATTCATAATATTATTATACCAATACTACAATATCTAACATTAATAGTATTGTTACTACTGATAACACCAATATTACCCATGTATAACCCGCACCTCGTGTATAACCCACACCGCGACTTTGGGAGGATCATTTAACCCGCACGTAGGGTCTGTAAATTGCGATTTTAGTATTGTTCTATAGTCTCAAAAGCCCTTGTATTACCCGCCCCTAGACTTTGGCAATATTATATGTACCCCGCACTGGAGGTTTTGTTTGCATATAGCCTGTGGGTTATACGCTGGAATTTACGGGTACTTCAAAATGGCCTACTTACACCATCACTACTGATACATATTGTGTGTACTATATAAACATAAACTACCATATTGCAGAGTAGCTCTGGTTTTCATAAGCAGCATTCCATCATGGTGTGCCCCGGCTGTTTTACTACCATTCAGCTACTAAGAGTGTGTAGGAGTTTTTCTGTCCCTCACCAAATGGTATTGGCAGTCTCCTCTTCATAGAGCTAAAATGTCCGTTTAAAAAAGGTACCACCCTCAGCTGCATTTACCACGTTAAACCATTCTGTAAGAGAGGTGGCATCACCTCAGTCAAATAGCTCTCTGTACAGATACGTCCATTTCTTTTAATCATAAATGTGACTCAATCCAGCATAATAGACCTTATGTCGCACTAGCGCGAGCCGTGAAAATGGGGTCTGAAGGGTAAAACATGTATTTTACTGAAATTAGGTTTTCAATGGATTTGTTTGATTTATACTGTTATTATGCCATTCCCTGAGTTTTAAATCCATATGAAATTCCTAACAGTGTTAATTTCACATTTTAAGAACCCCTACATGGATGTTTTGTCAAAAACAAAGGCTGTCGAGACGGTATACACGATGCATTTTCCGTCTATTTTGTTGCTCTGTCAGAACCCCCCATCCCGGGCCCCATGCCCATGTTTGGCATGCTTTTGTGTGGCGCGAACTCTTCTACCCAATGGCAGGCTCTCTTACAATCGTAAGTTGTCAGTCAGCCAATCACAGGGTGTTTTTCAAATGCCTTTGGATCGCATCAGACCAAACAATCCCTTGACAACACATCACGTGACACAAATGCGACCCGCTGATTGGCCGAGCGCCCAGCGTCCTCTTCCGGTTTGAGTTGTTTACCACGAGTCGGCGGCAAGAGACAATTTTGGTAACGGGTGTATTTTCATGTTTAAACACAGAATTATTATCAATTATTAACCCAAACAGTGTATTTTGAATACGCAAACATTCAGGACATGAAATGGCTGAGTTGGACACAGTGGCCAATGCCCTTAACGCCATAACTAAGGCCAACTTAACAACCGCTGTTGCCGAGCAGGGAGTATGGCGTCAGCTTGTGAACGATTATTTCCTATTCCCCGAGAATTTTGATGATTCTGAGGATTCTGATCAGGATAGTGAGTCTGATACTGAGGAGAATGATGGAGAGGATGTTGCAGAATCATCAGATGAGGAAGATCTCCCTCTGGTTGTTCCAGATCCGGTACAACAACTTCAGGATGAAGAGAGCACAAGGTGTGCCAATTTTAGGTGAGTGGCAAAAACCACATGGTGTTCTGTTCGATGCACCCTTTAGTTACCCCACATTAGTCTTAAGTTTGTGAATGAATTAAATCAACACCAATATATATATTACTAATTAGTGCACTTTTGCATTGGTCTGGAATATTGTATCTGTTTTACAATTCAGACCTACATAGATCCCAAAAATTATAATTATGTGCATTCATTGTGACTAGGCTTTTTAAAATGTCAACTAATATTTCTGTTTTATACTCTGTTCATAATGTATACTCTTGCACTAACTATCCTTATTTCTGGTCAACAGTTGTAAGTGTCAATATGGGGACAACAATACACCATGCAGTACAATGTTCACGCCAGATGAGTTCAGAGAGCGACGTGAAGAGGTCGCCCAGCTGAACAGAGGTAAGCTGACTAAAAATTAATAACTATAGAAATAATTCTTTTACACTTTGTTCTAAAGAGTTGGTTACAACATCACTAAATATGTGCATTTGATTTGATTTGACCCACATTGAGTCTTATTTCTCATGTCTATGATTATAATAAAAACAAAAACAAAAAGTTGTTATTAATTCTACTTGACAGCCGAGCTGGATATGCTGCTACTGGGGGTGATGGCTTCATCAACAGATAATAGCGCAAGGCTTTCTACATGGAAGAAGGGTGAAAAAGGAAAAAAGGACCGTGAGCGAACTCGGACATATTATAGACTAGGCAATAAACAGGTTTGCCAGTGTACGTTTGCATTCTTCCATTGGTAAGTACACAGTCAAGTACAACTACATTGTACCGGGTACCAAAAGCTTTTTTTTCTGAAATCTAACGCTTGTTCTCACCAATTTTGACATTTTTGGGAAAATTTGCTTTTTTTCAATTTTGAACTTTTTTCTCGCCAATTTGGCCATTTTCAGGAAAATCTCTTTTTTTTCCTTTTTTTTTTGGGGGGGGGGGCATGATGCATGAATGAAGCAGGGCTGCATTCAAGCATCATACCCACCCAACATGCATCATGATCACCAAGGTTGATGCTTCAATACAGCCCTTGGGTGTTACTTTAACAGGGCTGCATTCAAGTATCATGCCAACCCTACATGCATCATGATTACCAAGGATGATGCTTGAATGCAGCACTGGAGTGTTACTTGGCAGGGCTGCATTCAAGCATCATGCCAACCTTCATGCAACATGAGTACCAAGGATGTAACATTGACCCTCCCATTCATTGTTGGCTCTTCGGTAGATCTAACCCATACTTCTACCACCCGTGTCTGCCCCAATGATATCTAGGTCAAGGAGCTGTGATTGGCCAGAAGTAGGTCCAACTGACAGGTTACGACCCAGTTTTATTTGTGTCAAGCCAGAGGGTGTGTCTAGGCTACAGCAACCTACCGGTATCTTTTAGACTATAGGAACATACCCGTATATTCTAGCCTATAGCAACATGCCTATTTTTTCTAGGCTATAGCAACGTATCAGTATGTTGTAGGCTATAGCAACAATACGGTCTGTTGTAGGGTATAGAAACATATCAGTATAATGTAGGCTATAGTAACATACCGGTATCTTATAGGCTATATGTATCAACCCATTGTTGCTATCTGCACTTTAAACATGACATGAAGTATGCATGAGTATTCTTTAGATCTACAATGAATACAATGCTTAAAATTTTCATTTTTCTTTTTCAGCATCAGTAAGGGCAAACTGAAACGTGTGCTTAAGTGGTATGTGGCCAATGGTGTGGTTACACGTAGAATACGTGCTGGAGGCTTCAGGAAAACGGGCAAATCTTTGGACCTGGATGATACTCAAAGAGTTCTCGCCTTTATCAAATCCCATGCTGAGACACATGCCATTGCTCTTCCAGGCAGAATACCAACTCACAAGAGAGATGATATACTAATTCTCCCCTCCTCTGACACCAAAGCTGACATTTACAGGTTGTATGAAAAAGCCATGGCAGATGTCCAGCAGAGGGCAGTTGCTCTGTCTACTTTCAGGAGTTTGTGGCGAAAGCTCCTCCCAGGAATAGTTTGTGCAAGGCCCATGACTGATCTCTGCTGGGAGTGTCAGAGGAACAACAGAGACATTCACCGGTCTAGCTGTTTCCCAGAAGAGGTCAAGCAGGCAAAGTTAAAAAAACAAACACATCATTTACAGGTAGTAGGGAAGGAAAGGGCCTACTTACAGCAGCTGGTAAAGAAGGCAAAGGAGGATTATAAAGCAGCTGGTTCTCCTGCACTTGGCCCTCATCCACCATGTAGTACAGACTATTGGGTGCATGTTAGCTTTGACTATGCCCAGCAAGTGCACCTGCCCTCTTACCCCATGCAGCCAGGCCCACTCTACTTTCTAGTGCCAAGAAAGTGTGGCATCTTTGGTGTCTCTATGGAAGCAGGACCAAGCCAGGTTAACTACCTAATAGATGAGTCTCATTGCAGTAGTAAGGGATCCAACGCTGTGATCTCATATCTCCACCATTATCTCGAGAACTACTCCCTGGGCCCCAAGAATTTGGATCTCCATTGCGACAATTGCAGTGGTCAAAATAAAAACAAATTCATGTTGGCGTACTTGATGTGGCGATGTTTGACTAGGCTCAACATGTCCATCACTCTCAACTTCCTGATCACAGGTCACACAAAATTTGGTCCAGACTGGTGTTTTGGCCTTTTGAAACAGAAATTTAGGAAGTGTGACGTTTCCAGTCTGGAGGACCTTATGGAAGTTGTCCGTCGAAGCACCCTGGAAGGAGTCAACATCCCACACTTAGTGGGGGATGAGAAAGGAAACTGTTCAGCCCCTACTTATGACTGGAAGACTTTTCTAGCCCCTTTCAGCAAGGCAGTGAATGGCATTAAGGAGTACCATCACTTTGAGTTCAGCCATGAATACCCGGGTAGGGTTGTCATGAAGAAAGTGGTCGACGATGAAGAACCTGTGCTCTGCAACATCTTGACAAAGGAAATAGCAGATGTTCCCCGGGGCAACCCTACCATCATCCCCTCCCCAGGATTGCCTGCCTATAGGCAATGGTACTTGTTTGAGAATATCAGAGACTTTTGTACCAATGCCACAAGAGATATCACCTGTCCAAAGCCAACAGTACCAAAGCCTGGGTCAGGTATAGGAGAACACACCAATGACACTGACACCCATCAGCCAGGACAAGAGCTAGAAGAACAGCAACTTAGAGGGAGAGGCAGAGTTCGTGGCAGGGGTAGGGGCAACAGCCAACAGGCAGAACAAGTGGAACTCACAGGCAGGGGTAGAGGCAGGGCCAGAGCCAGAGGCAGAGCCACAGGAAGAGGCAGAGGCAGGGGTGTCGGTGAACAGGCAGACCAGGAGGAACTCAGAGGTAGGGGAAGGGGCAGAGGTAGGGGCAGAGGTAGGGGAAGGGGGCAACAGCCAGGACAACAGCAGCCTAGAGGGAGGGGCCGACCTAAAGGTGCTGTTTCTCGGAAAAGAACAAGGAGCCCTTCATCTGCAGAAGACTCTGATGACGAGGTGTGGATTGCAAGTGATTCTGACTAGAACTCCCTCTTTTCATACCATAACGAGTTATGCCATGAACTTGGATATCACATATTCTATTATGATGTTGTGTTGTTAATATAATCATAATCTGCTACTGGTTTAGGGTGTAATGATGATACACAATCAGCAGCGACCATGGATATATATTTTGACCTGGAGAAATAATGTGACATGAACATGGAGGACCCCACCCACTGCACTTGGATTTTACCTATCAAATTATCTGTGTACAATGCTCACATAATGTGAAAGGACTTTCAGGACTTAACAGACTACATTTAATAGGTTTTGGAACTGTTAGTTGTCCCTAAACTACACCAGGAACAGGTATTGTGCATCTATAATTATTCCACTAAACCACTAACTCTGTCATTTTTCCAGGAAACTGAACGTGTTTTTGAACGATGTTGCATGAATAAAAATATTTCCCCAAAGAGACCAATCTTTTAGTATGTAGTAGATATAACCATCGGGAATGCCTGGTAAAAATTTCAGATTGATATCTCAATTCTAGATACCCGTTGCTAAGGTAACCAATGAGTGATATGCTCGCTGACTGCACGCGAGCAGGTCGCGACCTGCTCATTCCACTTTGATCACGCGTAGCTCAAATTAGCACTGCGGGTGTTTTTATCTTTGAAAATATTTTTTAAATACGTATGGGTGAGATGGGGACTCATACATGGGCTCTATAGAGAGGTAATGAACTGTTCTATCACATGACATAGATAACTAAAAATGTTTGATGAGCGACATAAGTTCCACTATGCTGGATTGAGTCACAAATGACTAAGGGACTTGTTTAACACCTTTTAGCTGGCCTTTCCTAAAAAGGGCACCCTCACTACCCTCACCTGAGGGTCAGGCAGTGCCTGACCCTCAGGTGAGGGTAGTTTTAGCGACAATGACTCTCACTTTTCTGTGTGTGCAGGAGCTTTTTTTTGCCTCCCCCCATGCTCTACATTTTGCCTAGTCAACCTTGCCCCCATCCATTGCTAAAACATCCCTGACTTATACTATTGGGTTTGGCTATAGAACATAGAAAGTGTTAGGAGAGTGACGCCTCTGCTACAGATGTCAACCATTCAGAGAGGGATTCTCCGATTAGCTTCCGCCTGAGAATGGTGCAAAACAGCACAGTCAGTTTGAAACACGCATTTCTCACAATTCATCATCCCCTTTAATATGTCCACTTGCAATAGAATACTTCAGATACATCATTCAATTTTACTGCAATATGGACAGAACTGCCGCGAAATTAGCCAGCCTTACTTCAGAACTTCTGAAGTAATCTATCTCAGCGCACTCGTGGTCGATGTGTTAAAATAAGCTTCTGTCATGAACTATGTTATATTCTGGTCTGTAATTGCCAGTTCAAATGTGAATATATGTGCCTCATAATTCCACGTACCTGCTACCTATTAGGTTAATAAATATTGCACCGGGTAAACATATAGGTTGGCGCATGCACATTGAGATTCTTCTGGCTTCTTCCTCGGCTTGGCCGTTGTTACTTTGAATCCACCGACAGCGGGTCGCCGGGGCCAGTTATCAATTACGGAGAAGAAAGCAACAGTTGAGCCTGGAAACCAATCCTTACTTTGTTCTACAATATATAACATGTTCTAAGGGAGTGCTCATTTTTTAACAAAAGCTGGTGTATGGGGGAGGGGGGGTTGTGAAACTCAGCGCTTTTTTCGTCAGCCGGAGCTCCATTCCATCATTCATTTATCTTTTAACGACAAAGTTACACCACAGTTGGCTGAGAGCGCAAAAGAAATGGCCTGACTGTATTCTACATACATGGCTGTATGTGGATGCGGTCCATTGAGTGCATTCTCCTACTGTGGGTGTAAGTCCCATATAATATACATGACTAGCTGCATAAGTGTTATAAGCCTTGGACAATGATAATTATCCACGGCTGAAGCCTTGGACAATTACCCTGTCCCTGGCCTATATCACTCATACAGCAAGTCACTTGTATCATATCTACCGTAAAACCTCGCGTATAAGCCTAACTCGCGTATAAGCCGCACCCCGAGTTTGTGCCCATGCTATAAGCCGCACCATAGATCTGAGTATGGTGACATTTAGTACTGTACCATATAACAAAAACTCGCGTATAAGCCGCACCCTGACCCTGGGCCGATGCTATAAGCCGCACTGCTGATCTGACTCACGTACTAGCCGCGGCTTATATGCGAGGTTTTACGGTACCACTTATAAGAGAAGTACTTATTATTAATACTATGTGCGTGGGTGTGTGTGTTGATGACAGTTAAGGTTGTTGACTAACACCAAATGAAGGAAATCATTAACTACGTGTCAGCTTCACATGTTGGGCATGCTGTTTGACATGGGCTCAGTCAATGTAGAGTTCAGTCTTGGTATTGTAATATATAGGCCATCTAACTATGGCACAGGGTACTTATTTCATGAACAGTACTATGCTCTTATCAAACTGGTTTCATTGTGATATTGACATGCATGTACTTGACCAAAATGTCTATTTATTAGGTGCAGGTGTCAGATGGTGTTGTTTGTTGGGCGTGAACACAATCGATGTAAGCCTCAACTATAGCCCAATATTCAGTCATAGTATTATATTAGGCCAATAAAAAGGTGTGTTTCGGTCACCTGACCGGGTCTAGCAAAACAGTACCGGGTCCCCCTATTTTTTTTTCTGGGAAAAATTCTTGCTATTTGCTGTTTTTTACGGTTTATAAATCGGAAAATTATTAAGGATTTTACAGCAAAAAAAATCAAATCGGCCGGACGGGTCTACCTTGTCTCACCATGTTACCGGAAACCAACTTTTTTTAAAATTTGGCCTTAGTATTAATGAACATTATTAATGGACAGTATGAATAGATCAAACTGGTTTCATTGTAATCCTAACACGTGTCATTCTTAATAATGTACACGTGAGTCAGTGGATAACTCTGAACACACCTTATTAATACACACTGCTAACGAAATACGTTGTTAAAACATGTAATTAAAACACATGATTAATTTCACATGAGAATACACGCATAGCATGACAATGCCAAAGACCTTGTGTTTCACATTTATAAAGCCATTGTTTTCTTGTGAATCTGATTTACTCCTGTTTCTACGGTAGATTTGTGGATTTCACATGATAATACCTTGATATTTTCTGTAAACAAAGGGACGTTTATAAACATTCAGCCATTCATCAATATTACTTGTAAACACATGTTCACGTCGTAAAATACAATAGCTTTGAGTCAATTACGGGAAGGTAGGGCACCCAGCAAAGGAATATTTGGTGCATCATGCCAAACCTGGGCCAACATGAAATCAATATCCCTTTATCCGAGCATGGGCCATTACTGGGCCAGCGGTCAAACCAGCAGTGGGCCAATATCAAAATGCCATTATTGGCCCAATTTTAAGTGGTATATTGGCCCAATCATGGCCCAATGTACTTATGTTACCTGGGTAGGAGAATAGGAAAGGATGTAAACACACTTAAAATCACTACTACCCATCCATTTCAATCATATAGAGTCCAGATAAGCAATGACTCTCTTTCGGACCCTCTTTCTGAATGGAGTCAGTGCCTGGCATATTTGTATCAAATTAGACTGTTGGTAATGCGATAGGCTAGAGACAGTCTTATCCCAAAGAGTGTATCAGCCCTGTGATGTCTTGCATTCCTGAATCGTGACGACCAAGGAGAAATGTGGACACAATACACACGCTAGCTTTCAGAATATAGTATACCTAGGTCCATTAAATCAAAGCCTTCGTATTTTGCTCTTTTAATTAAGCCAATAAAAATAGGCATTGGGAGCAGTCCCTTATAAAAGGCTCTCACATTCACATAATACTCAGACGGCTTAATTAAATTAGTATTTCCATAAAGACTATTTACAACGTTCTATTTTAAACATTGTAAGAAAGATATCTATTTCATTGGAAAGGCTTTCTAATCTTTTTGAAAAAGATTATCCTCATTCTAGCTCAGCAATACAATATCCGATCCTTTCTTATACGCCATTCATACTAGCTACTTAACCAGCCTATGAGATTTGGGGGGGGGGGGGCTTTTCAGTCTTTAAAGGCAGCTTGGTTCTTCAATGGACTATGCCCCTTTGACAACAATACTTATGCATGTTAATTCACCATGGCTGCATTCATGAAGGCTTGATATGCTCTCCAGTGCTGCATCGCTGCATAATGATGACATTTACAAGAGGCTTTCCTTGATTGTCCAGTTCCCTCATCTGCTCTTATACAAGACCCCTATAGCACAGTAACTCGGGGGGGGGGGGGGGGCGCTAGATACTGCCATCTTGTCCCCTTATAGCACCGTAACTAGACAGGCTGTGTAGGCCACCACATTGCCCCACTATAGCACCATAACTAGGCAGACTGTGTAGGCCGCCATCTTGCCCCCCTATAGCACCATAACTATGCAGGCGGTGTAGGCCGCCATCTTGCCCCACTATAGCACTGTAGCTAGGCAGGCTGTGTAGGCCGCCATCTTGCCCCCCTATAGCACCATAACTAGACAGGCTGTGTAGGCCACCAGCCGCCATCTTGCCCCGCTATACCACCGTAACAAGGCAGGCTGTGTAGGCCGCCATCTTGCCCCACTATAGCTGCGTGACTAAGCAAGCTGTGGAGGCTGACATTTATGAGTAGTCACAGATGGTATGCTCAATGCAGGACAATCTACTAAACACAGGCAACGCATTGGAGATTGCAAGAAAGAGACTGTCTGTCATTTTTAGGTTCACTTTTTAATCCTTCCGCTTCGTCTGATTAGTTATTTCCATAGGAGGGAAATAATGTTTTAGCTGAGTTTTTTTTCTCTCTTTTTGTTTTCAGCTTCTGCAATATGGCATCATAAAAAAATGCTACATTTGACGATGGGACTATGAGTAGAATGATGCATGGCCGTTATGAGCAAGTAGTACAGCATTGGACTTCGCTAAGTAATCCACTTGTAGGTAGTATGGAGAATTGAACATTTGGGTTTGGCTAAGCATTTCAACTGTGAGTAGTATAGGAAATTGACCACTCGGGCCTGGCAAAATATTTCAGGTCTAAGCAGTATAGAGAATTGACTATTTGGATCTGGTAAAATATTTCAACTATTAGTAGTATAAGAGATTGACCATTAGGGCCTGACTAAGCATTTCAACTCCAAGTAGTATATACATTAATTGGGCCTGGCTTTGCAGTTCCACAGGAGTGACATGCTGTAACTGTAAGTAGTAATGGGAATTAACATTTGGGTCGGGCATTTGAACTGCAAGTTGTATAGAGAAGAGAACATTTGGGCCTGTCTAAGGATATTGAAACTAAATATTTAGAAGATACTTTTTCTATCCGAGCTCTTTTGGTCCACCAATAGTTTTGCTTCTTGCGACATGACTTTAATAATTGTTACTTATAAAATTCAAAGCTCGCCTGGGTTAACCCTTTATTGAGGGTTCAGGTTGTTTCTTGTCACTGAATACTAATACAGGACCAATGAGTAATATGCCGTGCTGCATTGATTCTTTATGTCGAGCCATTGGCAGTGTATCAAGCCCATAGAATGTATCACTGGTGAGTTGTTTGCCATGGCCATAACATGTAAAGGCGCTATGCTACCATATAAGGGTTATACTTGCTTTTAATAGGGTGCAAATTGGGTTATTGTATACTGTAAACGTATATATTTTCGCGCATGTATATTTTCGCGAATTGCTTATAAAGTACAATTTCGCGTGTACTTGAATTCGCGGATTTTGGCATACGTTAGTTATAAGAGTATACTGGATAAATATTCGCTCTGGACATATTTTCAAATCCGCGAGAGTTGCGAAAATATGTACAGCGCAAAATAACATACGTTTACAGTAGTCAATCCTCCTTCCCCAATAGTCTTTCTGACTCGGATTGTGTTTCCATTACATCGTAGAGTGAAACCTAGGCATGATAACTGAGTTGACGATGATCATAGATTAGGTAGAACCTGCTATCACATCTAGATCTGCATATCAGTGTTTCAACTATCTGGGTTGGATCGAATCGGTGAGGTGGGTGGCTAGTTTAAATGTTTGAGGACAAAATTCGGAAAAAAATTACCAGTATGTGACCATAACTATTTCCCATGTGATTTACACAAAGATAAAACATGATATCACTTTTATGTTACGGATTTACTGATTTGTAACACCTAAAACTGATTTGATAACCATTATAAGGTTCAGGATATCCAGGATATCAGCATCTGTCGTCCCCCCCCCCCCACATTATGTAATAGCCCTGTTGTACCCATGAGTGCCTGTGTCGTCCAGTGCTACCCTGTACTCTACTCTGTTACTGCTACTAAATATACTCATTTTTCCCTCTGCATATAGCCAATAGCTAGATCGGATAGGAATCTCATAGAAGTTATTCAATGGTTTATAGGCACTAACATGTATTAATCTCAGAGCCTAGCTAATTGTAGATTCTTGCCGATATCAATGCGTAACTAAGGGTGTCTTTTTCAGCGTCTGGTGGACATTTTTAATAATTCACCTCATTGTATTCTGCCTGGCTGACATGGATTACCTTCTGGACTGAAGTAGTATTTACCAGGGAATATGCAAATAAGCAAACCTGGTTCTATCCATCTGTTGCAAGTGAATGTTAATGTATGCAAATGCATTTTGGATATGTACAACAAATCTGCTAGGAGAGAGAAGCCAAGGTGGACGTTTGAACCCCGCTGAGAGACCTTCCTACCCCTATTCTGCTGAATAATGGCCTTTATTAGCAACATAAAGAGCATCAGTGGTCAAAGGTGTCACTGTCAACTTCCATATCCTACGACCCCTCAGCAAGTGTGTTCTACCAGGGGTGCCTGTGGATATCATCCTTCAATTATCATTGCAATTTCACATAGTTTTATTAGATCTAATGGTTTTGCAGACAAACCTAGGCTAAGGCGCATTGTCCCTCTGCCGCTAGGACCCCCATCTATTTTACAATCATATTTGACGGCCTTCATATGATTTAACTGAAAATGAAAACCTAGTTGTATGTAGAATACAGAATTATTGCATGCATATAAAAAGTATTAAATATACATAACCCACTGGGGGATAACAACGCTTGATTGCACATTTAAATGTCCACTAGGTCTTAGTCTCATGTTCTGTCATGTTTTGTCTAGGGCCTCTCAAAAATACAAAATGGTTTCTCATCACCACGCGCATCATAGAAATCAGGTTTGAGGAAACTTTTTTTCTGATGAAAAACATGATAAAAATGAACAAATATTGGCATATCTAGTATATAAAAAAAAGCCTCCCTCGTCAGATTTCCCAGCCCTTGGTGATGAGAAACCACTATTTCCTTGAGTGACCTAGTACGGGTATTTTGTAGCTCACCCTGTGCCATTTCTCCTCCTGTGTCTATGATAGCCCCAGCCCCATATACATATCATGTCTGACACGTGTTAATTAATTATTAATTAACAGTTTCATGATTAATCCTAGTCCCCCTAACGGTGCCATATTAACCCGTGTACTGCCTTAATGCCATTGGTCGGCATGAATGCAGCCATGGTGACTCTCCTCCCTATGGTTTCATTCAAGCATCATGCCGATTCTTTGGAAGTGTATCAACCACATAGGATAGGTATGATGCTTTGGTACAGCACTGGTTTCCTGGAGGGGTTGCATTTAAGCATCATGACGATAAACCCATACTGCATCAAAACACTATTTGGTCCCCAAAGGGCTAAACGGGGCCCTTATTACGTGCACCATTACTCAAGCCTCCCCTCCCACAATACACCGCGGTATGCCCTCTAATTATAATCATCCTGTCCTTGCACATTAGGTGGCGCCACCTAGGGAATAAAGCCCCGGATGTCAGGACTTAATGAGACGCCACCGTCACTGAAGTGGTCAGTGCGTCTGCGCAGGAGTCTGCGCCGTAACACACCTGCACTAATTGCTACTGACTGCTACAGGTGTTGTGGTCACGTGGTAGGGAGGGGGGGGGAGGAGTCAGGGAGCTGGTATAGTGGTGGTAGTGAAACTATTGCCTTTATTTCATGTGGAGAAACAATGCTGAAGTACTAGAATGATTGTTCTCCACACCCCCGTGGAGAAACTGATACTCATTCTCCATGGGGAGTTTCTCCATGATGATGTCATTGAAATAGCTATGAAAGTATAATTTATCAATAATTACATGCAATAGATATGAAAGTATAATTTATCAATGATACATGAAAAAACCCACAGAGATCCACTCTAATTAGTCTGAACTCCTGGTTTCTCCACGTGTGGTACCATCTCGTGAGATATGATCTAAGGTACCAGTACCACTCGTCATTCAGACAGATCATCGTGGACCCCTATCCCATGGTGAAGCGACAGTCTCATTGATTTAATCCACGAACGCCCTATTTCACCCGCTCCCCCCGCAGGTATGTCTTGGTCTATCAAATCATCACAATTGTTCATCTAACCATTATAGTAATAACTTTTTCAGATCTTTCGCTTGAGAAAAAACCCTCATTGAGGAACTACTCTTGTTGAAAAACTCGGATGCTGGCCAGTGGGCAGTGCTTATTTCCCATAAACTTTGCAAAAAAAAAGTTAATTATTAAGTATATATACCAGAAGAGGTTGTTGACCAAAAGAACTCTGCGTAGGCACACCTGTATAATAGTTTATTAACCATTTAAAATAGTTCTAAGATTGGATATCCTCGCAAAATGAAAACAGATATTCAGTTCAAAGGAGACACAAACAATGTAATGGCCTCCCACACAGTCCTGTTTAAAAGCATCATACACAAAATATTCATAATGAACACTGTTTTTCTCCATCCTCTAACGTTGAGCTACTCGGACGACCGTTTGAGCTGCTCGACTGAGTGCTACTCCGCAATTCTAAGCCTAAACTGAATTTCTCGTGAGATTTGAGCAGGGACTATACTTCGATATACCATGATATGCAGGGAGCAAGCTGCATTGTGACGGCAGAACCAAGATCTCACGAGATTGCCGGTGCATCGCTATAGGGCACCTGGCCGTCGATTGCAACACCACTTGTGCTAAGTTGAGAACCTTCAGTACAGGCCCTTGGCCACTAGGTAGAGCAGCTAACCGCAGGTTGTGACATCACAGGCCAGGTCACTATTGCTTCTGTCTGAAGTGGTTCCCAGGACTTGGCCCTACAGTTAGTAGGCCTAGATACTGAGGACCAATGCTTTTCACATGGCTTTAGGGTAACACAGACTAAAGCAATCACTATCCCGACTTAGGCCCCATCTAGAGACAACCAAAGGAGGCACGGGGGGTTAGATATGGCCGCGCCCATGGCCTAACACCTAGGAGCCCTATAGATAAGCTGTCGACAACCAGTGCTAGACTTCACCTGGTGGATGTCAATGGCCGAGCGCATTACAGATTTGGCAAATTTGTATATGCCAAATCTATTATGTTAAAAACTTAATGCTAATTTTGCTCACCTCACCCAGACTGAATACTGCACTGTCATCCCGATGGCCTATAGTAATTTCGATCCCTATATTTATATAAAGAAATGGGACGGAGAGATTGTCTGTACACTATCATGAAGAAATCCACCTGCCCCCTCTTTTGTTTAACTATCAGATGACACTTTAAGGGCGGTATAATGATGTCATGCATTCTGCTCTTTATTGTCATTATGCGTTGATACAGCCATGGCCAGGAAATCAACAGTGCTGCATTCAAACGTCAACCTTACAGGGTTGATACATTTCCAAAGGGCCGGCATGATGCTTGAATATAGCCCTGTTGAGTAGAGCTTTAGCCCGAACTCAGTTCCGAACTGTGCGTGGGCTACCTTCGAGCATCATCCCGACCGGGGACATATCACATTAAAGCACTATGCTCCCTTTAAAGGGTTAGACGACCCTGCCTAGTGTTAATATCGTCAGTAGGAGTGGGCGGCTGTATGCTGGGGGGGGGGGGGGGGTACTTGAGTTATTGCGTATAAAACACCCACCTGTACACACTGAGGGGGATCAGGTAGGCTGTGAGGAGAGAGGAGCCGCAGGTATGGGTCCGTACAACAAGCCGTACACTAACAATCTCTATACGGCTTAGACATTATTGAGCCATGGGCGCCGCCATATTGCTCCAAAGACCCCCGACGGCCATCTTGGATACTAGGATAGGTCCATGGTTAATCTCATATCCAATCCCTGCCCACCCTAGAACAATAGTCACTTATAGGGGTGGTACCCTGAAACTAACCCCTATATTAACTACCCCTCCATTGTCCGTGGTGTGAAGTAATGGGATTATCCTGATTAGTCCTATCCAGCTAAGGGATTACCCAGAATACCTGATGAAAGTCGGTTCTTTTACCCTATTACATGTATTAAGTAACTTGTCTCACCCGTATAGACCACTGCGTCTAGAGGTGATGACTTGTCCTTCTCTTGTCTAATAAAGTTGTATTAATATTGGTTTTATCAGAATCCTAATAAACGTGTTTATAATGTCTATGTTTGCAAATGTATTGCTGTATGTGTCTATAGGCTCCACAACGTAGTCAGTACTGGATAACAAGTCAATACTAACAAGTTGGTCATTACTGACCAACTCACCTTGTCTTCACCATTTATTAGTATTAAGCTAAGTCCTTTTCAGTAAGGCATTATTCATATGTTGTTTTGCCTCAGTCACTTTTGAATAGTACTTGGTCATGCCTGACCAATGTCCCTATGACTAATCTAAGATAGTCACTACATATTAAAGGCCGGAGCATTTAGATTTTCTGTGTACTATATAGTTGACCCTGCTGTGCCCTTTTCACAACTTTGGAAAATCAATAAACTCTTAATTACAACCCTATAATTACCCTACCGATAAGGTCCCTAGCAAAAAGAAAGAAAAGGGAAAAATTTCTTCGTCATATGTTCCAGTGCTTGGTGATGAGAAACCACTTTTTTACAAGCCTTACTGAGGCGCTCATATAGACCTAGGCCTACTCTCTCATTATCCGAAGCTTCTCATCTCAGAGTTCCCTTTCTAATAGTTCTGTTGGGAGGTTTCATTTTGAGTTGCTTGCAAGCTGACTGCATGCGAGCACTGATACTCTGTGAGTTTAGGAGTATAGTCAGTAGTGGCTATCCCAACTGAGTCATATTTTGGATAATCCCCATGTTAATTAATACTGCCAGGTTAGTCAATACTGACTAACTCACCTTCGTCGTTTCATTTCTATGAATATTAGGGTCACCGTAAAACCTTGCATATACATAGGCCGTGGCTTATATGATTTGGACAAAGTCAGGGTGCAGCTTATACGTGAGATGCAAACTACAATACTAAAGTCACCATAATCAGATCCCCTGTGCGGCTAATAGAATTTGTTAGTGGTGCGGTTCATACACAAGTTTGACTAGGACATTGGTCACGTTTTGTCTGGACTTGTTGAGGCATAATGCATCGACTCTATGCTGCAGTGCATTAAAACACCATGCTACCCTTAAACAGTAAACTTATGTCTACTTCATGTCTCCGGGTCTATATCACATATCCCCCCCCCCCTTGCTCCTTCCTGTATCCTTTGTCTGCCGACTGTAAGATATACTTAACCCTTTAGGGACGGCATGATGCCTTAATGCATCATGCCCTTGGTCGTCATGATACATGTATGAATGCAGTCCTGCGGAGTAACTCGCCAGTGCTGCATTCAAACATCATACCAACCCTACGGGGTTGAGACACTCCCAAAGGGTTGGCATGAGGCACCGCTGCAGTCCCGGCGAGTTACTCACCAGGGCTGCGGCAGTGCATCATGACGACAAATGTCCTTAAAGGGTTAAGGACGGACTTGGTGTCCTTCAGCTTTGTCTGAAGCTACAGACATAGAATACCAGTGTGAACGGACCGGGTGTCACGTGAAGTGACAGAAATGTGCTACTTGTGCACCGAGCAGTGACAGTTTGGTTCATCTGAGCCCTGCCACGCCTTCTGTACTGTACCCCTCTCCAAACACAGTCTATGGTAACAGTCTAATATAGGAATCTGCCTACAATGATATTTTAACCTTCAGTCAGTACTGGCTAACAACTCAGCCACTAGTTTTGTCATTTTCTGGCTCCTTATACGACCCACGACGGTTAGTTAACACTATCAAATATAGTCAGTAGTGACCAACCCACCCGAATCTTTCCATTTCTATGGGTATTTAGAAGTGCCTTTTTGAGTAAAGCATCATACATATTCCGATATTCCTCAGCCATTTATGAATGTCAGTTCGACATTCTGACTAGTGTCCTTATGACTAACCTAGGATAGCCTTAAAGACTGAGCCTCAGAGCATAAAGCTCATCAGTGCCAAGGCTAGGGCTACAGGAACTCTTTCGTGGAAGAATGGGTGAAAACAGTACACATGGAGGCTCTTTCAGAACAGACTCGTCAGTCGTCATCTTGCGATTTTCTCCAATATTGCAATTTTTGCAATTTGTAGCTGGAAAAATGTGGTACCGGTATTTATATTAATTTTCTATAGATTTGTATAGGAAATCATGTGAAAGAAATTTTACTAGTGGTCGTCAGTGGTTTCGTCACGTCACCAGTTCCCTACGACCTCGTCAGTTGTTCTGAATGAGCCCCCAGTGCTGCTCTCCTATCCCCATCACACAGAGCCTCTCCCCCAGCAATATGTCAGATATCCACCATAAAAACATGACTGATACTTCTATAATTTTCATTATTTGCTCTCCACATATTTGAATAAATTGAAATCTATATTCGTTTTAAGGGTGATTTGCCACCGTTTGGACGTAGTGCTGTAGCAGCGAGACCATGGACAGAGGCGTAGGAAGCAAATCTTCATCTGGGGGGCAGGGGGTGCCCATCCAAACCAACCTTAAGCATGGTATTTTAAGTATGATGGCGTTCATACACGCTTGTATTGGAATTGTATGGCAAACGGTTTTGAGCCCCCTTTAGTTCTGATGGGGGCCTGAGCAACTCTTCCCTTTTCTCCTTTTTTTAGAGAGGCATAATTTAGGAAATGTATGTATTATAGTATAGGGTCTTGGAAGATTTTTTTTGGGGGGGGCCAAACATATTCAGCCCCCCCCCTCCCCCCCCCCCCCCTGCCACTGAATGGAGATTCTTACAGTGCCTACCTGTTCTGCCTCAATAGACGGTGCCACATCAGTCCATTACCTCTCCGTCAGGGTACAGTCATCTTTAGTCATTGGTGGCTAACATATAATTACCAAAATCCATGCTACTGTATTGAAGTGTAGACCAAGAGTGTGTTGGCAGAGTGACCCATGTGGACCTCTCAGAGAGGAATTCCTGAGTCGGCCTCTGCCTCAGAATGATACTTACAAGCAGCGGGACAGGTGCAAGTCGGCAGCTGATTCTAAAATATGTGGTAACCTTGACATATACATATCCTTCCGCCAACAGTTCACACACAAGTGAATGCAATAGTCCCTCCAACAGAAAGTGATTCAAATATTCTCTAGAATTGACCCAGTACCAACACACACCAGGTTGGGGCCAATGGTTCTGAGAAGATCTAGAGCTTTGGCCTCCCAAGCTTAATCAATAGTTATAAAAGAATAAAATGGGCGCAAGGCATAAATTTACTGTGTCCTTCCAGTCATATTGATTCAACCGATCCATATGGTGTTCTTGAAATTAGCTTTAGCCAAATATCAAACTGACATTCAAAAGTAAAAGAGACCTATTTTGAATGTTGGGGAGTTTTCATTAATCAACTACTAGGGGTAATAAAATCTTGCGTGGAAGCGTGAAATGATTTCATGCACCCCCCCCTCCCCCCGCCCTCTAGAACACATTGAACATTTCGCACCCCCCTTATGGTAGACGCTGAAAAGAAATTTGCCCCTCTCCCTTTGAACCATAGTTGGACATTTTTGCTGAACAGAGGTCAAATTTGTTTACGCCCCCGAAAAAAACACCCACCACCACCACTGTAACTAATAAATGAACACACCCCTATCTCGACCCCACAGTTTTTCTAACGGTTTCCCACAAGGCTGTCTCATTTATGAGATTGTAACAATTGGATAGTCTTTGACCTGGTGACGTCTTTGACTGGATGACGTCTTTGACTGGGTGACGTCTTTGACCGGGTGACGTCTTTGACCGGGTGACGTCTTTGACCGGGTGACACCTTTGACCAGCAAGATTAAAACAGTTGAAAAGGGGCCTATTTAGAAAAGTTAATATAATCATAACGCTATATTATAAATTTCCTGGCATTTCCATGTACATAGCCCCCCATTGCAGCTGTTTTAATCTTGGCAGTCAAGATGTCACCCGGTCAAAGACGTCACCCAGTCAAAGACTATCCAATTAGTACAATCTCATGAATTGTTACGATCTTATGAGCCTGAGTGGCAGTGTCTGTGTCTGAACTATCATGTCTCAGAACGAGGCTGGACCGGCAAACTAAAAGTCACGTGACCATCCATAAATGTCAGCCAGCTTTTCGCTGTAGTCCATTCTATTTAAGAGCATCAAAACAGATTTGCAATATTTATTTATCCTATTATTTTAGGGTATGGCAGAAGCTTTTGCTGTTACTCTCAAAAGAGCTGGCTACTTTTTGTTAAGAGTTTTGTTGTTTTTCCACGTAATTTCTTTCTGTTTCACTTCGGGATCAGAACATTTATTTTGTCAGTTTAGTCTTTTTCTATGCTTCCTCTCAAATGTAAAAACAAGTCTCTTCTTTCTCCGCGAGGTTGGATTTAAACAGACTTTTTTTCTGTTACTAATGCTAATACTGTGAGGCTACTGGTTTTTAGACATACGGTCGGGCATTCTGTCTTAGAAATGTAGTAAATCCGCGACGCTTTTTCGTGTAAAAGCTTAGCTCTTTAAATGCGGCATAGTGGTTTGCTCCTGTATGTATTTTCTTCCCGTGGCGAGTAACTCGCCAGTCTTGCATTCATGTATGTATTCATGCATTCACGAGGACCTTATGTAATTGATACAATTTAGAAAGGTCGGAATGATGCATAAATGCAGTCGTGGTGAGTGTATATGATGGGTTTTGCGGGAGTGAGGATGCAGGGGTGAATAAATAGGTGTTTGACTTCGTTGTAAGCTTCTTAAATCCTAGGATTACAAGGATGGAATTTGTTGAAGTCATAGAGGACTGTATGATGTTCATCATACACATAGGTACCTTGTAGATACCCCCCCCCCCCCTTCCGACCGGTTGCTTAATAAGCTCAGTGTTAAGTTGTTCAATAATGAGAATGAATCCAATATCCAGGCGAGAGATGCTGATATTTGCAAAGTGAAAATTAAACCTACCCCAAAGGTCCCTCATTGCCCGGAAAATTGTCAAGTACCACTGAGTACCTGTGAATTCTCTTGTTAGAAAGCGGCTTATATTCGTAAGGTTTCTGGATTTTAGATATTATAAATAGGCTGCTAATCATACCTTCTAGTTGATACAGTGCATTATAACCACTCCTAGATAAAGAGAGAATCGGGAATTATGACTGCGAAAATGTGCTCTTTATAACTGGAACTTCATGATGATATTAGTGCTCTGTTCCCTGACATTAAATGAATGGATAGGGACAGTTAGAAGAGTAACTTATGAAGGGAAAAGTGAACGTCGCCATATGTATCCCCTAGCATTTATGTTTAAAATACTGTGTCGCAGGGATATCAACAGTAAATTGGAGGTTATTCTGAGCATAATTATATGGACCAATATGTATATGGCAGAAGTTCCCATCTCACATCAACTGAAATTCAACACATATGGAGCAATGGGAATCTGTCAATAGTTGCCAAAATATCTCTTCAACTGAAAATGAACCGTTGGTAAGATGTAAGCAATCCTGTTGGTCTAAATTAAATGACAAAATAACAAAAAACGGCTCTTTTTGAAGGGGTTCCTCTGATGATATAAGGCAAGTGCGGGAATATGTCACAATATGCAAATTAACCCTTTAAGGATTGTATATCAGAGTGGTATACATGCCTTTGTTCATGATGCATAAATGATGCCCTTGTGAGCAGCTCACAGGTGCTGCATTTATGCATCATGTCAGGGAGTTACTCACCGCCGCTGCATGCATCAGTGCATGATGACGATAACAAATGTATACATCAAGCCATAGGTACACATTATGCTGTCCTGGTAGGGTTAAATAAGTAGTTAAAGTCTGACTTACCTGAATGGCTAGTTTAGTATAGGCGACCACTTCTTCACTGAGAACCTTGCAGGATGACTCAAGGCTCCTCTTGCCCCAGCCGCGCTTTCCCCATCCGCGCTTCCCCCATCCGCGCTCCTCTACTTCAATCTCACCGTCGTCTCTCTTGCCCCACCCCCTCTTGCCCCACCCTCTCCGCTTATCCATAAGCTCGCTCATATCGTCCTCGAGGGCGCTAGACCGCTTGCCCCATCCCCGACGTTTGTCCATGTCATCTTCTAGCTCGTCTTCATAGCCCCTCTTGCCCCACCCGCGGCGTTTGTCCATCATTTCTGTATCTGTGTAATCACTGCGCTTTCCCCAGCCCCTCCTCTTGTCGACCTCTTCGTCAAAAGCTGAACGTTTTCCCCAACCCCGGCGTTTGTCCATGTCAGATTCACCGTCACTACGTTTTCCCCAGCCGCGACGTTTATCGAATTCAGATTCAGATTCAAGGTCGGAGCGCTTGCCCCAGCCGCGACGCTTGTCCATTTCCGCTTCCGCTTCAGTACCAGAGCGCTTCCCCCAACCCCGGCGTTTATCTACTTCCGCCTCCGATGAGTCGGCGAGAGCGTCGATGGGGTCGCGTTTTCCCCAGCCGCGACGTTTGTCCATTTCCTCTTCTGCGGCGCCGTTTCCGTCGGCCCGCTTGCCCCATCCTCTCCGTTTGTCGACTTCCTCCGCCGCGCGCTTCCCCCAACCGCGCCGCTTATCGGCGTCGCCGCTAACGCTGGGTTCCTCCTCGGCGGCCAGGGTTACGACCTGGAGGAGCGCCATGCCGAGCAGGGTGACGGCGATGTGCAGCTTCATGGTGGTATTTAATTGTAACGTCAGCGTCCCGTCAGCGTTCCGTCCGCGTCCCGCCGGCCGTGCTTGGTGTGGCCGCGTCTGGAGCGCGTCCCACTCTTATAGCGCCGCCTACGTTCCCGCGCTACTCCCGCGCCGCGCACGAGGCCCTCTGGCGGTAGGAGAGAGAGGAGCTGCTCTGTAAGTTGGTGGGAGCCGCTCTGTACTAGTGTAAGGAGGCGACTTGTACACGGTGCTACACACACGGGGAGAGAACGGTGTGAGGACGGAGGAACGGCGGCCGGCAGTGACGGACACGGTCAAGACGCGGGCACTTTTAACCTAAACCACAAATCCCCCTACGCCTCCCAGCATCCCCTCCTCCTCCCCCTCCCCCACTCACCTCCCACCCCTCTCCGCCCCACCCAGTCCCACGTGCCAACACAGGGCGGTGGCACATTATGTTAATGAGGTGCGTCTGACGTCACTAGACGCCGACGCAGTGTGGTGGTGTCGGCGGCGGTGGTTGGTTGGCGCCGTATACATGTTTGTTAGTTGTGGTGGAGGCAACCCTTTAACTACAGAGTGCTGCTTTAAGGTGATATATAGCCCTTTGGCGCCATGATGCATGAATGCAGCACTGGCGAGTCTACTCCCCAGGGCTGCATTCATGCATCATGCTGACTCTATTGGATTGATACACTCCCAACAAGCTCGGCATGATACCAACACAGTGCATTGGTGCACCATGACGACAGGTGATGCCTGAAGGCATCATGCCGTCATTAAAGAGGTTAATTTACGTCAGGATCGGGTATATTAAAGGACGCAGAAATCAAATTAATAGAAGACTATTGGTCCTTCCGGGAGACACGCACAGGGTGGGCTGTAGCAGCTGCCTTCTAGCTCCTGTGGCCTACATGCCCCCTACAACTCCCTACCCGCCTCTCCTACCCTGTTTTCCGTCAATTCCCTACGCCTCAGTGGCTCCAGTAACACATTGCAACGTCATTTACTAACTGACTTGTTCACCCAACCACTCCCTTATCCTGTCTCTCTGTGTCTCTCTGTGTCTCTCTATATGTGTCTCTCTCTGTGTCTCTCTCTGTCTCTTTCTCTCTGTGTGTATTTCTGTCTCTCTATGTGTGTGTCTCTCTGTGTGTCTCTCTGTCTCTTTCTGTGTTTCTCTCTGTGTCTCTCTGTGTGTCTCTCTGTATCTTTCTGTGTTTCTCTCTGTGTCTCTCTGTGTGTCTCTCTGTATCTTTCTGTGTTTCTCTCTGTGTGTCTCTCTCTGTCTCTCTGCGTCTCTCTCTCTGTCTCTGTGTGTGTGTCTCTCTCTGTCTCCCTGTGTGTCTCTCTGTGTGTCGCCCTATGTGTCTCTCTTTGTCTCTTTCTGTGTTTGTCTCTGTGTGTGTCTCTGTTTCTCTGTGTCTCCATCTCCCCGTCTCTGTCTCTGCCTGTCTGTCTCACCCCCTGACTTACTCACTATATCACTGACCCACTCTCTCGTCCACTGTCTTATCACTAACCCACTCACATAGGGCCATACCTTACCTACATGCTACCTACCATATGTTCTACTGCATAAGTCTTTATATAGCGCCGTTTTCAAAAGAGCACCGGTATTAGATAAGTGCAGTCTTTACATCAAAATGCCATAATGTATAAGTGCCTCAGGTCAGGCTAAATTAAAGATAGACACAGCAGTCTGCCTACATGCAAACTCCCTGCCACATATGGCCGCTTTGTGGCTTTGGCCTCACCTCTATCCTATCATGATTACATGATAACTCACCACCTAATGCTCCCCACCCCCTGCCTTGTGTTATACACTGTAAAAGAAATCCCTTGAATTTATGGGGAATCTCAGTTGAATTTGGCAGCGCATCCCCGTATTTACTGTGAATCGCTGTAAATCTCATCTACACAGAGGCAAATATCAGAGTCACCCAATGTCGCCTAAACCACTCTCAGACAAGGGTCAGGCACTGCTGGACTATAATAGATGGGTCAAGGGCCATTCTAGTGAGGGTCAGGCTAGGCTGGACATTCAATAACAGGCTGGACTTTGGCAAACTTGCTTGAAAGTCTGGCCATGCTGGATCCTCATGGCATAGTCTGGCAATGCTGGACTCTGGGGAGAGTCTCTTTCAGCCTGCAAGAGTCCAGCATTGTCAGACTGTGGCATGAGGACCCAGCATGGCCAGACTTTCAAGCAAGTTTGCCAAAGTCCAGCCTGTTATTGAATGTCCAGCCTAGCCTGACCCTCACTAGAATGGCCCTTGACCCATCTATTATAGTCCAGCAGTGACTGACCCTTGTATGAGAGTAGTATTGGCGACATTGGCTGACTCTGATATTTGCCTGTGTGTATGTTATAGCTTCTCATCCTGACTACATGCTGAGGTAGAGAAATAAATCATAGATCATATCCATATTAACTAAGCCTAGGTGAGTTACAGCCTCAGATTAGCTCCTGTATCAACACCTATGCTGATTACGAGCCAACTCAACCAAAATCGAAAGATCTTCCAGGATGACCATCTCCAATTTCCATGTCATTTTTTATTCTGATTGCCCTATGTATCCAAAGTGTCCCCCCAAAATTTGTATTCAAAACTCCACATAGTTTTCGAGTACTGTCTCGCTCAGTTGGAGCAGCGTGTCAGCTCTGGTAAGAAAAACCTCAATTCTAGCCAATTCTAACCATGGAAAAACTCTCAGGGAGTCTCTGGTTGAATTGACATGGAATCAGCCACCTATGGTGATTAAGTGGTCGAACTCATGTACCTATCTATCCTATCAACCTGTAGGTAGGAATGACATTGACATCTTTATTTTGATTTTAATTATCACTATGTTGGTCTCGATTTTCAGATTATATCGATTCATTTAGATATTGCAAAAAGAATAAAAAATTCAGATTAAAGAAAAGGGAACTTCATATGTTTATTTTCTTTCTCATAAAGATGAACGCTCGGTAGCATTTTGAGCACAATCTGAAATCCTTTCTCCTCGACGTAATGGGCCTAAAAAGGTCATCAGTTTCAAGCTAAATAAAAAGCAAGTTCTAGATGGAATATCTCCACAATTCTTGCAGTATTTGAAGGGTAATTTATTGACACAAATAGTGTATCAATGTAATGCTTTTGTGGATGCGATAATCAGAAGTCTATAAATATTGATATATCGATTCTGGGGGTATCGATGGAGAAATCAATTAGGTCACCTTAATTGCTATATCTAGATGGATTTCTTGGAGATGTTGTTGATTTTCTCCTATATTGATACCTCCCTCCTGACAGTTGACAGATACATAGCTCCCAGTCCGCATTTTGCATCTCTTTGTCCCCATGCGGTTGTTCTAAAAGGTGTAGGGTAGATTCATCATGACTAGGACACATACCCTGAGACGGACACTGATATTTCCGATTACTCATGTATGATAAGATTTGTTTTGGTGATTTATTGTAAGGAATAACACTTAAACTTAACCATTTTGTCAAATATATAGGCTAAAATGATTGAATAGGCCAAAGTTCAACTGTCCGTCTCAAGGTATGTGTCCGACTCAAGGTGAATCTACCCTATGTGAAGCGGTACAAATGTACACGGTGTATTTGTAAAACAGTTTGTATCTAAAACGGCGTATGGTTGATTCACCATGAGTCGGACACATACCCTGAAATGGACAGTGAATTTTGAGGTTATTCATGTACACTACCACCTCAAGTGTTTGTTTTTGGAAAGAATAACACCTAAACTTTACTATTGTTCACAAATAAAGGGCTTAAATTATGTGAATTATCACAAAATCAGGTTTCTGTCTCAATGTACGTGTCCGACTCTAGGTGAATCTACTCTATATATGTGAAACGGTGTACATCTAAATTAGTTTGTATCTAAAACGGGAGAAATGAACCAGTCCTTCTAGGTTACATTACAAGAAACATCTGCGCACCTACTCCTACGTCCACATGTATACCTTTGCTTTTACTTGGTTTTGCTGTTTTCAGGTTCTTCTCTGTTCTGAGCTTCTCATATTTCCCGGCTGTCTGTCTTACCATCCTTGTCGGGACAGGTGGTATATTTAGAAGTGGGCAGGGGGGTGGGGTAGAAACTTTTTTTTTTTAATCATAAAAGGGTGAGCTGCTCCTAAATGACTATTTAGATAGGTCGTTTAAATGGCATGAGGCAATGGTATTTAATAGTAACACCTATAATTGATGATTACGACCTCCCAGTAGAAGATTTTGCCAAATTATCTGGTCTTGACTATAGCGCTTATTCTGGTTCCTCCGTTTGGGTGGCCATGAAAGTTCTGTCCACATAAGCTCTTGTGAGATTTAGCTTGGTACCAGACTCCCAGAGCCAGAAGTTTACCAGGAACAAGCTACGGTACGAGAGCAGAGCCAAAATCTCACGAGAGCTTGCCAAGTCATCGCCCTCATCACACCCATGCTATATACATATACCCGCTCTATCTATGTTTCCCATCTCCTAATCACTTCACATGTCTTAGTCAAAATATACGCATAATAAAGAAAGGATTGGGGTGGTTTAGTCAGTGTGACTTAGACAGATTGGTCGTATAGGGAGCCAGCAAATGACTGAGAGGACATTAGTCATATTTTGGCTCCTCATATGCCCGACTATGTTAGCAATGCTGTAAAACTGACTGTTTGAGAAAGTTAGGTTTTAGTCATATCTGGACACAAGTTCGCCATTTTAACCAAATTGACAAACCTTGGATAGCCACTACTGACTAACCTCTTAAACCTATAGATTTTCTGTGTGGTGGGAGACCAGCTTCAGCCTGCTGTGATTGTATTTCTAATAATATACCCTACTGTCCTATCCCCCCGTTCTTCACGTTCAGCTCCCTTCTCTCCCCTCCTCCATCCTCCCTCCCAAACCCGTCCATCCCATGCAGTACTCTATGGTTGACACCCACCTACCCCCTCCCACCTATCACTAGGGCAGCTACCTGCACACTGATACAATCCAAGGACCCCTCTGGTCGGCGGACCCTGCTCATCGGGTCGGGGTGAGGGGGGAGTGATAGGTGAGTGTAGGTGTGCATGGAGGTGGGGGGGGGGGGGTGATAGGTGGAAACGTAGGAGAGGAGTGGTAGGTTGGTGGGTGGTAGGTAGGTAGTTAGGTAGGTAGGTAGGGGGTGGAAGGTAGGTGTGGGTGGTAGGAAAGGGGGGTGGTAGGTGGGGCGGGGGTGATAGTTGAAGTTATGCGAGGAGTGGTAGGTTGTGGGGGGGGGGGGGGGGGCTGGTAGGTAGGTAGGTATGGGGGTAGCTGGGAGGGGGTGGTAGGTGGGTGGGGCTGGATTAGTGTAGATGTAGATGGTATAAAGCTGGTGAGGTGTCCCGTGAGCTGCTCACTGTCGCCACCTGGCGGCAGGGACGGGAGTTAGAGCAGCTCACAGCTCAAGGGAGTTATGCACTGTACTTATACTCCCACACCATGTTCACCCACCTTTCTCTGTCTGACTCGCTGTATTGTCATTCTTTCTGGTTCTGTCACTCATGTCTGTCTCTGCCTATATCTATGGCCGCCACTCCCTATCTCTCTGTCTCTGTCTCTCGGTGTCTGTCTCTCCTCTGTCTGTCTGTCTGTCTGTCTGTCTGTCTGTCTGTCTCTGTCTCTCTCTCTGTCTGTCTGTCTGTCTCTCTCTCTCATTCCCTGTATCTCTCTTCGCTCTGTCTCTGTCTGTCTGTCTCTCCCTGTTTCTCCCTGTCGGTCTGTCTCTGTCATTCCCTGTATCTCTCGTGCTCTGACTCTGCCCGTCTGTCACTGTCCCTGTCTCTATCTGTTTCTCTCCGTGTTCCGGAAACCTGCCCTCACCGCTCTCATAACTGCATACCTTATCTTTATACCAACAGTTCAACTACTCTCCGTTTTACTATACCTCCCCACGCTCTGTCTGTCTCTCTACATAATAGTACTACATAATCCGGGCACGCGGCCTCTGTATTCTACTCAGTATAAATAAAAGAATACTATACTATACTCTCTGCCTGTCTCTCCCCGTCTCTCTGTTCCACCTTGAACTGCTACCCCGTACTCTGAGTTACTCCCCCACCATGAGCTGTTCCCGCACACCATAAATTGCTCCCTCACCACGTTCTTCTCCCCCACACCATAAAGCGCCCCCCCCCCCCCCCCAACCATGAGCTGCTCCCCCACCATGGGCTGCTCCTCCAAACCATAACCTGCTTCCCCACCATGAGCTGCTCCCCCACACCATAATCTGCTCCCCCCCCCCCCCCACCCTGAACTGCCCCTCTATCTATGAGCTGCCAACCCCCCCAATATGAGCTGCTCTCCCAGCATGAGCTGCTCCCCCCCCCCCCCCACGCTGAGCTGCTCCCTCCCCCACTATGAGCTGCCTCACCAATTTGAGGTGCCCTCACTCTGAACTGCCAATCTCCACTCTGAGCTGCTCTCCTACAATGAGCATTTCCCCACACTCTGAGTTGCCCCACAACTCTGAGCTGCCACCCCCTATAAAGTACTCCCTCAACATCTAAGCTGCTCCCTCACACGAGCTGTCCCACTCACGGTTAACTGCCCCCATCATAGACTAGCCCCCTTTCACTATTTGATGCGTCTTACAAGATCAGGCCAATGTGAACGTCTTTGACCGGGTGCCATCTTTGAACGGCGACCATAAAAAAAGGGATTTCTTCTTTGATATGTATCGGATAAAATTGTTATATCTCCATATATGTCACTTCACCTAAATACCATTTTTTGTCAAGAGGTCAAAGATCGTACCCGGTCAAAGATGGCACCCAGTCAAAGATGGTAACCAGTCAAAGATGGTGACCATTCAAAGATGTTCACATTGGCCCGAGCTGCTGAGACTAACCCTATTGTGTCTCATACTTTTACAATCTCCAACAATGTGTTCAATTCATTCTAGTTTCCATGTAGAACTAGTATAATTATAAGACAAAGTTATAGTGGTTATGTATTATGCCTCTCCAGAGATTATACCACCATTCGCGCTCTTAATATGATCTCCTGAGAAGGAGAACTTGAAATAGACACAGTGAATTGGGTACATTTTTTTTTAGGAAGTATGATGGTTTGCACCTTAGACAGGCTACACACCCAGTAAACAAAAAACGTTATATTACATTTTGTATCGTTATTTAACGTAGTATAACGTTTCTCTATGATTCTTCACTATGGCATAACGTATGTAAACACAGCTTTATAACGTTATTTTGACGTAAAATAACGTTTCTTTGTTAGCTGGGCAGGGACATGATACACACTTTACATAGGCAGGAAAAAAGTACAGCTTTAGTTTCTAAGTATATCAGGCATTTTCCCTAAATATCTTTATCATGTTTTAGATCATACATTTTTGGCCCACATCAAATGATACTCCATTATCTCATACCAAAGATCTTGGCGATATCACCGGGAATGGAAATCAGTGTTATAACATTGCTGGCCTATGGCATTAATTTGTCAAACATTCACCAAAATGTTTTGTCACAACATATACTGCAGCCTTATGTATCCCCCTATACGTGCAGATTCTGTAAGTTCCATCCATTAATGTCATCTTAGTAAACATTCACAGGCGAGAAGAGGAAAACAAGACAGGTGTATTTGATCTGTAGTATAGACATTTAACGATGACAATGATACAGAGTTATAAAATCATATCATTGATCCTTTAAGGGCAAGTATAGTGCTTTACACTTACAGCGGTATAGGGGGCCTTTGTATTTATGATGCATGTATGCAGCCCTGGCAAGTCTACTCATGAGGCCTGCATTAATTCGAGCAGATTCTAACCATTGCGGTATAAATACATTGTGTTTATGTTGTCATAATTTATATATCCTGCTTTTAGAGGGTTTAGATTGTTGATTTGAGTTCACTATATAGAGCACATACACATACATGTGTACATGGCCCTGTATGAAGTTATTGGCTTCAATTTCAAATTCTAGAATCGTGCTGCGAGAATACAAGGTAATTTTTTCCAGTGGCTGACATTAAGAGAAGTAGTTAATGACTAGTTAAGGTGACATTCAACATCAAACTTAGTTAAACTTTATACTAAATACACTTCTATTAGCTGACAAATTACATAAGCTATGTTGCCAACTTTGACTACAGTCTGCATTGTTAAGAGTGTTAGCACTTAAATGGCTGGATAGTGCTTCAATACACTATCCTCGATCTTTATCGTCATGAATACAGCTCTGACGCACTGGTGCTGTATAAATGCTTCTTGCCAAGCCTAAAGAGGCAATAATAATCCAAAAAATTAACTTGCTTTAACCCTGGTGATTTACAAGCAGGACTACATAAATGCATCCTGAAGACAACATGCATAGTGTATCATAGCACTATGTGGCCTTCACAGAATTACTAAATGAAATCCCTCTTTCTTACACTAAACTATAACATATTAACTTTACAGATGAAGGCAGGTTGATAATTAGTACTTGGTTAGAATCATTGTTGACTTAATCATGTTACATGTACAACAAAGTTTGCAGGGAACTATTTAATTCGTCAAGTAATACTTTACACTGTAAAAAGTTGGTTGTAATTTTTGTAGGTGTACAGTCGATTCTTGTAGGTGTACAGTTCATTGTAGGTAAACATTAGTATCTGCCGTAAAGCCATTCTACAGTAGATTATACTGTAGATCTACAGGGGACTCTATTGTGCAACTACACTAACTATTTACAGTGTATTACTCTATGCCAGAACCTGCCAACTACTAAACTACCAGACTACTACCTGCCTTAAAAAGGAACTGTTAAAACCATTACACCAACAGACCATCCTTACTACAGATGATCTACACAAGAGTCCTTACATAATTTGATGATAATGTAGAATCTGAAATCTTATGAACCACTTTGTTTTGGACTATCATTTCCAGAGGCAAATATTAAACCAAAGATGAATGCAGCTCGCTCCTCTAGAAGTACAGCCCTCTATTTTTCAGTGGCACAGAGTGTCACTGCCCCCCATCTTTCAGAGCCACTTCGAAAGGTCATATATATATGGCAGTAGGTTCCCATACTTATATTTTGGGGGGCATTTTCCTAGACAATCTTGATGAAACATGACAGGAATGTTAAGCCAAAAAAGCGTGTTTCAGGTTTTAGGTACTTCTCAGGCTCAATCAAAGAGAATTTTAAAAGAAAGGAACCTACCTTCTACATTTTCAGAGTATGTGTGGACAGATGAGGAGAACCCAGTGGGCAAACTTCAGTTGATTCAATGTTGATTCAATGTGTGTAGTGACATGATATCAACAGTTGATACAGGGTTGTCATTTTGTTGATATTGAAGAGGTCATCAACGTTGATCATTCATCAGTGATTCAACATTGATATGGCCATTGTGAATCAACAACAAATAAACATAATAAAATGATTTACATTGATTTGATATTCACTGCTGATGCATAATTTGAGATTCAGTATATCAGATACCGTATTCTGCTGTAGACTCATTCCTTCAATTTATTTATTTTCATTATAACATCTCCCCCTCCTCCATTTCTCTGAGATTAAAGGCTAATTCTAGCACCATCCAGGGAAGGGGTACATGAATGACCTCTGACGATCACACTAAGAGGCGTTCACATCCATTTCAAACTGACCTGGTCATGACTGAGGCTTTATCTATTATTCTTAGCAACATAAAGGGTGTCTTACTGAAACCATGCATGTATTCTTGTCATTTAATTCCAAATGTCAACCAAATGCACACACCATAATTGTCAATGAAAATGAATGACATTTTGGTCAATTGTATACGTTGCTGAGAAAATAAGAGCTTACAATTAGGGAAAATAAATGTAGCATGGAGATAGAAATGCTAAGGAGTGGATTGTGGAGGCACCTAGTGGGAAAGGTGGGAAAACCCATGGTTAATTTAAAGTTGATATCCAAACATTGCATCAATGTTGAAACAGGTGTTGGTTGACAACATTGAAATTGCAACATTGCATCAATGTTGAAAGCAGGTTGATCTACCCTGCAACCCTATATCAACCACTTGTCAACGTTGAATCAAGGTTTTGTGCCCACTGGGAAAGGGCCCTCCGAGGTGAAATGTATGTTTTAAAATTGAAGTCATAAGCTTTCAAAAGAGGTATCATAGATGAAGATATCCCTTCTAGTTTTGGAGAAATCGCTTCATGAATCTGGGATGGTGCTACCTTTGCCAAACAGCCAATAGGCTCTATCTCCTCTTGTTTTCATTGTATTCCTATATTTAATTATTATCATAATTTTGCAAAATTTCACACATTATCTAACCACTATTTTTCATATTTTTTATCATAAATCTGGATATAGAAATGATATTTACATTCTGTTTTCAGTGAAGTAATCCCTATGAATTTCTCTATTGATTGGAATTCATTCTGTTTCTATTTGGAAGGAAGTTGTGGTTGCCATGACAACACATTTAAGGAGGAAAGCCTTATTTAGCCCTCATATTGGCTTCAAAACATTCCATTTACATTCCAAATATGGAAGGATTACCCCAAAATAGAATGTTTTGGAGAAAACCATCATTTTCTATGTAAAAAATCACCTCAGAGTAAATTTTGGCCCATTTTCACATTTGTGGTTATTGTTATGCCCCCTAGTGGCCAAACTCCAGTACTAAAAATCCCTCCTGGATGTACCTTTCTCCTCAGCTGCCCACATGTAGCCTGAGATAAGCCTATTCTTACACATTATACATGAAGTAAACCGCTTGAAACATTTGGCATTGTGATAAGGTCAGAGTAGAAGTTAAACAGGTATAAGCAATGACCAGGAAATGACCCTGCAAAGACTTATGAAGCCGAGGCTGTTTCTCTCCATGCCTCCCTCCACATTACCCCCCCACCCCTTCCCCTCCCAAGGTGTGAATGCTCAAGGCAGGTTCATTTTTGGAGCTGCCGTACCCCTCTGCTTGTTATGTAATCCCATTGGATACGCCTCCCTTTAGGCCTTTCTGGTGTGTTAGTAAAGACTACACATACAAATATAATTTAAAATTCAGTTTTCTCAGCTGCTATACTTCTGGTACCAAAGTTCTCCCGGATTTTACTAGATTATATTGTGGTTCTACTGATGGGGTGTTTTTTTCTGTCACAAATTTGGCACACCAGTCACATTTGCATTCTTTTGAAAATGAGGAGCTACTCTCTCCCATGTCTGGTGAAAGTATTTAGTATACTACTTAGAAAAATCATTGGGAGATATTTTGAAATACTAAATTGCTAATACATGTAGTTCTCCTTCCATTTATGATGATTTCACAATGAAACGTGAAGGCAAATATCTGAAATATCCATTACAAAAAGGCACTTACTATGATTTAAGAGCAGGGTCATTTTCCACAAAATGACTACAGGTTCAAAAATCACTGGCATAGTCATTTTAAGGAGCTATCAGCACCTGCTAAACTTGATTAATTCTATGTAATATGACCTATTCTAATTTCCATTTCTGGAAACGGATATTTTCATATCCTCCTCTGATTGTCTCCTATCTTAATGATTGCTTTGATTCATCGAGTGGCCATTATTTGACAATAGAAACAGTGGGATGGTTTTATTTCATTATCCAGAAAAATATGAGTGTCAGCCTGATGCTGGCTATGTCGCCAAAAGCACTCACCTTTAAGGGTCAGGCATTGCTGGTCTCACCCACATGAGGATCAGGCATTGCTGGACTCACCCAAATAGCTTGAGGGTCTGGCCAATAATACTCAAAGAGGACTCTAGAGAGGGCTACATTTTTCTAGGGAGGTTGAAAGGGGTCAAACTAGCCCCCCCCCCCCTCCTCCAACACACACTATGCCAAAGTAATTGTTTGAATATTTCATGCTTCAACCTCAGGAATGGTCCAAATTTGTTCTTCTGTCCCACTCTCACCACCCACTGCCTTTTGGCAATAGATGACCACTCAGTTGGGGAATATCTGGAACTGGAGATCAACATTATACGTGGGAGTACCATCTCCACACCATTGTTTTATCCATAAGTTGATAAGAGTATCTGCGATGTGATTGCTCAATTTTGCTGACAGGATGTAATTAAATGTTAGATATTTGAGCTTCAGTCAATTTTAGATACTCAAGATGCTTCTTAGGCTGGTCTGTGTACATGATGTAGTGACAAAATCTAATATGGCTGCTCAAGTATTGGTTTGGTGCCAACTTGCAGTAATAGCAAATACATTATCTAACTAATCTAACTTCAGGGGGTACTCCAGACTGGAAATATTAATCTCCCACTAGTGGTTAGTCCTGAGGGCTGCATCTATTTCACTACCTACACTGATATTCTTTATGCTAGAAAACCTTAGCCAGTACTGACCAACTTCTCTAGTCATTTTCCGCCTCCCTTGATGACACACCCAGGTCAGTCAGGTCAGTCAATACTAACCAACCCACCTTGGTCTTTTGATTTCTAGGAATGATAGGAGTATCGGGGCTAGGCGATATGACTAACCTGCTCAGTCAACATGACAAACCTAGTTAGCCATATTTTGTTTGGAAAGAAGGATGTAATTGTATAATCCTACTAAAAACACTATCTAACCAAACCCAACTGCCATGGACATGAAGCTTATCAAATGTTTTACATCACCTAAGTATGTCCAACCAATGAGTTGAGTAACTCTAAGATTGTTTCAGAACTGCATTTGTATGAGTATGAGTTATATGCAAAAAAAGATGTCAATCACAGAACAGGTCTTAATCATAACCCTAGAACAACATCTGGGAATTAGGCTGTCTAACACATTAAATGGCACCGTTGATGACAGCAGTGAATTGTATTATACATTTGTGAATATTGGTTTGTCATTTTAACTAGTGCATTGGTCTATTAGACCAATACCCAGGTTAAGGACAGAACCACTATTCTAGTACGGCCTAAATTACCTGTACTTGTACTCACCATCTAGGCCGTACTAGTATAGTGGCCTGCCCACCAGCATCAGTGTATTTAGGCATTTACATAAGATTTCTCTTGTAATCCTAATGCACTATATATCATGTATGGTACCATTGGAAAGAGGACATTTCAATCTATACACTAGCCTATTTACAAACTACTATAATTTATATTTATCCAGATATCATACATTGAACAAGCCACATTCTTAAAACAGTCCCATAGAGACCCAGCAAAATCAATTTCCGAATTTTCTTTTACATTTGCTGATGAAAATAAGCATACAGAGTAGTAGCTTAGACACTTATCTATCACTCTGCGTTTTGGTTTTATCTTCTAATGGAAGGGTAAGGGCACAAATTGGGAAAATAATGAGAAAAAGTGGGATTTTCTTTCCAAACCATACCCGCAGTGTTTGTATAGACAGTACCCTTTGTTCCATGATCACTGATAAGGTACTGAGGGAGCTAGAGACCTGGCCATGGGCTAATGGTCATGGTCTAATGATCACACCAAATGTACCAATTAAATGGTACGCCCCAGAACCATGCACAGTACCACAATACTGGTATGGTCTACTTAACAGGACTGTACCACAATAGTGGTACGTCCCAAAAAGGTGTTCCTGTCCCCTACCTGATACCCCTATCGCTAACCTGGGTTGACCAATGCTGACCAACATAGCAAACCTATAGAATATCAGTGTAGTTGCAATAGCATTAATTAAACCCTGCATACCCTCTATATGGCTTAATGCATGCTTATGAAGGCCTGCTTTATTTGCACACTGGGCCTATATATAGTGCGGCTGCATTCCCTGAGAGAAAAAAAGACACATTTTTTTCTCATTTGAGGTCAACCATGTATCTCCATGTCCAATATACATTGCATATAATGATGTAGATTAAATCAACAGTTTATGAATTAGGCAACATAGTACTTAAATCTGCCCTGTTACGTTTATCATCAGTGAAGCATCCAAGCATCGTACCGACCCTATGGTAGGGTGGCCGGACGATTTCTAAAAAAGAACATGACAGTTCTATGCTTACTATTCATTCAAAGTCTTCATATTCACATTAGATAAACTTATATTACTGTCTTAATCTCATGGGCTGGACAGCAAATATAACTAATTACAAATACCTCACCACTGTTAGTCTTCTGACAAGTTTTGATTTCTCTATGGAGCCATTTGGTTTCCAAATGTCCTTTCTATGGCACATGGTTGCCACCTACTGTACTCATATTGTACTATGCATGCTAATCCCACCTGCGGAAATCTAACCATTACCACAAGACAGTGCTGCCATAGTGGTTGTAGCATGAACTAAACCTCTAAAACTGGGGCCTGGGGCCCCTTATGACCCCTAAGAAGTCACCTGACGCTAGCTGACGCTAGGGCCCATCATTTCCATTCAAAATGGATCATATTTAGTTAATTGAGATCTTTCTGTGGTAACTTGCCAAAAATTGCCAATTCATAAGTTCTGTAGAAATTTTAAGTTACAAAATGTAAATTTTGAGGCCTCTATCTACCCTACAAATATTTGTACCTACATGATATAAAGCTTACTGGGGGATACCTGGATTCAATACTATCATGACAAAAAAAGAATTGCATTAATATATGAATTTGCCACTGCTCAGTGTAAATTCCCCCACTTGACAGAATGGAGAATTACTCACTTATAGAGCTCAAAAGAGGCTCGAAATGTGGAGGAATGTTAACATTATCCCTGGATTACATTATGTTATACATTTTATTATGCTTACTCCAGCACATGATTGATAGACCCACTCAATACCTCCTGATACCAAGTTACTAGACGTCTCTACCTGCTCTGTAGCAAAAATGGCAAGACATCATGCATGGGTCATTTAACATAGGATCAGATACGGAATGCACAGTCGGCCAGACCTTCCAGCCACCCTACCTATGGGGATGATACACTCCTGATGGGTCAGCATAATGTTAGACAGTACCCTCACCAGGGCTGCATTCATGGATACAGCACATTTTGAGTTTATAAAGTGTTTATTTCATAAAATGATTTTTCAAAATTTTTCAAAAAAACATTGAAACATGATGCGGCTCATTTATCAGATGTAACAGTCAGATCACGTCGAAACCAGACAAATCACGAGCTTTGAGGGACTGACAATTAACAGACCTCAGTACATCAAGGTTTTAAATTACACAAAATGTGAAACATTGTGGAATGATGGAATAATGAAGATTGGATACATGTTTAAGGAGAGAAAGGTCAGTCTGTCCCTCTCAATGTCTTTGACAGGCATCTCAATGAGTCAGTCAGTGTTCAGTCTTTTTGAAGCCAAATGCAGAATAGGTCGGGGACCTGACTCTATTAGGAAAATGGGTCCCCCTGACCTGGTTTTCTCTATATTTATGCATTAACAAGTCTCAGCATGATTTAAAAACTCTTTAACCCTTTAAGGGTGGATCATGCCATTGGTCATCATGATGAATGAATAATGCCCTGGCGAGTAACTCACCAGTGCTGCATTCTACAGGGTTGAGACACTCTCTGGGGGTAGTCATGATGCAACAATGCAGCACCGGGGAGTTACTCGCCAGGGTTGCATTAGTGCATCATGATGACAAGTGTCATCTTTTAGCAACATCCGTCCTTTAAGAGTTAAAGACAGCATACTAGATCATAATGCATGAATGCAGCCCTCATAACATTCCTGTAATATTTCAAACATATCATCAAAATATACAGGGAATGTGCAGATTTAGTAAAGTTGTGTATCGGTACCAACTGCTAAATAATCCTGGGAGGAAAAGGATCTCAGAAATAGGGAAAAGTGACTATCATTCTGTGCCCCTGAGGAATGAGGGGCTGTAGAGGATGGAGCATTATACGTCTACCATTTACTATCTGCATCGGGTAATAAATGTTACCAAACTGAGTGGGATTTCAAGTTTATACATGTTGTCGTCAAATAACAGCAGGGGTGGCTTATCTATAAAGAATCTTGGGATGGTTCTTTGCATTCAAGAGGGCAGTGCCTTTGGCAGTTACTGTTTTCAGGTGGGTGGTAGTTTGGCAGGTCTCATCATAGAGCACCACATGAGGAATTAAATACATGACTAAATTTGTTTTAATATGATTAATTCAACAATGACTCTAACTGAACATGCGACACCAACTTCCCTTCATCTGAAAAGTTACCATGTAAAGTTTTGTTTAAAAAACAAAACATTAACCATTTAAGGGCTGCATGGTGCTATAATGCTCCTGCTTGTCATGATGCACATATACAGCCCAGGTTGAAGTATCTTCACTTTTCACAAGGTAGGCTAAATGCATTCATGCATCACTAGGTAGTTACTCATCAGCCTGCATTCATGCATCATGACAAAAGTAAGCATAATTCATTAAAACACTATACAGCCATTCAAGGCTTAATGACACAGACTGTATTCAAAGTCTGAAGCGTAGATAATGTAATTAATCTTCTAATAGAAGTACATTTTGTACAAAGTTTAACAAAGTTGAATGTTGAATGTTGCCTTTACAGGCTAATATAACTAGTTTCTTAATGTCAGTCTCTGATGAAATAGAAAATCATTCTAATTCTTCGCAAAACAATTCTAGAATTTGAAAATGATTTGAATAACTTAACAGAGAAGCAGGTATACAAGTGTATGCACTCTATTGACAGAGGGTTGTAAATCGAATTGACACTCCTAACTCTTTAAAGGTAGGATGATACCAAGGCTGCAGCAATGGTCAAAATTTGATGACCCTGCAGGCTTGAGGGGCCAGAAAAAATCACCAGTCCCCTAACCCTTTAAGAATGAGATGTCATTAAAATAGGAAATTGTCATCATGATGCACCAATGCAGCCCTGGCGAGTAAATGACCGAAGCTACATTGGTGCATCTCGCTGACCCTTCTCGAGTGTATCAACTCTACAGGGTCAGCATGATGCTTGAATGATGCCCCGCTGACTATACTCCCCTGAGCTGCATCCATGCATCATGTCCACAAATGCCACTGTGCATCAAATCATTATGCTGGCTTTAGAGAGTTAAAGCATTCGAAAGAAAGTGATAACTATCTACCATCCCCATTGTTAGACATCTACAGATCAAATACACCTGTCTTGTTTTCCCTTTCCTGCCTGATATATGTATATTAAGATGACTTTAATGGATGTGACTTTGCGGCTCTCAACACACACAGAGACTTAATGTCACAGTACAATCTTTCTAAATGTAATATATATTCATTATAGCCTATAGGCCAACCATGCTATAACATTGACTTTGATCCTTTTGATTTTATCAAAAATATATTTCTAGCTGATGAAGTGAATTGACACATTATCATTAGTAGTTACCGCTTCCAGAGCTGGAAATTGCTGTGTCCCTGCACAAGATACCAGGCTCCCTCTTCCTGTTCTAACCTAGGTGTTCAATGAAAAGGTATACATCATATAAACTTGTACTCCCCTAAATCCAATGCTAATAAATGATTTATGAGATTACCTTCAAATTTAAACCACACATACCTGAATTAGTTTTATTCTAAACTGCGCCATTACAATATGTAGAGGATGTTGTGGGATCTTCTAATCTGGAGGACTTTTGTCTAGACCTCACTATTAAAACCTTGAGAGCTCAAATTAATGTCCATGGACAGAAAACAGATTGCCTATCCATCTCCAGGGAGAGATTACAAAGTTGATGTCTCACATTATATTATGAAGTTTTGACGTAAAAGGTTAATAATATCAGACACTACTTGTAGTGCAATATCTCAGATTATATTTCGTAACAATTTCAATCTAAAGCAACCAAAATAGCTGTTATTGAATGTTTTGTTGCCTTAGATACACAAATTATCCTCACGGAGGGTTCAGAGTTTGTCAGCAAGGAAATTTGCTCAAAGTATTTTTTAGCCAGATATTGCAATATCAATTAATATTTCTGAAGATTCTCAGAGACTAACGTTAGACCCCATCTAAAAGACTAGATTATAGTGAAAACATTTTTCAAAGGCCTTTTATATAAGCCAATTTTTTTCTCAAACAAGGGGTTCAGCTTATAGGTGGGGGTCATCCAATAGGTGAAATTGAAATTGAAATTATATTTATTGGCTGAAAAATCTACATACAATACATTAAGTTTTTCATTTAGCAGCCAAGTCACCTCCTGCAAAAGAAGGATCGGATAGAAAAGAGTTCATGTTATGTCTAGAGTTATTCACAAGTTCTTTGTCATAGATATTATAAGAGTTTCAGCATTTGGTACATCTACCACACTATGAGGCACTAAGGAATTTCCGACTGTGTTTCTGAGTCTCTGGGGGCAGTCTGTTCCAGTCCTCCAATTTCTGATGTGATGATGTCACCAGCCATGGAATATGGCTACATTGTATTCCATGGGGGGGCATGGAATAATTATGGCGATTTCAGTACTTAAGCCTAGTGATGCTTGTATCTAGCATGAAATAAATATTCACTTATCCCCTCATTATGAAGATACACCTCTCAATAGTACATGTCTGTCGGCTTTCAATACAACAGTTTCCCCATAACCTAAAGCCACCCACCCTCCGTTCTTAAAAACCACCCCCTTATGTAAGCAAAAGTCCTCAGCTTCAATTGTGTGGGTGAAGTAATGAACATGTCGGTATTTGAATATCACTGATGTTGACCTGCTTTTAACCCATTAAGGACAGCACATTGTTTTAATGCACTATGCCATCATAATGCATCTTGCAAGTCTGGACACTATGACTGGGTGGTCCTGAAGGAGGGACTTTGAAATTTGATTTCTTTCATACCCTCCAGGTGGGTTGAAAAGATTCATGACCGACCCAATTTTGGCATAAATACACAATAAAGCAATGTATAAAACGTATATATCAAAAGGTTGGGGGATGAAAACAGAAACTCATATTGAATCCTATGTGATATAACCTTCATATTTCAGTTCCTTGACCTGATGTATTCATGGCATGTACTACGCCTGTTTCATCATTGTGTTATAAACATGGATGCTGGTAATAGCTAAGAATATACTGTAGTGTAGGTGGGAGCTCATTGAGCAGCCACGCTTTTGAAAGAGAAATAGAAATGGTTATCGCGATGAGGAAATTTACATTAAATGTACTGTGATTATGGAAACTTGCAGCAACATTTGGCGGAGATTGAGATATTGTCAGGCTTAATTGTGATCAATATACCATAGCCGACTCTTTTTCATATAGTAAACAGGATTTTTGCTAAAAAGGGGTGACATTATTTCGGTCTTCCTCAAGAGGACCTCCGAATCCATCAGACAAATCCCTAATGCAATAAAGCACCAAGATATTCTTAAAGGCACATACCTCGGTAACCCTCTAGCGACTGTTGGAGTGGAGTCGGGACAGGTACCCAGTCTTACAAATGAGGGTAGTGGGGCGTTGACGGGTTAATATTATACTATTTGATGACGTATTAGTGTTAAGTTCTCTCACTTGTTCAGAATGCTCAACCTGACATGGTTTATGTTAGATATTTGAGTTTCTGTCACTTTTAGATACTGATTGTATGTAAACACTAGCTAGTGTGCACACAGTCACCAAATACATGGCCACTGGAGTGTGAGTTTGGCGACAACATTGAATGATAACACCCAGTGGGCACAAAATTCTGTTCAATGTTGAATCAACGTTGAATCAACATTGAATCAATGTTGACAACCATTTATCAATGTTGATTCAATGTTCTGTGCCCACTGGGCACACACATTTTGAACAAAAACCACAATTTCTGTGGATGCTCCTTATTGAAGATGATAATTATTATACCGACTTCCTGTGAGTACTGTAAATTCTGATGCCTAACTTGCGTATAAGCTAACCCATAAATTCAACAAATCACAATTCTTTTAAGCTGCAGAGGGGGGTTGATATCTGGTGACTTTAGTACTGAAGTATACATACATCAACTCACATATACACTGCATCCTGACATACTACAGTTAAACTGTAAATATATACGTTTCAGATTTTTAGATTACCATTTTCAAGACAGGCTATTAACCCGCTTACACCTAAAGAGGCAGTTATTATCAGAGACCACTGAAAAGTGATAAGTAGACCAATATATGGCCATGTATGCCCTGTACAAAATTTCTAAGCTCTATCTTTAGCGGTTGCCGAGATAATTAGCGTTCTTTACCGTCCTACATGTAGGACAGTAGGGTTATGCCCTACTGTCCTGTGGCCTCTGCCTGGGCCTATGTTATTGTAAACCCATAGATAGTTATCAATAGTAGCTGAATATTGTCTCCCACTCTAAAAATGTTGCTGCCAGAACAGTTTTAAGTACATCTGCCCTCCTATATTGCATCCAAGGGATACATCCATCTCATTGCTTTGTTGCTAAGGTAACTAGTTGCTTAGCAACAGCCGTTCTATTTGTTTATTTGCCTAGCAACACATGGTTAATGGGATCTTAGCTCAATTTCAACCATACCTGACCCCACTAAAATGATACCACAGGTTCTGTTGCAGTTATTCATGTGTTGCCAACAGCGATTCCAATTGCTTATTTGCCTAGCAACACACGTTTACGTGGAGTTTAGCTCACTTTCAATCATACCTAACCCTACTAAAATGGACCCAATGGTTTCAGGGCAGTTATAAACATGTTGCTAAGGATGTGAGATGCCTAGCAACAGTCATTCTAAATGTTTATTTGCCTAGCAACACATGTTAACCTGGCCTTTAGCTCATTTTCAACCATAGCTAGCCCCACGAAAATCATCATCTAACCCTGAATTTTATATGTTAGTACAAGTTAGTCAGCCAGTAAGAACTACTATTTAGATATAGATCTATGGATTTTTTGCCAATGTTTTCATGGTTGACCTCGGAGAAGATGAATATTGACAAACTGTATCAGGTACAACTTTAACTTCAACCAAATATGTAGATGTATGACCTTTAAAAATATGACCTTGACCTTGACCCAATGTCATCCTTTTAGCATGAACTGTTGAACTATGCTATTTCCAAAAACCCACAACAAATCAAAGATCTAGCTAGTTTTTCCTTTCAAATATACCCAATTTAATGAAATTTCATGGTAACTAGGGTTGACCTTGACCTTTCAGTCTGATGGTACGTAGATGGTATCTACACACCTTCATAAAGGGTCAAGTCTTGAGCTACAATATGGCGTCTCTTAAGATATTCCTTCTACAATGTATGTATATTGAGTGAATATGGACAAACTACATAATTCTGACCAAATTTTTGATATTTGACCTTGAAAAGATGACCTTGACCTTGGCCCAAGGTCATCTTATGATTATGAACTGGAGGACTAATTTAGTTTAAAACACCAACAACATATTAGAGCTCTATGTAATTTTTCTTCTAAGATATACTCAATTCATTGAAATTTCATTGAAATTTCATGGTAACTAAAATTTAGGCGTGACCTTGACCTTTGACCTCTGATTACACCAAGATGGCTAACATGCCAGACTGCTACGCTACAAAAATGTTATTTTCAGGCATAAATTATATCTTTCCAAATAAATTGCATTAAGCTTGGTGCCTCACAATGGTACAGACTAACAATATTTGGCTTACTGAGTTATGAGTTACTTCACATTAATGAAGCACTCACTATGCATACATTTTCCTGACCTTTGACCTCAGTTTTGACCTTTCCCTGACCCCTACATCATACTACGCACACCAAATTCAAAATCAGCATACTAAAATTAGGGTAAACCCATTTTCAAAGTAACTATATCAATCCACTCACACTGAATTATAATATTGACTTTTTGACCAGTTGGCCAACAATTGCGTAACACTCAGTAGCCCATAGTCCTACTGTCCTTCTGTAAGGACGGCTGGGAAAATGAGCCAATTATACCTTTATTGCTTAACATCATGTTCACAAAAAAAGACACACATCCTCAGACATGTTTTTTTTCACATGTTATGACATTTTGATAAATGTGGCTTGGAAAATGTTCTAGATAACACAGGAATTATTTCCAGCATTTTCCTGGTTATCATTTTCCAAGATGTATGGATTTTGGGACCTCAGTCTGACATCATAGCGGTAACCATGGCAACCCTTGACAAAAATTGCTGGGAACTTGGAGACTTGAGCTTTATGAACCAAAAACACAATTTAAAATCTATGGATTTTATCTTTAGTAAACAATCTCTTGTTATATGTCATATAGGTGTCCTACATGTAGGACAGTAGGGTTATCTGGGTTAAGACATTTGGCCTGTCCAACAACTGAACCCATTATTAAAGACCTGTGTAAGACACACTGTACATTAGAAAGCTCATTGTAGCAGGTTGCTATCTGTATGAAGTGTTGTTTTGACATTTTCCCAAGAAGGTAGGTAGGAGGTGCTTATTTGACAATGATGATGATGATGACACCTCCTCTGCACCTGCTTGGGTATAGACATACCCCCAAGCACTGCCACTATCAGGTGGAAGACTGCCCAGACTTACAATACAGACTGGGCAAACCACCCGAGCTGGTTTTACAGGTCGCTCAGCCCTGTATTCAGGGCCATTCCGTGTTCTTAATATAGATTTTGTATAATCATATAATTTGCGATTTTTTAAAGTGAGCCTAGGCGAAGCCTAGCATGAAGCTCACGAAGTGAAGCTCACGAAGTGAGCTTCATGCTAGGCTTCGCCCAGCACTTCATGCAGTGGTCGAAATTTATGGAGGATTTGCAGCATTCAATTGACAAATTCAATGGCTGATTCCCAAGAAGTTCATGAATATTAATATCTAAAATAATGACAGATGATCTGCCATTATGAAGATCTGTCACTCAATCACAGATTGATTAAAAAGTAAATAGGTTGGTCATCATCAATGATGACAGATTTCTACACAATGCAGTAAAAACTTTGAGAGGGGACAAAATGGCCGACATTGTGCTTATTTTCACATTCTCCAATCACATCCAAATGCATCAGTATGTTCTCAATGCAACTCGGCTAAATATCTGGATGGAGAGTGACAACCAGTGACGTCATAGCATCAGTAACGTCACTGTATTAGCGACATCGCTACGTAACCTAGTAACATCACTACGTTACCTAGCAACGTTACTACGTCACCTAGCAGTGACGGCAGTTCATGTTTTTGTTTCGTTTGTTTGAGGCATAGTTTTCCGTGATCATGGGCTTCAGTTTGCCATGATCAATGGCTTCAGTTTTCCGTGACCACATTGTGGGCTTCAGTTTGCCGTGATCAATCATCAATGGCTTCAGTTTGCCGTGACCATGGGCTTCAGTTTGCCGTGATCAATGGCTTCAGTTTGCCATGACCATGGGCTTCAGTTTGCCATGACCATGGGCTTCAGTTTGCCGTGATTAATCATCAATGGCTTCATTTGCCGTGACCATGGGCTTCAGTTTGCCGTGATCAATGGCTTCAGTTTGCCGTGACCATGGGCTTCAGTTTGCCACAGTCAATGGCTTTCTGGCAAAGGCTCCCTGGCAATGGCTAGGCCTAGGCTTACAGTTTGCCGTGATCAATTATTAAAGGGCTCAAGTTTGGCGTGATGAAGGGCTCACTTTTTTCTAGGGAGGCTTCGCATTTTAATTATATGATATTTGCGAAATTTATAAACCTATCTAGTATAAAGATGAGTAGATCAGCTACCAACCTTTGGATGCGTTATGTGCATGGTCCATTGCATTTTTGAATTATTATGAGTTTAAATTAGTATTTTATCTAATGTGAGACACATGTAGCAGAGTCTCTGTTTGGAGGAGGTGTAAAAGGCTCAGCCCTAGCTTGCTATACCAGGCTCCCAACCTTGGACACCAGCCTGCTGTGTTTGGAGAGTGTATATGGGCGGCCTGAATGCACAGGCTGGGCGACACCCTGGAAACAAATTCGCGTAAATTGACCCTGAATAACACGGGTTGAACTGGGGTCAGTCCCGGGATTAACCCGGGTTATATTCCCGTTATATCACGGGATTCTGTGAGCAAAATTTCCCATTATATCATGAGATTCTGGTAAAGAGGGCTGCATGGGTTCGAATCCCAAAACTAATGGACCTGCATGGTTTTAGTGAACGTATCTTGTATGATTTATTTTAAAATTCTTATAGGAATGTCTACATACATTTCTTTTACCACTAACACCCTTACATGTGGATAGTCCTGACTGGGAAGCGAACCATCTACCTATACATTCATAGTCCTGTGCTCTAGGCCCTCACCTACCAGGGCATGTGTTGGGAGAGGTATATGTAAGATTAGGGCCCATGAGCAAACCGGACATAGCTATTTTGTCTTGGGAGTGGTATAAAGCGGACTCATGAGTACTGTGGCATACGCTAGTTGAATAACTAAATAACTATTTTTTTACCTAACTAGTCCTACCTTCTTTATCATAGCCCATGAGTGGGAAAGCTCAACTATTTCCACCAAGACAAACAAACACAATCCTACAATCAAAAGTCGTTCCAATTGTTACAACTATTTGGAGACTCCCTATAGTCTCTCTCGTCAAGTGCTGGACACATTTATCTTCATTTAGGAATTTCATAATCTTTGTAAAATAGATTTTTATTCTCAACTCAATGTTTTATATTTTGATAGCAATGGCACTAATCGGGACCTTTAGCAACCATGTAAAACCTAATAAAACACATACGTAGCAGTGCTTGAAGCATAGGATACGTCTGGGTTAAATGAGCTATGTTGTGTTTGCTAAAGGTCCCTATCATTAGCCTTCATTTTGCAACGGTCCCTCCCAGTGGGCACAGAACATTGAATCAACATTGAAAACTGGTTGACTATGTTGATTCAATATTGATTCAACGTTGATTCAACATTGAACTGAGTTTTGTGCCCACTGGGCTACTGGCAACAGCTACTCTATGCACTATGGCACAGCCTCCAATCGTCACAGGTTATATACCTCTCCCAGCACATGCCCCGGTAGGTGAGGGCCTAGAGCATGGGACTATGTTTTATTGTAGACTTGTAATATGTATTAATGTCTAAATGGTTTATATTATGTCGGGAATATGTACTTCCTGTGGAGAAAGTGGTTTTTGAAAGGGTTATTCTACATCATGGACATTTAATGAGGGCCTGGGGATTGGAACTAACAATCTCAACCTTCATATGGGGTAAATCTCGGGATTTAACAGGATTACACATGTAAAATCACCTCTTAAATTCCCGGGATATCACGGGAATTTTTGCTCACAGAATCGCCAAATATTCCCGGGAATATCTCGTGACTTGTTACCAGGGACAGGCTGCCTGTTAATGCAGGCCGTCCTGTCCTGCTATACCAGTCCTCCACCTGACTATCCTATCTATAGATATACAGCCAACAATAGCTTTTTTAACGTCAGAAAATATTTACCTTTCAAGTCAACTTGTTATGAAGAGACAAACTACCTGGGAGTCGATTCATAACAATGTACGACTGGTCAGTCATGTAATGACAGGGCAAATCCGTTTCTCGTACAAAGTAACATGTTCAGCACAGTTTCATAGGTGCAAGCTAACGATATGTTCCTTTGCCAGTCGAAATATGATTTCTAATGCATTTCACAAAGCTATCATATAGATATTATGTGTCAGGAAGTTGTACAAAATATGGGTAAGGGGTGGTTGTATGTATGTTTTTTCTCATTGCACAATAGATGGCTGAGACAGGGTCAAAACTCATCTCAGCCGATGTTAATTTCTCTATTTTAATCTCTAGAGATTGGAAATGTGGTTTAAAAGAAAGAGAAAAATGTAGTGCATAATACCAAGACATAATACTACCAAAATCTAGGTTTTATATAGTGAATTATATGGAAATAAAATCGTGGTCGATTTGAGAAATCGTAAAGAAGGTCCCATGACACATGGTCCTGTCGTATTATAACCTCCATGTACGGCTGACTGAATCCAAGACCATTATCACGTCTCGGCAACTCTGGCCTCCTGGTACATGGCTACTTCCATGGGCGCCCTTATCACGGAGGACACCCAGGGTAGTCAGCTTCTCAACGTCTGTGAGGGTAGGTTGGTTAGCAGACGGGCGGAGTGGGGGGGGGGGGGTCAGAGCGCCCTCTGGAATAAGGGTGGACCTTTCAGGCGTCCTATCCTCATGGACGTTGATTAGACCTTATTATAACACGACTTGCTACAATCTCGCCAATACACTACTAACATAGCTGCTATCTGATTGGATGAGAGTCCATAATGGGCACTGTTTACCAATCAGAGACGTTCTTAGCTTCTATAGGGTCAGTGGCTAGACACTGGTCTAGGTGTACGACTAGGTGGGAACCCCTGACCCAATATGACGTCATATATCCGGGAAACACCCAAATATTGCAATAAATATTGCAATAAATTGATATTTCCCACTTTATACAACAGGGGGATATACAATTTATATTATGCTGTACGACTGGATATGTTCCCAATCGTAATTCCATTTACTTTTACCTCTTCTTCACCTAAATACAACTACCTGTTGTGAAATGGGTCTGTAATCGTATTTTTAGACACTAGTTGGTTTAGTGACGACTGTAATGGAATGGGCAATGGAGTGGTATAAACTTATGAATCGGGCCCCAGGTCTAAGAAAAGTGATTAGGAAATGTTTTTTAGATAATCCCCCTGCCCTAAAACTGGTAGTGTCCACAGATCAGGGTAAATGAATTCTGAAATTTGAGTTATTGTATAAAATGAGAAACTTCTATTGAGAATAAGTAAGTTTTTTTTACCATGTACGCTACAGTCTCTGTTTTGCAGCTGCCTGGTGTTTTGTGCATAGAAGCAAATCGACTATTATGAACATATTTACACCCTTTAAGATCTTTGTATAGCCATTCAAGAAAACATATAGTGGTAATAAACTGTGTTCTCTAGGGGAAGGCCTTTGGGGATGGGTGATGGTTAGATATCACAAACAAAGATTCATACTTAATATATGCTGACTTTGATCCTGAAATGTAAGTCAACAAACTAGTGTAATGCTGTCTGCTGATGTGTTGTTATACTGAGTACATCCGATGTGTGGGATAAAGAAACAGATTTCACTAAAAATTAGTCAGAATGTTCACATAATGGTATGTTTGACTTCCTATCTGTCCCATTCCCCCTAATGCATTCCAATTTTGCTCTAATTAGATTCTCTTGTCCAGAATATGGTCATTTTGGAATAAAAGCGTGCATGTTTTTATTCCCCCCATTGAGAATACCCTAGACAAGTCCATGGTTGGGGCACAGTGGATCCCTTTGCGACATATTTACATCTATTGATGACATTTGATTGACCTCTATGCACTAAATATTATACTTTTATGTTTGAAGTACATTTAAGTAATATTTAGAATTTGAAGAACAATTGAATAGACCCACTTTAACTTTTTAAGAGTAAGTAATGTGGTAAGAACACTTGTAGTATTTGCTTGTTTTGCACATGGGTATCGTGTTCAACACAGGAGCTAATTTAATATTCTACAACATGTTCGTCATTTAAGGACTTTAAATTGCTTTTACTTTCTATGCCCTTTGTTCTCATGATGCATGCATGTAGCTCTTAAAAGTGTGTTCACCAGGTCTCCATTCATGCATCATGCTGAGCCTTCAGGAGTGTATCAACCAACAGGATCAGCATCACTCATGAATGCAACACCGGCAAGTGTATGAAAGAGTGGGGTGGAGGAGTTCTCTTGTATATAGCCAATGATATTACATACACCACCAAGGCTTTTGCAGCTTATGATAGTAGTACAAAAGACCTTGAAATTCACTGTGTAGCAGTCAGTAGGGGTAAACAAAAGCCAATATTGCTCATAAATGTATATAGACCAGATAAAAACATGAAAAATACCTTAGATAAAATTTCAGACATTTTCACAAATTTGGATAAAAATAAGTATAGTGAAATTATAATGTATGGTGATTTTAATGTGAATTATAAGCCAGGGGTAAATAAAGCAAATGGACTTAGAAGCCTATGTCAAACATTAGGGTTGACCCAGCTTATAACAGAGGATACTCATATTAATCCAGACACCGATGATACCATGATTGACCTGATTTTCACAAATAGTAGACATATTATATCATCAGGTGTACTTGCCCCTGCAATCACTGACCATCACCTCATATATGTCACTAGATCTTATGTGCAGCGCCCTATTAAAAAGACAGAATTTACGGGAAGAAGTTATAAAAATTATATTGTGGAGAATTTTAAAATGGGTTTGAAAAATACAAATTGGAATACATTCTGGCAAGCTGACACCCCAGATAGGGCATGGGATATATTTGTGACTCATATCACATTTCTTATAAATCTCCCCTGTCCTATAAAGACATTTAGCTTTAAGCAAGAAAAGCAGCCTTGGATTGATGCACAACTCATGAGGCAAATACATGAAAAAAATGCTGCTATGGCTAAGTATAAGAGAACAAAAAATGAGGATGATAAGAATATAATTATCTGACTATCTCAGGAACAGGTCCAAAGCTGCCTGCAGAAAGGCTGAGAGGGAGTACCATATGGAGAAATTAAATACCAATGTGGGAAACCCTAAAGAGTACTGGGCACAAATTAATGACATTTTGAACCCTAGGGTTAATGACCCACATTTTAATTTGGTTCATAATGACACCCCTATCCCAGATGCTGATACAGCAAATTTTATTAATGAATTTTTTGCCACTATTGGTGATAAGTTAGCACAGAATATGAATGCACCATGGAACCCTCCACATCCTAGGGTGGATAAGCATTTTACAGTAAGAGACTGCTCGGAAGAGGAGATGGTTAAACTTATAGGAAATATCAATACAGGCAAAGCCTCAGGGGTTAAGGATATCTCGTCAAAAATTCTTAAAGATGCCATGACATGTCTCCCAGAGCATGTAAGATATATTATAAACTTAGCAATGAGAAAATTCTCTTTCCCAGATGACTGGAAAATAGCTCAAGTAAGTCCTCTCCCTAAAGGGGGTGATGCATCGGAAGTATCTAACCTCAGACCCATTAGCATCTTGCCCATCCCTGCCAAACTGGCTGAGAAGGTTATTCATAGACAAATGCTTGAACATGTGACAGATAATAATATATTAACTGATAAACGGGATGGATTTAGGCCAAAGAGATCAACTATTGACAGCCTGACTAGACTGACTTAAGACATATTTGACTCCTTTAATAGAGATAAGGTCACCACTGCAATATTTATAGATTTTAAAAAAGCATTCGACACTTTAGACCACAAAATTCTACTAAAAAAGCTGAACATGCAAGGTTTTGGAATAAACACTAAAAAATTGATTGAAAGTTATTTAAACCTTACAGGCCCAGAACTATTTGACCAAAGTAAGACATCTGCAACATGATTAGTACATCATAAGTGAATCTGCAACAGTTTAATTTATTGTTTTGACATAGGGTTCATATTACATTTCCTGAAAGCTGTTACAATAACCTTTCTTGGGCTAGGCCCTTTTTTAGAAAAATGCAAATTTCGGTAACCATAGCAACCAGAAATGTTCCATTTGATTATTTTATCAAACTTTATACTAAATTGGTTGTAATTTGAGCCATGACAAAGCCTTCTATTCTGTTGCCATGGCAACAATGAAATTCTTGTATCAAATCTCCAACATGGAAATGACATACAAGTTATTGAGCTCAGTTATATAGTTTGATTTATATTTCCCATATTGCATTAAAAAATGTTTTATGACAAATAAGATGAGAAATCATCATAGGGGAGAATACTCAGGCTCAGCCAGTGGCCAAACCTGAAATTGCAGATATTTATCATCATTTTCCTACTTTATTTGCTCTAAAATGTTAAATATCTATCGGATAACAAATACAAGCTCATGTATGAAATGCTGAGGTCGACCTGAAAATATTGGTATGTCTTACAGTGGTATACACTTAATATTTATATGATAGAACCATGTATGACTTTAGATACGTGCAAAATTCGCCATTTTACGCCACTGGGCCCCTAAGGGTTAAGTAATAGGAAGCAGTGTACAAAGGCAAATAAAATAATCTCAGACCTACACCCAATTACCTGTGGAGTCCCTCAAGGATCCGTGTTAGGGCCGTTATTGTTTTTGTTGTATATAAATGACCTAAGTTTATGTCTCACAGCCCTAAAGTGCCAGCACTATGCTGATGATACTGTTATATATATATAGAGCATGAGCCTAACTGCCAGCAGGTGGAAGCCATCCTTAATAATGATCTTAAAAATGTCTCCCAGTGGTGCTTAAGCAATAAACTGTCCTTAAATACTAAAAAGACAAAAGCTATGACATTCTACACGCAAGCACTCCTCAACAGGTTGGTTAGGCCAAGGCTGGCGCTGGGGCAAGATCCTATCCTCTACACTCCAACATATTGTTACCTGGGCATGACACTTGATTCACAATAAGCCTTCAAGAAGCATGTGGATGTGGTTGCTAGGAACTTGGATTTCAGATTATATTTATTTAGAAGGATAAGGTTAAAAATGCCTGGCCATGCTGCCATAAGTGTGCTAAAAAGGATGATTATGCCTGCTTTGGATTATGGAGATATACTATATATGATATGTATTGACACCCATTTGAGCAAGCTTCAAACCCAAATTAATGGAGGTGTGAAGACAGCCCTTAGAAATAAGGAAACTGTTAATACAGAAAAGTTAAGGAAGCTTATTAGGGTTAATTCTCTTAAGGAGAGAAGAAGCAAGCATCTGGAGATGGCTAGTTATAAGGCTGCTCAGAAAGAGGCAAATAGAGATACAAGGGACATCAGAACTAGGATGCATGATAGTACCCTAATGACTGTAGTCATACCCAAAAATCCCATTAGTAGAAAGAAATTAAGCTATAGATTATCCATAGAGTGGAATAAGCAGTTAGTAGAGACCAGGGAGATTGACAATGAAGTCAAATTTACCTCATGGTTAAATGGGAAATATGAAGATCTCATTGATCTACTCCCAGACATCTAGATGGGGGAGGGGGGAAAGGGGGTCCTGACCCAAAATGCCTGTGAGATTATGCATTATGTACATGATCTCATAAGGCAGAGATAATAGTATAATTTATACTAAGAGTCATGGCAATATTCATTCATATGCCTTCGATTTATATGAAGAAAAGGCCCTTGCATATATATCACCCTTATCATCACCTTTACCATTTCATTAACCTAAGAAATTAAACATAAAAATGGATTAATATACTAACATAGTCATTATTTCACCCATATGCTGATTAACATCACTGGCATATAATATATACCGACTCCATCATGGTATAAGTGGAATCACTGAGCACACTCATCCATAAGAGATGAGCTTGCTCAGTTGATCATCCACCATAATCATACACTGTTCTTTACAATAACACAGGCTATAAGCCTATGAATTGGACAGTATAAATAAAGAATTACAAACAAAAAAACAAACACTCCCCAGGTCTGCATTCATGTATCACATCACTTCAAAGCACTATGCAGACCTTAGAGGATTAAGTATGATAATTAAAAACTGACCTTTCAAGCTTAATGAAACAAGCAGTGGTGTTCTTTCTGATTATCAACTCATTTATAGGGATCATCTATCGAGAAAAATAGTCTAGATTTCAATGATCAAAGGGGCATGGCCTGCACTACATTTTTTCCATCATGATCGCCAATAAGGTTGATGGCTTGAAGCTTTGTGCCATACTTTAAGAGTTAATTTACTACCGTGAATTTTCACTTACAAGCCTTACTCGTGTATAAGCCATGCCCTGACCTTGGGGGGATCTTGTAAGCCGCAGTGGTGATCTGATTGTGGTGACTTTAATACAGTACAATAGTTACAAAAACTCCTGTATAAGGTTCAACTCTGCCCTGATCCTATAAGCCGTACTGGCAATCTGACTCATGTAGCTGTGGCTTCTATGCGAGGATTTATGGTAGGTAGGATATAACTTGTCATTAGATACTTACAAGGTCTGGCATATTATGAATGATAACTAACACTATCTCAAAGTCCAAAGCTGAAGAGTATATCTATTATATTGCTATCAGCTTAATGTTGTTGGTTTATACCATTCATTAAACACCGAATTCAGAAAATTATTAGATCTAATGGATTTGTATTATACCTGGCTCACTGATAGTCTTTAGCTCCCTTCAAGTTCAATCTCTCAGTCGCTATAGCCTGAGTAACCAAATTAGTCATATTTTGACGCACCTTAGTCTTCTCCATTTCAATAAGTTTCAGGTTGCCATTAGTCATATATGTTGCTTTGCCTCAATCATTTTTTAATAGCACTTGGTCATGCCTGACCAATGTCCCTATGACTAAACTGGGATAGCAACTTTGGACTTGGGCCGAGGCATTTAGATTTCCTGTGCTAATGTTGATGAGCATGCACCCACATAAGTCACACAGTTTACATATAGAATGTAACTATCCTCTTGTATAGGGAGGATTTTAGGATCACATGAAGCATGATTATAATGGAATTCTAGATGAGCTCTAGAACTGAGTATAAAACATGTTATTAGGAATTCCCTAGGTAGTAATTAATGATAATAATCATGTTTAATTAAATCTAAGTATTTATTGAATATGCTTATAATGAACTTCAAAGTAATGTTTCTCAGAGGGAAATGTACATCCCATAAACATGTGCTTATTGACTAGGGATGGCACTGCAAGTTAAAATAGTCTTAGATCATATTTTGAGTACATGACTTTTGAAACATTATGGGAGCATCCTGTGAATAGTCAATTACTAATGAATAAAAAAATACCAAACGGATCATTTTTTCCATACAGAAGAGTTCATGCTTTAAAGGCTGAAACAAAATCTTATCCTCAGTATATTATCAGAAATTATTATTTCTAGATTGAAAGCCATAGCAACCAAATATTTTCAAAAAAGCACTAAAATGAATGCAGGCATGGTCTTTGAGCATCATCCAGTCTGTAAATACTTTTCGTTTTGAATCTTGAAAACAAAAAATAAAATAGAAAATAAGACTTAGCTTAAAAAAACGTACCTTGCAAAATATGTTTCACTATTCCCAAAGCATTGGTAAACTAATTGTACAGCACTGAGAGGAGAATACAGCCTTTCTTAGAAGTGTCACAACAAATATGAAGTACCTACAAAGAGTTATTGAGTCCTGTGGGTAATGTTGTTGATTTATCTGTCTACTGAGTAAGCTCGGAGGACCGTACGTATTGGATACATGATCAATAATAACATAGAGATGACTGCTTGTGGGACTAGCTGGGATGGTGTCCGATACATCCCTTATCCCTTTAGAGGGAGAATGATCCCTCCAGGCTTGTGTTAATTTGTCTTCATGATATACCAGCACATGTGGAGCCTTCAGGAGTGTATCAAGTCTTTAGGGTTGATATATGGTTGAAATCGTACTCTATGATTATCATGATAACAGTCTGTTCAACACTATGCTGACCTTAATCAGTTATAATTTAAGTCTGCACCTGTGTACCTACCTACTCAGTGCACCAAGCAATGTAAGCAAGATGCGTTAGTGGATAAAATTCACAAGCTGGAGTTACTTGCCAGCTCTGCATCAGTACATCATAATAATAAATGAACATGATGCCTCAAGGTATCTTTAAATACTCAAAGATTTTGGGAAAATAAGCCTTATATGAAAAAAAAAGGAAGCCTGCTATGAAATGAACTAACAAAATTATTTCATGAAAAACTGGTCAAAGGTCCAAGCACACGTTTTGTAAAGTTGACATAGACATTACGTGACTAGATGGCAGAAAAACCTGAGACAATAGATCCTAGAATACAAGACTTAGTATTCATCAAAATAATCAATAGTTGGTAAGTGACAGTTTCGCTGTCACGGCTACCACCATACCAAAATGGTGTATATTAAAATTAGAAATAGGATTAAATTATTGCTTGAAACCTTCACCTAGAGTAAAGAACAGACGCCAAAAGTGTATACCTTCAATGGCCATTTCTTGATGACTGGCTGCATCATACATTATTTTACAGCATTGTTTCAAAGGTACTTTCTTTTATTTACATGTTAATTGATTATCCCAGTGGGCACAGAACATTGAATCAACGTTGAAAACCGGTTGACAATGCTGAAACAATGTTGATGCAATGTTGATTCAATGTTGAAATGAATTTTGTGCCCACTGGGATGTAGTTCTAACACCAGGAGAGATTACCTCTCATTGCTCATGACAATATCATCCTGATATTTCCAGTCGTCTGATATATGCAAAGGCAGCTTAGTGCTTTCATGACTTTGAAGTTTTATCATTGTGATACATGAATGCAGCTACAAAGAGTAACTGACCATTACTGAATTCATGCCTCATGTTGACTCTATTTAGTTGATTCACTCCCAAATATTCTGCAAGAAAGCCCAATGTTATGCCAGCTAGTTTCTGGCCCTTACTACTCTGGTGCATTGTATTGACATCTGAACTTGAAACTTATGACATAACCTTGTAGTTGAATGGTTAATACCTTGCATGACCAAAGATGTGGTAAGCAATATTGGAGTTGGCAATCACAGCCGTAACACTACGGCCTGGCACCTCCCTCCCCTCACCTGTCACTGCTACACCCACCTGCCATCAACTATAGGGCCCTCCTAAACCATGAGGAGGGGTTACTTTACACACTTCTTAGTAATTCAATGCGTTGTACCCTTTGTTGCCACGATGCATTAATGCATTGATGCATCATGACAAGCCTTAAAAAGTGTATCAACTCTTATGAGCAGACATGCTTGATGGCAGCTTTTGGAAGTTATTAAATCACTGTGCAGTCCTTAAATGGTAAGGAGGTCAGTAAAAACGTATTGATTAAATTAAGTATTGAATTAGTTGCTCGTAAACAAAAAGCTTTCCACAAGGATCCTAACTCAAGCTCTGGGTCTTATAAATAAGTGATTGATCCAAAAAAGTCTTTAGGACGGTTTTTTCCACCTGTGATTAAGTACCATTCTACTGTATTATATATAAGCAGGCAGAATGCACACGATGACTGATCTAATGAAGAATAATCGTTGAAGGCGAGGGTGTGAAACAGCTGAGGGTGGGAGGAGCAGCTGAGGTTGGGTGCAGCTGCGGGGAGAGGGGAGCAGCTGAGGGTGAGGGAAGCAGCTGAAGGTGAGGGAAGCAGCTGAGGGTGATGGGAGTGGCTAAGGGTGAGGGAGCAGCTCTTGGTGTGGAGCAGCTGAGGTTGAAGGGAGCTGAGGATGAGGGGAGCAGCTGAGGGTGAGAGGAGCTGCTGAGGGTGAGGGAAGCAGCTGGGGGTCAGGAGAGCAGCTGAGGGTGAGGGGAGCAGCTGAGGATGAGGCGAGCAGGTGAGGATGAGGGGAGCAACTGAGGGTGAGAAGAGCAAGAGGTGGGGGGCAGCTTAGGGTGAGGGCAGCAGCTAAGGCTGAGTGAATAGCTAAGAGTGAGGTAAGCAGCTGAGTCGGGGGAGGGGGGGAGCAGCTGAGACTGACATCTGTCGTCATGATGCACCAATGCAGCCCTGACGAGTAACTCGCCAGTGCTGCATTGGCGCATCATGCTGACCCTTTATGACTGCCTCAGGTTGAGGCGAGAAAAACATCACATGGTAAGGTTTGGCAAGAGATATGAAAGTGTCTGGAGAAGTGGGTGGACATTTTGAGAATTAATCTAGAAGTAAACTCGCAATAGATACCAAATGTATTAAGTGAAATGTCAATCACAATGGTAGAGTAGCTAGGGATGTGGATATCGTGATCAGTTAGACCAGAATGAGGGATGGTTCGTGCCGGGAACTCTCCACATTGAGAACAGATTTGGAAATCTAGATGTCGGCCGTTGAAGTGATGTATTGTGTAGAGAAGTGTGCACTGTCAGAAGTGAATGTAGCTGCACAGTGAGATATACTGTAGATTTACCGTATAAAAGGAGGTATCTTTGGTTTCCAGTATTACATACTGTTTAGCGACACTCCCCTACTGTAAACCCACACACAGGAGGTCCTGGGTTTAAGTCTCCAATGGGCAAGTATGTTTTACTGTTGGAATGCAGGTGAATTAGATTAATAAACCTAAATGAAGGAATAGTACTGATATGTAAACATCGGCAGATGAATGTTTCAAGTAGGTTACAATGACAAAGGAAAAGACAAAGCTAGACTGACTTGGATTTGAACCCGCGATCATTGGATTGACCTACAGTTACAGTAAAATGTGGTGTAGCCTATAGTATAAACTAATCAGTGATATAACATTAAAATATGGTAGGGTTAGATAAATGTCTTTGGATCGTGTAATAATTATTGTATTGCATGATAGGGTTATGTCTGCCCTGACCTAACCTTATGAGGGGAAAGCTCTTGTGGGAGCAGTGGAAGCCCTGGAAGGAGGAGAGGTGGAAGCCCTGGAAGGAGTGGTGGGGACCCTGGCTAGAGTGGTGGACGCCCTGGCAAGAGGGGTGGAACCCCTGGAAGAAGGGGTTGAAGTCTTGGAGAAGGGGTGTTGCTAGGCAAATACATTGTGGGGGATTTCCTTTTAGTAGGGGTAGGTATGATTAGAATTAAGCTATGAGTGAGGGAAACGTGTGTTGCTAGGCAAATAAACAATTAGAATGGCCGTTGCTAATCAACCAGTTGTCATAGCAAAAAAATGACGAGACCAATATAGATTCCTTGCACTTCATATAGGAGGGATAGGCGAGGCTGTCATCCTCCTAAGTGCAAGCTTTATGGTGTTGGAGTAAGTGTATTTATGGTGTACAGCATTCTAATTACCACCAAAGTCATAGGTGCACTCTAGTGCACGATTAATCCCCATGGCTGCAGGACTACTTATAATACTCTGGTAAATCATAGTATACATAGATACAATGTAATTATGTAGAATTATAATGATATCTATAGATTAATGTGGCAGAAAAGCTGTCTACAAAACATGAAGATATATACGTAGGAGGCAGTGTGTATTCACATTATGATACTGTACAGGAAATTCAATTCATGTTATTGCTAACACACTGTACTAGTTTACACCCTCAGCAGATCACGTATCACGCATTGTCAGTAGAAGTCTGCTATAAAGCCAAAAAAAATCAAAGGTGTGTTTTAGGTTACATAGTGGGAAAATCTAGGTAGGGTAAATCGGATTTTTTTCCATCTTTTTAAAACTTTTGCCTGAAAAGTACCCAATCATTGACTCACAAACATCAGTGCTGATTCCCAAACAATTGGGTCTGAAATAGCCCCACAATTACTTTAAATATGGATATTTTCTCAAAATTGGGTAGAAATTTTTAGGGTCGGCCCTGTTTTGGTAGGTAGGGTAGGGTAACCTGAAACACACTTTTTTTTAATTTGGCCAAATTGCTTTGATTCTCCCACATAGGTAACTTTATGTGGGAAATAGACAGCTCCAAGCATACAATATAGTATCGACATACAACAGACCACATTGTGAACTTACTATGAAGATATTCTCCCCCTGCAGATGAACTCTGTATTAACCCTTTACAGGTGAAACGCTTGCTGCCCCTCCAGTAACAGATGAAGCAAAATGATGACTGGTACTCTGGGAGGAGGTGGCGGTTTGAACCTTTAAGGATGGCATTATGCCCTAATGCCTCATTAATACATCATGCCCTTGGTCATCATGATGCAAGTAACTCACCAGTGCTGCATTCATGCACCATGCATCATGAGGTTGAGAAACTCCCGAAGAGTCTGCATGATACACCAATGCAGCACTGGCGAGTTACTCACCGGGGCTGCATTGGTGCATCATGACGACAAATGTCATCTTTAGCGACATCTTCCTTAAAGGGCAGCATATTGTCTTCATGTGTTGTATCCTTTATTTTCCCAATGGATAATAACAGCGTTGGCGAGAATGCTAACAAGGGCTGCGTAAATGCATTACCCAACCGTATGCATGATCAGGCCAAAGAAAACTGAGTGTAGGTAGGTGGGATTAAAAAAAACATATTGAAATTACCTGGGATGAGCCACAAAATGCCAACATCAATTTGCAGGTTATCATACTCTCTGATTCGTACAGTACTAGGAATATCATCAGTGGCATAGGAAACGGGGGGGGGGGGGCAATCAAAGAGGAGGGGGGGGGGCCTGAATATGTTAGGGCCCTCCCAAAAGTTGTTAGACCCTATAATAATACTCACTATTTCCAACCCTTCTACCTCTCCTGCATAGGGACAGGTGGGGCAAAAGGGTCTGGGCCTTCAATGAAAACTAAAGGGGGCTCAAACACTACTTTTCTATAAACTTCAAATATAATTGTGTATATGCTACATCATGTACATATCCCCCTGGTTGGTGCAAATCTTAATGATGAGGGTATGAAGGAGTAGAATAACTTCCTCAGGAGCCTTCCATAACACCCGTGTGCCTACTGGAATTGTAAAAGGCAACAAGACTTGAGGGGTTTCTAGCCTTACTGCTGTGATCTGTCACTTAATCAAGTTGTTTTGGCAGCTGCTGCCCATATGCGGGGGGCTTGGGCTATCATGTTGGTGGTCTGGCATGGGATCCCTCCTTATAAAACCATGTCTGAGATATCAAAGGCTGTGGTTTGTCTGGCTCTGCCTACTATGGGACTAGCCCAGGTATGTAGGATGATGCAAATCAAAGAACACTTGCTTTCCTTCAAAAAAAAGTAGGGGACGTGCTTCGGTAGAAGTTTTTTCCCTCATGCACCGTATAGATGCAATCATTCATTTAATAGATTCAATCATCTGTAACAGGCAGCGGAAATGGTCCAGCCCCGAGCGATACCTGCCCGCTACAGATCTATGGATGTTGTCACCGCTGTATTGGGAAAGCAGCATATAAATATCTGTCAAAGTTGGTTGGAGTGACCCACCCTGGGCCCAAAAGGGTGATTTGCTTCCTTTGCATCTGGTCATGAAGTTGTTGGACATTCCTGGTAAGGCCTGACTACCTTTTAGATTAAATTAAATTCCAATGTCAATGAAATTCGCTTGCCTCATTTTTTGAAAAATTGAGATGATTTGTTTTTTTACTTTTTCTTCTTCTATTGATTTGGCCACCTTTTTTGACAACTTTTTTTGATAACAGGCTTTTACAGTTCATTTTCCGGGTGGGAAGGTACTTTTGTCATTACTGCACTAAGAAATTTTGTTGGAGGCTGGATTAAAAAAACATTTTCGCTCGCTCACAAATTTACATTGACGAAATTCATCGAAAAAACTTGATTTTTTTTGTCCACTGACACCAGCCTGATCTTCCCGATCAAAAATTGCTAAATATTTGATAAATTTGAATATTTTATGGGGGAAAAAATTCCGCAAGATTGGAAAGAAAGGCTAGGGTCGGCCCATTTTTTAATTTAGGGTCTTTTCTTTGGGCCTCATACACCATGACAACAAACGGCCATCAGTTTGTGACAGGTTTTATCCCTCAAAAAATCATTTCAACGGATGAAGACTCATTGTCATGTCTTCATCTTTTCATCACAGTACTCTTAAAAATATCAGGATCATGCCCTTGTCAGCATTTTTTCATGTAAGTGTGATTATCAATAGTATACTAAATCATATAAGAAAATGTATTTGAAGGAAAGGGAATAGATCATAGTTCGAAAACCATCTGGTAGAATTCTTTATGTAGACAAGGCCATACAACTTGAAAGGGATTATCTGATTATGCTGCCTTTTACCTTTAAAGGGCGGCATAATGCATTAAGGCCAAAAACAAAGGTTTGTTTCAGGTCACCCGATGGACCATATCAAAACAGGGCCGACCCTATGTGTTTTTATGCAAATTTCTGTATTTTTAACCTTTTTTTTGTCATTTTTAGGGTCTTTGGAGAGGCGGGCTAGTACTTTCAGGTGAGAAAAGTTATTTAAAAAAAGAAAGGAATCCGACGTACCCTATATTTTCTTTCCATGTTACCTGAAACATACCTTTTTTTCTTTTGGTCTAATGGATAATTTCATGAAACATTTCTGCACAAATGCAGTCTCCGTGAGCTATGACGACAAATGTGATCTTTTAGCGACATGCTGTCCTTAGAGGAAAGACATGCTTGATTATATAACCAGTAGTGTATAATACCCAGGGAGCCAAGGGGGGGTCAAGGGTGTTGGCCTTGCTGTAAAAGGGTTGTGGTGTTTTTTAATGAGTAGGACCCATAACAAGTTGATTCTACCTGGACAACCTTTCTGGAAATCCACACAGAAGATATGGCGGCCATTTTGAATTTGTGGGTGGAGTGATATTTGAGATATTACTAAAATATATAAAGGTGTCTATCTCTGCTTCTAAACAGCTTAGAAACACAATCCTAGACTCAAAATATACATTTCTGATGCCAAGGAATTGAATGGATCACGTTCTGAAATGATGTGGGCAGCCATTTTGAATTTATAATGAGGTAACTTGTGAGAAATGCACCATTTTCCATTCATTTCGGAGATCAAAAGCTTCTAATCAACTTAGAAACACAGTTTTAGATTCCATATATACTCCAGAAGTCAGTGAACTCATTGGTGTCATTCCCAAGTAGGTTAGAGGAAGCCATTTTTAATTTTTAATGAGCTCAGTGATAAAAATCGGGCTCGATTTTTTTCGGAGCTATGCTCTAAATGTGATAATCAATTCAGAGATAACATTAAAAATTCCGACTGGGCATCGGGAATATGTTTTTTATCAAATAGAGGAACAGTATTGTGCACTGATTATTCTCAGTCTGGATAATCTGGTGTCCAAAAGGCTGAGTAACTTGTTAGAAATGCACAATTATCCATTTATGTCAGAGATCAAAAGCCTTATCAGTTCTACAGAAAGTAGCAATAGTAGAAATTGTAGTAATAAGATTAATCTTATATATATAGTTTCTGTAATATGATTGCACAAACACTTCATTTTCCACGTATATTCTTTCCATTTTGTCCAGAAAGGTTGTCCAGGTAGAATCAACTTGTTATGGGTCCTACTCATTGAAAAAACACCACAACCTTTTACAGCAAGGCCAACACCCAGGACCCTCCATATGGGGCTTAGGCTCCCTGGGTATAATGTATATGTTTAGATTCGAAATGAGGTCACCATTCACGTCAGTAGTTATCATCATGATATTAAAATTAAGGAAACAACAAATAAAAACTCTCATATTAAATCCAACATAATATCATCTTTTCAGATTACAGTTTCTTATGCTGACATAGTCATGCGGTGTACTACACCTATCATATTGCATTATTGTTTACTTGATACACATGTGGATATTGAAAGAGGCTAAGAATACCATGTGGGTGGGAGTTCATTGAACGACCATGTTTTTTAAATAGTTATAGAATCAGTTATTGTGACGAAGGAAAGTTGAGATGCAGAAACTTACAACACACATAATTTTAATCATGGTAACTTACAGCTAGATCTGCCCTTTCACAGGGGGGGGGCAGCCATGGCTCCGCCTGCTATCAAACATGTGTAACATTGTCCATTTATCTGTTGTCTCTTCAACTCAGCATGTCTGAGAAAATGCCATAGTACTATAATATTACCCCATGTGACAACTAGCTGATGCTACATACATACCAAAAGACTCTCCCCTTTGAGTCTGATACATGTTAGAGGCATGACAATGTAGGATAACAGAGAAATCTATGTTAGTTGACCTGACATTGGGCTGTGTCAATGAAGGCCAAAATCAGTAAACTTTTGATGGTTACTGCAAACATTTAAGGGAGGTTCCACTGAACTTACAACTGGAAATACATAGTGATATATCTTGTATGAAGATATCAAGTGGATCCTATTGGAGAATCAGTGCTGGTGGTTGAAAGAGATATTTTAGATTGCATCTAATGAACACAACATGCCACTTTGAAGCATAGTAGCTAATTCCCCTGACTGCCATTGGTGTCACTACCGGATGGCTCTCTGACCACTGAGCATCCACTTGGACCCTGTACTGGACATTATTATGCATACATTTGACACTGGGCAGAACCATGGTGTGGTCCTCCCTGTGTGCTTTGTTGAAATGAACACACCAGGGATTTATTTATGTATTATGACGCTGAATGTGAAATGTTGATTCAGATTAATGCAGGGAAGATGCATAATTATGTTATGGTTTGGTCAAATATCAATAGGGAGATAAAAATTCATTAGTTCAAATTATGGTTGTTATCTTTATGCATTGTCATGATACTTCTGAAATCAGACACATCCAAGAAAATGTTCCATCACTGGGCTCTTCTTTCCACTTCATTTCAACTAGTTTGGTTAAATATACCTGAAGCAGACCTCAGCCATACAGAGTCTGACATGGCTACTTTAAGGTGGGTCGCTACCCTTGGGTCAAAGTCACTGAAAGTTAACAGAATCTCGCAATTTTTTTTTTACAGGCAGTTCAAATTATATAGAATCGGGAAATGCAAAGAAAAATAGGGGGTCCCGAACTACTTTTTTAGATATAGAATTTTGAAAAATTAAAGTATTTTAAATTTTTTCTGAAAATGAGAAAAATTGTGAAAACTTCCATGATTTCTTTTTATATCAAACATTGTGCGCAGAAATGTAAAACATCACATGTAAAACGCCTATATATATGTTCTCCTTTACTGGAAAATTAATTTTACAATTTTAGGCCATGGCATTCTGGGTAAAAATATGGGGTTTCGGGAAAGAATACAAAGAAATCATCATTATTTGTAGCCTTATTGGCTAAAAATAGTATTCAGTATTGATAGAATTTTTTTAAACTCTCTCAGAAAATAGCTCAGATCATTTGCTAGCATATAGAAGTAATTTTGATAGGGGGTCCCAGGCATATTTTTAGGGTTTTGGACCTTTGAAAATGAAAAATAATGCCAAAAAATGACTAGATTAATTACATAAGGCACTGCATGATGGGTAAAATGGTAAAAATCTATATCTAAAATTGTCCTCATTGATACCCTTGGTTATTTCGAGCAATATCATAGCATCTATAGTGTTCTAAATATTAAATATCTGCAATTTACTAGCACTTTTCTAAAAATTTGAAATATTATCAGTTACCATTAAATCAAACATTCAAAGTGTTACAAAATGCACAATTTTGTTTGAAAAAATCTAAATTTTTAACACAATTTAGGGAAGGTATATATGTATCTGGCTATGCAATATTGGCCCATTCTGATAGATTTTAGAATTTGAAGAAATCAAAGGGTAGCGACCCACCTTAAGTGAGATTCTTCTCCATTTATGTCTCCACACGTATTCAGCTTGCTCTAAAACCATGTACTCGTAGTCTATTAAAGTACAGAACACTGTGCTCTTGATCTACAACGTGTTACAGCCCCATGTTAGATTATTGAACCCAATATCACATGTTTAAGTTGCTGCTTATTTGATAGACCCAGAGTTTCCCATGCTGTAGTCTACACACTATCCATTAGACTTGTGCAGTATGTTATAAAGCAAACAGGCAAACAAGACACACTGACATTTGTAGTAGGTCTCTATCTGTGTAAAGTGTTGTTGACATTTTCTCAAGAAGGTAGGTAGGAGGTGTTTGTTTGACAATGATGATGATGACACCTCCTCTGCACCTGCCTGGGTATACATATATCCCCAACCATGCAACCCCACTATCTAGACACACAAATAGCTTTCCTACCCTTAAAACAAGAAGATGTCACAGAAGCAAATTAGAGCTCCTAATTATCCCATTTGTGCAATTGACCATTTATAATTAAAAGCAATGATAACCCTGCGAAAAAAGCGATGATAATTGACTGTGATATCATAAAGAATGCCGTTCTGGAAGGGTGATAATTTGTTTTAATGATATGCACCTCTTAATATTATGTACTAGGTTATATCTTATATCCAATAAGGTTCATTATAGAAAGTTGATGTTTGTTTGCGACCAACTAAATCAATACTGAATTCAATCAATGCTCTTTAAATGGTTTTCTAACCATATAAGGAATGCATATACATTAAATGTAATATGTCATAAACATTCATGTTGCATGAATGCATGTGTGGTGAGTAATGAGCCTGGGCTGCTCTCAAGCATGATGCTGACACTACAGGCTTGAAGCACATCGGATGGGTCAACACAGTGCACACATACATTCATGACACGTGACGACAAAGGTGATACTGCATCAAAGAACTATATTGTCTGTAAAGTGAAAAGTAACCTTTAAGTTGAAATGGCTCTATAGTTGATGACCGTTTGGTGTAGCATTGACAGGCTAAGGGAGGGAGGTGCCAGGCCGTAGTGTTTCTACTGTGATTGCCAACTTAGATATTGCTCACCGAATCTGTGGTCATGCAAGGTATTAACCATTTAACTTCTTGAGATTAAATTGTATTGAACCCTTTATGGTCAGCATAGTGTTTAAATAGTGTTGTCTTGTTATCATAATAATCATAGAGTACTATTTCAATCCTAATGGCTTGATATACACCTGAAGGCTTTACATGTGCTGGTACAACATGAGGATAAATTAACATAAGCCTGGAGAGATCATTCGGTCCTTAAGGGATATATCTGACACTGTCCTACCTAGTCCCATAAGCAGTCATCTCTGTGTTATTATTGATCATGTATCCAATACTTACAATCCTCCAGTAGATAGATAACAACATCACTCACATGACTCAATAACTACTTGGCTTACAAATGGTTTGGGAATAGCGAGACATATTTTGCAAGCTGGATTTTTGTGTTAAGTTTATGGCGTTTGAGATTGAGCTTAGCCTTAGGTTTTTGTTGTTTTTCAAGATTGAAAGCATAAAGTATTCACAAACTGGATGGAGCTCAACATACTAAGCCTACATTCATTTCAGTGCTTTTTTAAAATATTTGGTTGCTATTGCTTGCAATTGAAAGATTTACTTTTTTTACTCTTTGAGGCCTGAACTCTTCTGTATGGAAAAGATGATGCATTGACTATTCAGAGGATGCTCCTATAATGTCTGAAAAGTAATGTACTCAGTATATGATGCAAGTCTATTTTCACTTGCAGTGCCATCCCAAGTCAATAATCATAATGTTATGGGATGTACATTTCATTCTGAGAAATACTACTTTGAAGTCATTATCAGTACATCTGATTTATACTTGGATTTAATTAAACATGATTATTATCATTAATTACTACCTAGGGAAATCCTAATAACATGTTTTATACTCAGCTCCAGAGCTCATCTATGATTCCATTATAATCCTAAAATCCTCCCTAGACAAGAGGATAGTTACATTTTATATGGGAACTGTGTCTTATGTGGGTGCATGCTCATCAACATTAGCGCAGGAAATCTAAATGCCCCGGCCCGAAGTCCAAAGTGGCTATCCCAGATTAGTCACATTACATTGGTCAGGTATGACCAAGTGCTATTCAAAAATGACGTAGGCAAAGCAACATATTTATGACTAATGGCTAACTTAAAAGGCCTTAGCCTAAAACTCATTGAAATGGAGAAGACAAAGGTGAGCCAAAAAATGATTAACTTGGCTAGGCTATAGAGATTGAGAGATTGAGCTTATAGGGAGACAAACACTATCAGTGAGACAGGCATAATATAAATCCATTAGATCTGTTAACTTTCAGAATCGAATGTTTAATACATCTAATAAACCAACATCATTAAGCTGAGAGTAATACAATAGATATAGGGTCATACTCTTTGGCCTTGGAGACTGAGATCTTGTCAGTTATTATTCACAATATGCATGACCTTGTTAGTATCTAATGACAAGTTATATCACACTTAGCAAAGGTTTAACCCTCTAAGCATCGCATAATGTGTCAGGTCACCATGCAGCAATGCAGCACTGGTTTTGCTGAATTGTTGATTCATTTGCACTGTTCTGAGATGTATCAATACTTTTGAGTCGCCATGATGCTTGTTTGCAGCGGTGACAATCTACTCATCAGGGCTACATTATGAAAACCAAAGGTAACAACGATTTAAAGCATGATGCGGCCCTTAAAGCCATTGTTATTCCCTTTCATGTCAAGTAACCAGATATAATTGAAATCTAGACTTATTTGCTCCATGGAATGTCTTTTTTAATGAGCTGATGATCAGAAAGACCACCACTGCTTGGTTCATTAAGCTTGAAACGCCAGTTTGTAATTATCATACTTTACCCTTCAAGGTCTGCCTTATTTTTTAAATGAAACAGGAATTCCCAAAGCACTACCCTTAGAGAGAACATTTCATTATCCTTACATTCATCCTCGAGGGTTATGCAATGGTTATACAACTCTCTTAAAAGGTCAATTAAAGGGTCGATTTTTTTTCTTTGCAAAAAGAAACCACACCAGGGCAGCTGCGAAACAGAGACTTATTTTGTTGCAGCACACTTTTGAGATCAACACACTTTTGGCAAAGACTGTGTAGTGGGTAGTGTGTTACACCAAAATGTGTGTTAAAAGTGGCTGAAGAAAATGTGAGTTGATAAGTGTGTAAACGTAACACACTGTCCTTAGAGTGAAGGGGGGTGGATGATCTTAACTTGTTTTCCTAATCACTTTTCTTAAACCCGTTAGTTTGTCTAAGAGTTGACTTAGAAGGGGAATATTTTTCAGACATTAAAAAAGCTATTGTTGGATATGTATAGGCCTAGATAGTGGCAGTGGTTGGGGTATATACCCAGGCAGGTGCAAAGGAGGTGTCATCATCATCATTGTCAAACAAACACCTCCTACCTACCTTCTTGAGAAAATGTCAACAACACTTGACACAGATAGCGACCTGCTACAAATGTCAGTGTATCTTGTTTGCCTTAGTCTGAAAGGGTTTTGTAACGTACAGTGTGTCATACACAGGTCTATATAATAAGGTGTTCAGTTGTTGGACTGGCACAATGCCTTGATAGCCTGTCATGGAAATGGTTATTAAAAAGTGAAACCTGTAACTTCACCCTTAGTTTGCAGGATGCAGTGTATGCATGAGTTGATAGATGCATACTACAGTACAAAAGTCACCAGTAATCCACCCCCTCTGCAGCTTATATGAATCGTGATTTGTTTATGTGAGAACTTATGGGTGAGGCCTATACGCTTATACATGGGAATTTACAGCACTCACAGGAAGTCAAATTAATAACATCCTCTTCAATAAGGAGCATTATAGAAGTTGTGGTATTAGTTCAAAATGTGCCTGTTATCATTCAATGTTGTCACCCAGCCCACACTCTAGTTGCCATGTTGTATTCGGTAACTGTGTATACACTAGCTAGGGTACAAATACCATGAGTATCTTAAAGTGCCAGAAAATCACATATTTACGATAGATTATGCCAGGCTGGCTGAGCATTCTGGAAAAAGTGAGGAAGCCAATATTGATAGTAATAAGTTGCATATTAACCGATTAAGATCGTCTTGGTGCTTCATTGCATTAACAATTTTCTTTTCTTAATAACAGAGGGTGGGAGTTGGATGGACCTTTTTACAAGGGGTACTTAGACTATTTGGACCAGTCTAGGAAGGGACCAGATAAATATCTCTTTGAAATTGCCTTTTTTTTAGAAAAAAGGGTTTTTATCGTCATGGTGCATGAATGCAAGTATGTCACAAGAGCTAAAGTAATGCACACCCAGTAGTATAGTATGTATCGGAACGGGACTATAGTTAAGTACTGTTTATTACTCAATCGACATGCAGCCAATCAGAGGCCTCCATTTGGTCACGTGACCCGTTGCCATGGTAACGTGACCTACTTAGGGCTCTCAGCCAATCAGAAGCCAGCATTCTGGGTGACCTACTGACCTACTTAGAAGCTCTCAGCCAATCAGAGGCCGGCATTCTGGTAACCATGGTAACGTGACCTACTTACGTCACGTGACCTACTTAGGCTCAGCCAATCAGAAGCCGGCATTCTGGTAACTAGGGTAACGTGACCTACTTAGGGTTTGTTTGTAAACAACACCACGTGGCTTTCTTGTTTGTAAACAACACCACGTGACACGTGACTGTTTGTAAACAAACAAACAAAAAAAGTTATGTAACTTATATATAGAAATAAAAACACAACAAGATAATTTCTTTTCTTTTCATTTTATTCTTTATTTTTTCATTTTCAATCAGAAAAAACACACAAGTTTATGCTTTTTTAGCTTGCTTCTTCGATTTGCAGCAACTCAACAGGCCGCAAAGTCTCACGCCGCCGTCACTCGCACCACCACACCCCGGACGACTTTTCTCCAATAGACATTGCACGACTTTGGATAAATCCAACACCATTTCGGCAAGGCAGAGAATCTTTGCCTCCATGAAACGGCCGCCATCGCAACAACCCGTCACAACAGCATCATCGATAGCTTCTGACTCACGACCCGGTCGCTCAGCTTTGGGATTTTGCTCATGCGCATGACGCACTTCTTGGGGTTTCTTGTTCGACATGCTTCAATTAGGAAATGAACGCAATGAGGTCCACAGGTGTCAGCAGAAGTGTCTTGTAGTTGAATGCGGTTTCTTTGCCACTTGAACGGAGCAGAGCGTTCCACGAAAGACAAGAACTCCGCACTCAGCGGCGGTAAGCCGAAGGAATCAAAGTAGTACACTTCACCCGTGCTCGACACGTAAAACGCCACCCAATGCTGACCTGGTAAATGTTGCGGATCTGTGTTGCTCACGAAACAAGTGTCTTTGATAGGGTGCTTCGGAATAGTGTCACAAGAGAAAACGCCCAGGAAACGATGTTTTGTGTGAACGTTTTCCTTCAACACTCTGCTTATTTCAAGCGTGTTCATACGATACGCCAAGTACCGCCGTCTTGTCTTCAGTTCATGTGGTAGTCGGTGACGGGGTGTCGATCTCGGGTCAGCTCGACGACGTTGTCGTACACCAAGTAGAGTAGCACCGTTGTTGTCGCTTGTAGCGCCGAGCGGAAACTGACTTCCACCCTCAGCTGACCCGCTCTTATAAGGTTCACGCGACACCCGTCGTGCGATCTGTCTGGGGTTAAGTCGAGGGGGAACACCGTGTAACCGTTCAGGAATTGTTCGTATGAAATACCGCAGGAGCGCGCGCCCTCGTACATCCCCGTTTCCGTGTGTAGCGCCAAGTACTCTCTCACGGCCGCTTTGGTCTTAAAGTCGGGCACGTAGGCGTCGTTCGGCACTTTCTGATCGTTCACTATCACTTGAAGCGAGCTGATGTCGTAATGCTTCATCTCGAACGGGTTCTTGGTGTAGCTACCGTTGAAGGCGTCGTGGTCAAGGAAGCAAATCATCATCGACTTGGGAAGCTGGCCTGTGTTGGAGTGCGTGTAGCTGTGATCTCTGTTACCTTGAGGGATGGCGTAGGTCGTCACCTCCACTCTGTTCACCGGGTAGTCGAAGGGCCCGTGTTCTATCACCGCTCTCTCGTGCGTTTCCGCTACAGCGTCCGCCACCAGCACGCGTCGCACGTAGAGCTTTGCTTTGTAGATCTTCAAGCTGTAGCCTCCGTCAGCGGCGCACATCAGATAGAAAGAGGGCGCCGCTTGTTTCAGAGTGAGATTGATTTCTGTCTCTCCAACGATGAGCTTCGGTTGATGAGCCAGGTCAAAGTGCAGTCGCGCCATCAGCGAAAAGCGCTTGTTGGAGATTAGCTTCTTGCGCGCTTTGTACCCCGCATTCGCGTCAGTCAACGTGTCAAACTGACCGGGCGTATCTTCATGCCACCCCTGGGCGCTCATGACGCCGTCCTTCACGTCTTTGTTGTAGTTGAGTAACCCTTCCAAGTAAGCTCGGTAAGGGTAGGTCTCGGTGTTGCCAGACACTTTGAAACCGCCGATGGAGACTTGGACGTCTTTGAAGAGCGAGTGAGCCAAGTTGTTCACCGGAGCTACCGCGTCGGTGGCCTCGATCGCCGCTCCGTCCTTTAGCACTTGACATTCCAGATGAAGGTAATTCTCGTTCAGGTCTGTGTACTCTTGCGACTTGTTGATGGTGAAATTTATGTTACCTCCATCCTCTAAAGAGTTTTTTGTTTCTATCCCCAGGAAAGACGACTTTAAGATAGTAGTCTGAGTCGGCGCTACGGTGTGCAGGTCGAGCTCAGAGAGCGCGCACTCGTTACTGCTCTCGTGTACGTAAGCCATTGTGTTCTCTCTTCATGCGGCCGACAGACTGACGCCGACCGCCTCCAGTCTTTTTATTTATACCTGAACGCCTAGGCGCTTACCGGTCGAATACATCCCCTCTACGTCTCTTGCAAGAGCCACCGCCCGTCTGAGGGGAATGCCCACGACGACGTTTCGACCCTTTCTTAGACGCGACAGGCGTCTTTCCTCCCGAGAACGCCGTACTCGCCAGTCTCTTCAGAGCGCCTGCGCCTCGGTCTTTCACGCTGCTCTTTAAAGTCCGACCCGCCAGCACATCTTTAGCTACGCCCACACCGGCGCGGAGCAGCGTTTTTCCCACCGACTTCAATAGCGGGGTAGCCGAGCGCATCAGACCTAACAGAGCGCCGCCTAAACCGTGCCCGCTCTGGAAAGAGCGCCCGCTGTACACGTTGACGCCGTTGCCCAGCTGCGCGTTGTAGTAATCGCTGTACCCTCTGCCGACGGTGCGCCTGGGTGGAAAGTACGGAACGCGTTGACGCATCATTTTCTTCTCTTTCAGCGCTCAATAGGTCTCAGATGAAGTGTCGCGGTCACCTCGCCTCTACCGAATGGGATGGAATGACCGGATCGGTCTCTTAAATAGATGCCGACCTCGGTAAACCTCTTGGATTTCAAGGGGAAATAATCCAAATGGGGAAAACTGATAGCTTGCACGCCACCTCGACGCTTTCCGCCTCTGTCCACCGCCACGCAGCGCAACAGCGGCACTTGCATGTCGCCCACACGTCTCTCCTGGATCATGTCGGTGTATATGTACACAGAGTGCACGTCCCCGTAAACATCCATCGAGTAGGCGCCGGTAGTCGGCGACGCGAAACACGTCTTCTCTCCGAAGCCTAGAACGCATGCGAGATGCTGACTCAGCAGGACAGCACAGTGTCTCGGCGGTTTGATGGTGACGCGTTTCGTCTTGGCGTCGTACGATAAGATCCGCATCGGTTTGAGCAAGAAGCTGTCGCCCTCTAGTCTGTCATCTCGCAACGTCTCACTCAAGCGCTCGATTAGGGTGTGGTTGCTTCCGGTGAAAATAGGAGGTATCTCGAATATGTTTGGCATGAAACTGCGCACTCCCATGTCCTTCTCCATCTTTTCGATCATCTGTCTTGCTTGATGGCTGATCGTCTTCTTCTTCACCGCCGGGGACAAGAACTGCTTGTATACGGCATTCGTCTGTCTCAAGTCGACCTCTCTCTTGAACCTTTTTGTTTCCGGTTTCAATTGCTGCTCTTCCGACGTGTCTGATATCTCTTCCACCGTTACATAGCTCGCTTCCTTCCAGTTCAGCGGGAATTTTGAGCTGAACGTTAGCTTGCTCAGACCGTTCGCGTTTTTCATTCTCTTCCAGTCTACCTGTGGTTTTTTTCCTTCGGAGAAATTAGTTTCTTTTAAAACCTGGATCGCCTCCTCTAGCGAACCTTTGGTGCGCAGAGGAACAACGATGATCAAGTCGTCGTCGTGCACGTTAGTCCATTCTGTAGGGAGGATGATCTCAGTCAGAGCCGCTTCGTACGCTTCGGGCAGAAGGAGCGGCGAGTCGAAGTGAGTTCGGAAAGACGTCAAGCTGTTGTCAGGATAATACTCCATAGAGCTGTTGCTAGGTAGAGTGATGTTCATTTTGTTACGTTATTTTTTTGACGGGGATCCACTCGTTGAACTTGTCGTCGTAACCTAACCAACGTACGAAAGCTAACTCTTTACCGTCGACGGTCTTGCGGCGCAACACCTCGTCTATCAGGTAGTTGTTGTCGTAACGACTCTTGTACACCTTCTGAACCTCTTCCGGGTAGAAGACGCCTTTTATCTCCTCGCCCTTGTCGTCTTTCAGCTCGAACCCTCTGCTTCCCAACGTCTTAGCAACGTCGACCACTTCCTCGCGCCAGTTTCCCTCGTACCCTTTGTCGAAGGCGCCTTTAGTTCTCAACATCCTCACTCTGTCACCCGGAGCGATGACGTCGACGGCGGACGTCTTTGTTTTTTTCTTCTTTTTCCATATTTCGTCGATTTGTTTGTTAGTTGGGAGATCTTGTCGGTAGAAAACTGTTTCGCTGTTTTCCGAGCTGACTTGAGCCGGCGCCATTTTCAACGTCTTGTGGTGAGTGCGATTGTAAGAAGACACTACATGGTGCAGCACGTCTACGTAGCGATACGTGCGCTTGTGTGTGAAATAACGCCACAGCTTCTCCTTCAGACTGCGGTTCAAGCGCTCCACTAGACTAGCTTTGATGTCGTCGTTCTCGCCAGTGAAGAACTCTATGCCCTCGCTCTTCAAGTGATCTTGAAAGATCTTGTTCAAAAACTCTTTCCCCTTGTCTGTCTGAACAGTGCGCGGTCGTCTCTCGCCAGGGCCTGTCATCTCTCGGAAGGCCTCGGTGACATCAGCGCCGCTCTTGGATTTAATGGGAACGGCCCACGCGTACCTAGAGAAAACGTCGATCGCCGTCACCACGTACCGGAAGCGGTCGTTGTGAGACGCCAAAGCTTGCATGTCCATCAGATCTATCTGCCACTGCTGATCGATTGCGCCGGTTATAGTCTTGTTCCTTGCGAATTTTCTCCGAATGGGTTTATGTTTAGTGTAGGCGTCCAGCGACACTAAAGCATCTCGGATGACGGCCGGGTTCAGGTGGCGAAAATGCTGTTTCTGGAGTTTAGTCACGCTAGTGAAACTGGAGGGCGCTTTGACGTCGGTATATCTAGCTACTACGCGCTTCTTTTCTTTTTCCTTCTTGGTCAGTCTCTTCACTGGTTTGCCCATCGCGGGTCTCTTGAGGGCGTGAAAGACGAGCTCGCCGCTAGGCGGTTGCGCGCTTTCCTTTTCTTACTACGCGGCGCGCTCCTATAGGAAGTCGGAGTTTGGAAAAGTTCACGGTCGTCCTCCTCGTCGTCAGAGGATTGATCGTCCACCACCTGCAGAGAAGAGTCTGCTGCTGCTACTGCTGCTGCTGCTGCTGCTGCTTCTCCTTCTTCCGATTCGAAGCTCGGTCGTTTCCGACCTCTGTCAGCAAGCCGTGTGTCCAAACTTTGGCCAGGTCCGCTCGCTTTATACAGATGGTTTCCGATCAAGGCGTCTGTGGTGGGAACCGCTTCGCGCAGCGCTTTCGTGAACGGCGAGTAGCCCGCCGGTCTGGGCGCCGTCTTCCTGAACCTGGCGGCGTCGTTCAGTAAGTCCACTATGTTGATGCGATGCTCAGGTGGTATTCTCCGACCCGACATCTCGCGCACCGCCCCGTCCTCGTTCCACTTGATCACTCCGGATTTCTCCAATTGTTTGTACAGCTCCACGGTCCGGCGGCGACTCCTCTTGGGAACTTGGTTCGCCAACCGCTCGAGTAGGGACGCGCTGGCCTCTTCAGCAGACTGACGGAGGTGAGCCGGGGGCGAAGAAGAGTAGGACGAAGAGATGTTGCTGTTGTGGGGATTCGCGAGAAAAAATTGCAATCTATTCAACAACCTTCGGTATTTCAACATTTTCTCGCGCGATTCCAAAGTGGGGTCGTTCAACACTAAATCCAAGTCCCTGTAGATAAACTGTAGCACCTGGTGCAAGGCCGCGTCGGGATGAAGGGACTGCTCTGCCTGCTTGTGGTAATAGGCCATGTCGGCGGGTAGGCGGGCGGCGGTGGCAGGAGCGGAACTCTCGTTCTTTTCAGTGCGCTCATCAGGAAGAGGAGGAAGGTTTGGAGCAGTAGAAGTACTAGCAGCAGCGACTGCAGTAGTAGCAGCGCTAGTAGTAGCAGCAGCAGCGGGCACATGATGAAGTAGACCTGCTCGTGATGATTTGTAGAGCGTCTCAGGATCCACGAGCGCTAAACGTTTGTAGTGTTGTTGCTGCTCTGAGTCCGTCATGGGGACGCCGGTGGCAATGACGCTGGTGGTGGCGGTAGTGGTGGTGGTGGTGGTGGTGGTGGTGCTGTCGGCGAGTAGGTGTCGAATGACGTGTCTCATATACGGAGAATGCTCTTTATAAGCGGTAAGGCCATCCCTATGAGAGCCGGAATGAGGAAACCTCCCTCTTGTACCAAGACGCGTCTCTTTTTTTTGATGGGCGTAGATTTTTTGCCGACCTCCCTCAACACGTCAGCCGATTCTCGAAGCTTGTCCAGTTGTTTGTCGCTGAGCGGGATGTTCCCTACCAGTAAATTGTGACAGATCTCACTCAACGCTGCGATCAGCTCGTCGCTTCCAGAGTCTATTAGATGCGAGCAGTCCTTTGGCGAGCACTTAGCTAAGTGCTTGAGAGTACCAAAGTGTCTTTCGAGTAGATGAGAAGACATTTTTTTTTGCTACTGCTTTCTGTTGTTCTTTTTTTTGTCTAGCGGTACGAACACTAGCTGAGAGTGTATGGCCGTCAAAGAGGAGCGTATTCTCAGATCGTCAGGTGTTGACTGCTTGAAGTCCAGGAGGAGGTATGAGTGAGGTCGCTTGAGTTCATGGGTAAATATACTAGAGAGGGCCGCCGCGTTGGACGGAAACACCTGGCGAGACAGACTAGCTATTTGCCCCATGTCGCGCGGGTTCTTGAAAACGATCATGTAGTGAGCGTTCAGACTCATAGTTCGAAAGTCGGGTGATTTCTGGAAGAGGTTCTGAGTGATGTATATGACGCTCACGTTCCAGTGATGCGAGTATTTAGTAAAGATGTCGGCTACCACTTGCTGATTGGAACTGCTCATCAGATCGTCCAATATCAGTAGAGTGTGGGGTCGTACAGCGTCTTCTGCTACTTCCACGTCTCCCGCTATAGACTCTTTGCTAGGAAGACCTTCTCTGAATTCCACACCGTACCGATTTGCCATTTTTTCAAACAGAGGTTGCCACTCGCCGTAATGGTAAAAAGTCTTTTCCACCGGCGGCGTGACCAAATTGTTCACGTCGCTCAGAAATTGATCCACCAAGCGCGATTTTCCACAACCCGACGGACCGCTAATGATACAACTAAAGGGTCCTTGTAGTCGAGCGTCGAAATGAATTTCTGTGAAGAGTTTGCTTTTACTACTGGACATTTTTTTTTGTTTTTTTTTCAGGACGCGTCAGAGAGCGGTTGTGTGTCTGACTGTCTGCTGTGTTTCTCACTCGAACGGTCGGTGGTGAATGGTTGTGGAGAAAAGTCCGCCGACCTTTTTATTGATTCCGGCCGGTGTCACAGTAGCGGCGGCAGAAGTGACTTTTTTTTGCGATAAAATTCTATTTTCACTCAATAGTCATAAATGTTTGTATCAGACTCCAGAGGAGTCTGATACAAATATTTATTTTTTTTTAAAAAAAGAAGAAGAAGAGGAGGAGGAGGAGGAGGAGGAGGAGGAGGAGGAGGAGGAGATTAGTTTTTTTTTTTTTTTTTTTTTTGATCATTTAGGCAAAGCTCGTCGCTTTGCCGTTTTTTTTTCTATTTCTGTATTGTGACACGATCGTCTCGAAAAAGCAATAAGGCGTGTGAGCGCGGCGGTGACAAATACATATTGGAGCGTATGGTTTAAAATAGTGCGTCCCTATCTTCTTCAATTCGGCTGCGTTGCAATATGCGGGATAACAAGTGACGACGTCGAAACGTTTAGAGACCGTGTTCACGTCGGCCACAACGCGCGCCCACCGAGTGGGAGCTGCAGTCGCTCCCAAGAAACCGATCGGCTTGTCGAATCGTTTCATAGCACTTATTCTCACTTTATAAGAGGAGGCAGGGTGAGGAGAGTAGCGGCGCTCTTTCTTTTCATGAAACGCCCAACGAGTGGGGGCGCTGAGAGCAGCTGTTATGCAATAGTAGAGTAAATGCTGTTCTGAGAAGACGGCTCTCGGCCATGTCGCTACGTTTTCCTTTTCCGCTCTTGTATAACGACGATGGCGCTCAGCTTTGCATTTCTCGAGAATTCGGTACGCCTCAAGAGAAGCGTGAACCTCAACTACGTGACGCTCTCTCCTTTGAGATAAAAAAATAGCCGGGCAGTTGAGGAGAGCGCTTTGTTCGCGCGACCGTCTTTTAGAAACTCGCGCCCTCTGCAGCGCCATATTTCTTTCCTCCGAAACAAAAAAGACTGAGTGAAAATACAAATTTAAGAAAACAAAAAGCTCAAAGAAAAAAAATAAGCAATAAGCAGACTCAGCTCGAAATTCCCTGCTGGCGTGATGGCGGTGACTGCAGGCGGTGGCGGCGGTCGGCTGGCCGGCGGTGGCGGTGTCGGCGGCGATGGTAGAAGGGTGTGTGGAAAGAGAGACGCATCTCAGTCTTTTATAGGAGCGGCGAGTCTGACATTTTCAGCTGTCGCATGCTGACCTGCTGCTAGCATAAGAGAAACAAAAGCCCTAATCACACTTTTCAGCTGGATCCTTCCACCCCGCCAGACATGGATCCCAGATGGGAAGGCGGTTTAAAATTAAATCCGTGTACCGACTGTCATACAATAGGGTAATTAGTTGAACGCGTGTTACCTGTATAAAGGATTAACGGGTCATGGGCTCAGCGTGTGTATAGAAAAACAACTACAGGTAGCGTGAACAAAGCGACCCCCTCCCTTTCTGTCACTCTGTCTGTGACTAGAGGGTGCGCGTGTGGTAAGCGGCTTATATCTAAAGAAAAAAACAAATCACCCTCGCCTGTCATCAGCAGACAGCCGGCTGGCGGCTGGAAAATGCGATTAGAGGGATGATGAGCCACGTAGTAAGCGACTTAAGGCTGATCTAAAGACCTGCCGTGAAGGGGCAGCTGGCCGGTGGCTTGAAAAAAGGCGGGGCGTAAGGGTATATAAGGGGAGTGAAACCACATTCAGCATCGTCATCATCGTTCACGCTACTACTACTACTACTACTACTACTACTACTACTACTACCACCACCAGCACCGCGCCTCAATTTGCAGATCCTCGTGATGGAAAGTTGCTACCGTGACATGAAGCGGAATGACGAAGCGGCGCGCGAATGTGAAGCTGATGCTGTAGCCTCTGCTACTGCTGCTGCTAGTGCTGCTCAGCGTGCTACTGCTGCATTTACTGCGGCTGTTAGTGACGCGGGTCGTGATGACGTTGTTGTTGTTGCCGCTGCGGCTGTGACTGCTGCTTTTGCTGCCGCCGATGCAGCTACTCATGCCACCGATGCCGACGCTGCTGCTGCTGATGCTGTTGCGGCTGCCGATGACGCCGCTGATAACGCTACTAGTGCCCGCTCTGCCGCCCTTGCTACTGTCGCTGCTGCTGTTGTTGCTAATGCTCACGCTACTGCTGCTGCCGCTGCTGCTACTGCTGCTACCGCTGCTGCCGAGGCTGCTGCCGCTGCTGCCGATGCTGCTGCCGATGCTGCCGATGCTGCTGCCGATGCTGATGTTAGCAGTCGCGTCGACAAAGAATCGTCATTTGTCACTCTTAAAGCCGCTCCAGTGGAACGCGCGACGGGTAGTAGGGCTACCAACGCGACGGCCGGATGGTGCAAATGGTGTCGTCGCTTCTGCTCGTGCGCTTGCTTTTCTTCCGGTCCTACCTGCTGCTGCTACGGTATGATAGTGTTATAGTGTTTGAATGAGAACGCGCGTAGTTACACATAGACGCTGTTACAGATGTGCTTTTTTATTCGAAAATATAATTTTAACATAAGATGGAACTTGTTGTGTTTTTTTCTATATATACGTTGTTTGTTTACAAACAGGCACGTGTCACGTGGTGTTGTTTACAAACAAGAGAGCCACGTGGTGTTGTTTACAAACAAACCCTAAGTAGGTCACGTTACCCTAGTTACCAGAATGCCGGCTTCTGATTGGCTGAGCCTAAGTAGGTCACGTGACGTAAGTAGGTCACGTTACCATAGTTACCAGAATGCCAGCCTCTCATTGGCTGAGAGCTTCTAAGTAGGTCAGTAGGTCACCCAGAATGCTGGCTTCTGATTGGCTGAGAGCCCTAAGTAGGTCACGTTACCATGGCAACGGGTCACGTGACCAAATGGAGGCCTCTGATTGGCTGCATGTCGATTGAGTAATAAACAGTACTTAACTATAGTCCCGTTCCGATACATACTATACTACTACACCCCCTCCCATTCATCATTCATCGTTATAACAAGCATAGCACATCAACCCTTTAAAGACGTCATGTTGCCTTAATATATCAGTATGACCTCAGTCGTCATGATGCATGGCAAGTGATTCACCAAGGCTGCATTCAATAATCATGCCAATTGGTCAGCATAATGCAACACAGCAGCTCTGGCGTTCTCATGATTACAGTGCATTTTATGTAAATCTCCTCATCACGATGACAATTTATATTACTGTTTCTTAAACATGGTCATTCAATAAAAACTCCAACCTATGATGTATTATTAATAAAAAATTATCAACTACAGCGACAATGTAAATTTCCTCGTCACGGTAACCATCACTATTTCTCTTTCCAAAATGTGGCTGTTGAATGAGCTCCCACCTACACTACAGTGTATTGTTAGCTGTTACCAGCATCCATGCTTATATAAAGCAACCAAGATAATGAAAAGGCGTAGTACATGCCATGAATATGTCAGCTTAAGCAACTGAAATATGAAGGCTATATCACATAGGATTCAATATGAGCTTCTGTTTTTGTTCCCCAGCCTTTTAATATGAGATCACAATATAAACTTTATTGAAAGCTGTCATGAGTGAAAATCTGACAGTTGACTTGTGTATTTATCAATGTGAAAGTTTTATACATGCTTTATTGTGTATCTATGCCAAAAATGGGCCAGCCATGAATATTTTCAACCTACCTGGAGGGTATGAAAGAAATTAAATGTTAAAATCCCTCCTTCAGGACCACACAGTCATAGTGTCCAGACGTGCGGGATGCATCATGATGGCATAGCGAGTTAAAACAATAGGCTGTCCTTCAAGGGTTAAAAGCGGGTCAACATCAGTGATATTCAAATACCAACATGTTCATTTCTCAACCCACACAATTCTAGCTGAAGTGTTTTGCTTACATAAGGAGGTCATGATTTTAACAACGGCGAGGGGAGTGGAGGGAGGGGTTGGTGAATTTATGTAGGCTAACAAAGAAATTCAGACCCCTCTGATTGCAAATAAAGTGCTCCCTAAAGAGTGTCCCCCCAAGGTGCAGAAGAGAAACAATGCTGATCTTGGGCAACCATGTTCAAGGACTGACAAGTATGGCAGTAATTGCAAAAAAATAAAACAGAGCTATGGCACATATTGCAAGTCAAGATCTGACAACACCTGCAATTCAGGGTGCATTAGCATTAGCCCTTCCAAAAAAGCAGAGCTATGGCACATATTGCAAACAAAGATCTGAAAACACCTGCAATTTTGGGTGCATAAGCCCTTCCAAAAATAGTCAAGTCCAACCCAACACATTGTTGTGGGAGGTTTGCTAAAGAAAAAGAAGTTATAGTCCAATAATATAGTAGTAAGTAATTTAAGGTTCAATAAAGTTTTGCATGTGATTTTTTCTGGACCCACTTTCCCTGTAGATTCTGGGAAATTTATTTGCAAGGCTAGGAAATGAACACCCCCCCACCAAACTAGATTTTTTCCCCTTGAAAAAACATTATTTCTCCTCTAGAATGAGTAATCAACTGACATTTCAGATTTCTACAAGTTTACAGACAGAGTCAGTCATAGGGAAACTGTACTATTGAAAGCCGACAGTCATGTGATGATGAGAGGTGTATTTTCATATTGAGGGGATTAGTGAATATTCATTTCATGTCAGATTCAAGCATTACTATGCTTAAGTACTGAAATAGCCATATTCCATGCCCCCCATGGACTACGATGTAGCTGTATTCCATGGCTGGTGACGTCATCAGATCAGCAATTTATTTTGTCCTTTTTAGCCTAAATAAATGCAAATAACATGGAATAAAGGCAAAGGCCATAGCTAGGTGGGCATTTTGGATTGTTCTTCCCGAGGTGGAGATGGGGCCGTATCCCACTCAGCCTACGGCTTCATGGGGAAAGGCCCATCCCCATCTTGAGAAGAATGATGCAAAATACCACATAGCCATCGGCCTTTGTCTTTGTATCGTCTGTATAGGCAGCAGTGAGCATGGAAACTCTGAAAATATATGAGGCGGGTTAGGAGTTCATTTGGGATCAATTTTCATTTTTCAGTTTCACACCATATTTGAATTCATAAGTCCATCTACATTTGTGTGTAGCGTTTACAATCATTCTGATCCTTAAAAATCCATGAAATATATAGACAAAGGTGCACAAGTAGAGTAGGGGAACTCTACATGTGCTTCTTTGTGTTTATTTCATGTCTTTATTAATATTATTTTCACAAAATTCCACACTATTGCTCTGAAAAAGCTACTATATAGCAGTTAAACCAAAGATTTTGAAGATTTGACACGCTGTGAAATACAACCAGGTGTTATTTAATGGGGGGCGTTAAATAGGCCCTCCTTGGTTAAGTCAATGGGAGTGTCGTATTCACCCTGAAATAAAGAGCAAATGATGGTTTGAATTGATCAGGGGACCCGTTTCTAATAGGTTTTACATAGTTTTCTCCACATCCCTTAGATTTATAAGTATCACAACGATTTAGAAAGCTACATACATATTCATAAAGGCATCATAAACTATAGCATATTGTGTAACTAATAGCTAAGAATCTATCCTAAATTAGTTTCTGACCCTTCTTTGAAGCGATATTTACCTAAAGCCCTGCCTATAGGATGACCTCCACCTTTAAGCCAAACCCCTTGTTTGAGAAAAGAAATTGGCTTATAGAAAAGGCCTTTGAAACAAGTTTTCACTATAGTGCAGTCTTATAGTCTTATAGGTAGGGTTAAACAGTAGTCTCTGAGAATCCTCAGAAATATTACTTGATATTGCAATATCTAGCTAAAAAATACTTTGAGCCAATTTCCTCGCTGACAAACTCTGAAGCCTCTATGAGGATAATCTGTGTATATAAGGCAACAAAACGTTCAATAATAGCTGTTTTGGTTGCTTTAGATTGAAATTGTTACGAAATAATATGTTCTGAGATATTGCACCTAGTGGTGTCTGATATTACTAATCTTTTACGTGTAAACTTCAGAACATAATTATGTGAGACATCAACTTTGTAATCTCTCTATGGATTAAGGGGAATTCAATGTACTTTGAAAGTACAAGTTTATATATGACATATAACTTTTAAGTGAACATTTGTTTACACCCCTTTCCAGCTCCGGTAACTACTAATGATAATGTGTTAATTCACTTCATCAGCTAGAAACATTTTTTGGATGAAATCAAAAGGATAAAAATTAATGCTATAGCATGGTTTGCCTATAATATAATCAAAACATCTTACCAAGAGTGTACTGTGACATTTAGTCTCTGTTTGTGTTAAGAGTTGCAAAGTCACATCCATTAATGTCATCTTAATATACAAACACAGATATATCAGGCAGGAACATGAAAACAAGACAGGTGTATTTGATCTGTAGATGTCAAACAATGGGAACGGTAGATAGTTATCCAATTCTTTCTACAGCTTTAACCCTTGTAGCTACGGTGAGTTACTTGCCAGGTCTGCATTGGTGCATCATGATGACAATTTCCTCCTTTTATGACATGTCATTCTTAAAGGGTTAAGGGACTGTAGATTGTTTCTGACCCCTTAAACCTGTAGAGCCAGCAAATTCTGTATTAAGTAATTCGCATCATTTTCAAATTCTAGAATATTTTTGTGAGGAATTGACAAAATTCTTGATTTCATCAGAGACGGTTCCAGGCCCTAGGGCCCTCTGGATTAGAGGCCCCCTGAACTGGGGCCCTCAGAACTGGGGCCCTCTGAACTTGGGCCCTCTGAACTGGGGCCCCCATGAACTAGGGCCCCAATAAACTGAGGCCCCCAGGAACTAGGGCCCTCAGGAACTTGGGCCCTCGGAACAGGGGCCATCATTTCAATTCAGTGACCGTCAGATTGCTAGATCTTATTCAGCACCCGTCAGGTTGCTAGGTTTAAGAGCCCGCAAGATTTTCTCAGGTATCAGAGCCCGCTAGAAATTCTCAGGTTTCAGAGCCCCCTAGATTTTCTCAGGTATCAGAGCCCGCTGGATTTCATAGATCTCAGAGCCCGCTAGAATTTCTCAGGTTTCAGAGCCAGCTAGAATTTCTCAGTTTTCAGAGCCCACTAGATTTTCTCAGGTATCAGAGCCCGCTAGAATTTCTCAGGTTTCAGAGCCCGCTAGATTTTATAGATTTCAGAGCCCGCTAGATTATTTTAGGTTTCAGAGCCCGCTAGAGTTTCTCAGGTTTCAGAGCCCGCTAGATTTTATAAATTTCAGAGCCCGCTAGATTTTTTTAGGTTTCAGAGCCCGCTAGAATTTCTCAGGTTTCAGAGCCCGCTAGATTTTCTCAGGTATCAGAGCCAGCTAGAATTTCTCAGGTTTCAGAGCCCGCTAGATTTTATAAATTTCAGAGCCCGCTAGATTTTTTTAGGTTTCAGAGCCCGCTAAAATTTCTCAGGTTTCAGAGCCCCCTAGATTTTATAAATTTCAGAGCCCACTAGATTTTTTTAGGTTTCAGAGCCCGCTAGAATTTCTCAGGTTTCAGAGCCTGCTAGATTTTCTCAGGTATCAGAGCCAGCTAGAATTTCTCAGGTTTCAGAGCCCGCTAGATTTTGTAGATTTTAGAGCTCGCTACATTTTATGGATTTCAGAGCCCGCTAGAATTTCTCAGGTTTCAGAGCCTGCTAGATTTTTTAGCTTTCAGAGCCCGCTAGATTTTATGGATTTCAGAGCCCGCTAGAATTTCTCAGGTTTCAGAGCCCGCTAGAATTTCTCAGGTTTCAGAAACCTGAAAAAATCTAGCGGGCCCTGAAACTGAGAAATTCTAGCGGGCTCTGAAATCCATAAAATCTAGCGGGCTCTGAAACCTAAGAAATCTAACGGGCTCTGATACCTGAGAAAATCTAGTGGGCTCTGATACCTGAAAAAATCTAGTGGACTCTGATACCTGAAAAAAATCTAGCGGGCTCTGATACCTGAAAAAATCTAGCGGGCTCTGAAACCTGAAAAAATCTTGCGGGCTCTGAAACTGAGAAATTCTAGCGGGCTCTGAAATCCATAAAATCTAGTGAGCTCTGAAACCTAAGAAATCTAGCGGGCTCTGACACCTGAAAAAATCTAGCGGGCTCTGAAACCTGAGAAAATCTAGCGGGCTCTGAAACTGAGAAATTCTAGCGGGCTCTGAAATCCACAAAATCTAGCGGGCTCTGAAACCTAAGATATCTAGCGGGCTCTGATACCTGAAAAAATCTAGCGGGCTCTGAAACCTGAAAAATTTTAGCGGGCTCTGAAACCTGAGAAAATCTAGCGGGCTCGAATACCTGAGAAAACATAGCGGGCTCTGAAACCTGAGAAATTCTAGCGGGCTCTGAAATCCATAAAATCTAGCGGGCTCTGATACCTGAAAAATTCTAGCGGGCTCTTAATCCTAGCAACCTGACAGGTGCTGAATAAGATCTAGCAATCTGACGGTCACTGAATTGAAATGATGGCCCCTGTTCCTGAGGGCCCTAGTTCATGGGGGCCTCAGTTCATGGGGGCCTCAGTTCATGGGGGCCCTAGGTCATGGGGGCCCCAGTTCAGAGGGCCCAAGGTCAGAGGGCCCCAGTTCTGAGGGCCCCAGTTCAGGGGGCCCCTTTTCCAGAGGGCCTAAAGGCCTGATACCTTAGAGACTGACATTAAGAGAAGGCTGTGTCTCACGACCTTGTGCCAATGTTTTCATCTCTGACCGGGTGCCAGCTCTGACTGGGTGCCAGCTCTGACCGGGTGCCAGCTCTGACCGGCCTGAAAACAAACGGGTTATTTAGGGCAGATGATGATAGAATTTGGCTGAAAAGGTTAGTGGATGTTATAACTCTTTAAACTAGTAATTATTTGCCCATTTTTATCATCATCTGCCCTAAATAACCCGTTTTTATTCAGGCCGGTCAGAGCTGGCACCCGGTCAGAGCTGGCACCCGGTCAGAGACAAAAACATTGGCTCAAGGTCGTGAGACACAGCCAGAACTATTTTTTAGCCTGTTAAGCCGACATTCAACATTCAACTTAGTTAAACTTTATACAAAATATTCTTCTATTAGAGGATTAAATACATTAACTATATTTCAGATTTGACTGCAGTCTGTACCGTTAAGAGTCTTAACCATTAAATGACTGTATAGTGCTTTAAATAATAATACCTTGTATTGTCATGATGCATGAATGCAGCCCTGGTGAGTAACTAGCTAGTGATGCATTTATGTATCTTACCAACCATACAGGGTGAAAAATTGCCTGAAAGGTTAAACACTTCAACCATGCGAGTTACTCTTTTTGCTACATGGGTGCATCATGATCACCAAGCTCATAGCAAATCAAATCATTATGCAGCCCTTAAAGGGATAATGGATTACCTCTTTGTTACACAAAACATTATGGTAACTTTGATGGGAAGTTGACGTCCCATGCTTATTTGGAGTCATTGTTGAGTTTATTATATTAAAACAAAGTTGGCTATGTATTTAATTCCTCATGTAATACTCTATAATGAGACCTGCCAACTTACAAACTACCATCCAGCTGAAAACAGAAACCAGAAACTGCCAAAACCTCTGCCCTCCTGGAGGCAAATAACCATCTCCAGATTATTTATACATCTATAGCCACCATCACCGATATTTGATAATAAACTGTAAACCAAACATTGAAAGAACAACTCTTTTTGTACCATAATTACCTGATACAAATAGGAGATGATACATGAACAATGCTCCCTCCCTTACATCCAATTTCTCAGGGCCCACATAGTCACTTCCCCCTATTTCTGAAATCCTCTATTTGTGTATTTTAAAACCTTGATGTACTGATGTCTGTTAATTGTCAGTCTGTTAAAGCTCGTGTGATTTGTCTGGTTTAGATGTGATCTGAATGTTACATTTGATGAATGAGCCACTTCATGCTGTCATGTGCTTATCCTTTGTCCTAAGCATAAATGCAGCCTTGGTGTGAATACTGTCCAACTTTATGCTGACCCATCAGGAGTATATCATTCCCTTAGGGTCGGCATGATGCTTGGATGCTTCACTGATGTGTAACGTCAGGTTTGAATATGTGACATGGCCTGGGAAAAGGGACCTTAGTGTACCCTGCACTAAGGTCCCTTTTTGCAGATCTGCCACATATTATGTTGCCATTTATGCCTTAATTATAGACTGTTAATTTAATCTATATCATTATATGCAATGTATATTGCACATGGAGGTACATGGTTAACCTCAATTGATGAATAAATGTTCTTTTTTCTCTCAGTGAATGCAGCCATATTATATATAGGCCTAGTGTGCACATACCACAAAGAGCAGACCTTCATAAACACAAGAACTTTATTGAGCCATATAGAGGGTATGCATGGTTAAATTATTGCTATTATAACTACACTGATATTCTATGTCTGCTATGTTGCTAACCCAGGTTAATCATTATATTATGGCCAATATAATGATGAACTGATATACACAAATGACTAATTCACTGCTGCCATCAACAGGCTGGGAAAATCATGGGTTTCTCAGGTCGCAGTGAGAAACCACAGCACTGTGTTATCTCACTGCTAAATTGGGGGGTTATCACACAGCACTGTGAAATCTCAACCCCCTGTAGGAAACCACACTGATGCTATTTCTAGCATATAAAGTTATAGGGAATACAATGTTTTAGCTTGTTTATTAATTATTTCTCATGAAATACACATTTTCTGTAGAGGCCCATTCAGATGTACCTAGCTGATAACATAATACACCATTGTAGACAATCATTTTCAGGAGCAAATGATGGTAAGCCTACAGCAAAATGGGTTTTCTCAATACCATTTTAAAGGATTGTATGAAAATCGTCATTTTTCATTGTTAATATCCACGCAATCAGATAATTGAAGTGAGCATTGAGAAAACAATTGTGTGCCCATTTATACATAATCTTGATTTTCATTTGGAATAAGGGAAATCCTTAGAAAATGTGAAAATGTGAAAATATATAATATGGGTGCGGTTTCCAACAGGGGGGTGAGATCTCACAGCGCTGTGTGAAAACCCCCCAATTTAGCAGTGAGATAACACAGTGCTGTGGTTTCTCACTGCGACCTGAGAAACCCATGATTTTCCCAGCCTGATCAATGGTGCCATTTAGTGTGTTAGACAGTCTAATCCCCAGATATTGTTCTATGAATATTAAGACCTGTTCTGAGATAAATAAATTATACATATAACCCACACTCTTACCAATGCAGCTCTAAAACAATCTTAGAGTTACTAAATTCATGGGTTGGACATACATAAGTGATGTGAAGCATTTGGTAAGCTGCATAACAGGCAGTTGGGTGTGGTTAGGATTTTCGAGTAGGATTATACAATTACATCCCTCTTTCAAAACGAAATATTGCTAACTAGGTTTGTCATGTTGACTGAGTAGGTTAGTCATTCCTAGAAATTAAGGAGACTTAGGTGGGTTGGTCACAATTGACTGACCTGACTGGCCTGGGTTGGTTATACAGGGGGGTAACAAATGACTAGAGAAGTTGGTCAGTACTGGCAAAGGTTTCTAGCATGAAGAATATCAGTGTATGTAGTGAAATAGATGCAGCCCTCAGCACTAACCACTAGTGAGAGATTAATATTTCAAGTCTGAAGAACTACTCAAAGTTGGATTAGTTAAATAATGTATTTGTGAGCAGGCAAGGGGAAAGGGGTATCCAAGGAAAAAGTCTTTTTAAAAATTGATCTCACAAGCTTTCTAGCGATATATTAAACTAATAGATAGCAATTATAGTTTTTGAGAAATGGCTTCACGAACTTTAGTTGGTAATGCCCTATCAAAAATTAAAATAAGCTCTAAGTCTCACAGTTTCCAAGATATCTCTATCTAATTAGCATAATTATGAAAAATAGAAAATTATCATAGAATTTTCTTCCTTGAGGCCATAGATTTGATCTAGAAATGGGAATTTAATTTGGTTTTGACCATAGCAATCCTTGAGAATTACTGTATCAATGGGATTCTTTATTTCTTCTATTTGGAATGAAAATCATGATTCCATGGCAACAGATATCAACATGAACACACATTTAGGCTCTGAAACGTTCTTTTTACATTCCAAATATGGAAGCTTTTCACCAAAAGTGGAATATTTTTGTGTAATTCTATTGTATTCCACAGAAAAAAGTATCCTAGATGATTTTATGACTTATCTCTTCTATTTAGCTCATAGTGGCGCCCCCTGGTGGCTAAATTGAGTACTAATCCCGCAGGGATACCCCTTTCTGCTTGCCTGATCACATTTGCTATTACTGCAAGTTGGCACCAAACCAATAGTTGAGTAGCCATATTAGATTTTGTCACTACATCATGTACAAGGACCAGCCTAAGAAGCATCTTGAGTATCTAAAATTGATGAAACTCAAATATCTAACATCTAATTATGTCCTGTCAGCAAAATTGAGCAATCACATGGCAGATACTCTCAGATACTTGAGGATAAAATAACAGTGACGGTACTCCCACGTATGATGTTGATCTTCAGTTTCAGATATTCACCAAGGGTGTAGCCATTTATTGACAAAGGGCAGTGGGTGGTGAGATGGGAGGGGGGCAAAGAAACCAATTTGGACCACTCATGGGGTTGAAGCCTGAACTATGTGGATCCCTCCAGAGGGTTGGTATGCTGCACCAATGCAGTCTTGGTAAGCTATGACACAAATGTCGCCTTTTAACGACATGCCATCCTGAGAGGGTTGAAGGGTTAGATGGAAAGACACAGCATTATGTAACTAGTACTGTATAATGTATATCATATTTAAAGTGGGAATGAGGTCCACGTTCATGTCAGAAACAACAACAAAAAAAGCCCATATACAAACAATCTAATTAAATACTGCCTTTTTCAAATTTCAGTTTCTTAAGCAGTCATGTCATACAGTGGACTACAGATATCAGATCGCATCATTGCTTACTTTATACACATGTGGACATTGAGAACGGCTAAGAATACACTATGGGTGGGAGTTCATTGAACAACCATGTTTTTGAAACAGTATTAGATCTGACACATGTTAGAGGCATCACAAATTCAGTCAACTTTGTACTGCAAACAATTAAGGGAGGTTCCACTGAAACCTACAACCGGAAATAAATAGTGATACATAATGTATGAAATTGTCAAATGGAGCCTATAGGAGCAACAGTGCTCGTGGTTAAAATAAGTACCGTAAATTCCCGCGTACTACCCGCGGGTTGTACGCGAACCAAACTCAGCTTTCATTTGATACCAGACATGCCTATACAGAGTGCGGGTTATACGAGGGTTTTTATCACTATAGAACAGTACTAAAATATGAATTTTCAGATCCAAAATCGGGTTATAGGATTCTCCTGAGTTGGGGGCGCGGGTTATACGCGAGATGCGGGTAGTACGCGAGAATTTACGGTATTTCAGATTTTGTCTAATGAACACGCCACTTTGAAGCATAGTAGTTAGTTTCTCTAACTGCCATTGGTGTCCCTACCTGATGGCTCTCTGACCACTGAACATCCACTTAGATCCTGCACTGGACATGACTAGGCATATGTTTGACACTAGGTGAAGCCATGGTGTGCCCCCCCCCCGTGCCCTTTGTTGAAATGAACATGCAAGGGATTTATTTATGCATTATGAAGTTGAATGTGAAATGTTGATTCAGATTAATGCAGGCTAAATGTGTGGTTATGTTATGGTTTGGTCAAAAATCCATAGGGAGATAAAAATTCATTAGCTCAATTTATGGTCATTATTTAACCAATAATGAATGTATAACGGGCACACTCAGGGTTGTATCGCTATACAACGCCCGAGTCGCGTAGCGAGGAGGGTGTTATGTAGCAATACAACCCTGAGTGTGCCCGTTATACATTCATTATCAGGTTTATTATACGATTATTCCATTCAAATGTCTTTAATTACCTTCTATAGGTCCTAATTTTGCCATTTTGAAGGATATCTAAGTCGTTTTGTACAGAGGGTGCAGTGGCCATGTTGTGGAACTCTTCAGGAGGGGAGGTGAGGAAGAAGAAGCTAGACGCGGGGAGCGGTCATTATTTTGTTACGCTGCTTTTGCCAGGTTAAAGAATACAACTGTACTCCCGCGTCGCCACCTGCCGTTTCGGTTACTAACTGCTCCCCTGTATACTTCAATATAGGCAGCCTTTCCCTACCCTTGTACCATGGCCAGAGATGAATGGGCGCTAGCGGGATCGCCTCACACACTAGAGGTCCCCGGATAGAATCTGGGTGGAAACGTACCAATTTTAAAGTGCCTATATGTATGTGAAAAAAAATCCCTAGAATTATTTAAACGGATAGGTAAGTAAAGTCCAACTAGTACCTTTATAGTAAAAAAGAAATTATAAAAAAAAATTGATTTTAGGAGAAGTTATAACAATAAGTGTAAAAGTTGCTGTATCTCTGTTAATATAAGAGCTAGAGGGCTGAGAATATGCCCATAGACGTCTTGTTTTATCCCCTTCTTCTGTATGGCCAGCACGGTCTAGTGGATAGGGCGTTGGACTCGTATTCTTGCCCCCCTTTTTTAACTATAAATATTCACCTCAATCGTGCTGTTATCGCCAGATAACAGCACGGTGTTATCCAAAAAAAGCATGATCAGAGCCCCAATCATATAATAACTTTATGTATTGCCAAGATACTTTTGAAATCATACATATCTGTTTTTGTCTATCACAATATGTGACATGTACTGGGATAAGGGACCTAAGTGCAGCCTACACTAAGGGCCTTTTTTGCAGATTGTGTCACATAGGATGTCCCATCACTGGGCTCTTTTTCCCCTTTCATTTCAACTAGTTTGGTAAAATATACCTGAGGCAGTGCTCAGACATACAGAGTCTGATATTGCTACTTTGGGTGAGATTCTCCCCTATTTATGTCTCCACACATGTTCAGCTTGCTCTAAAACCATGTACCCATAGACTATTAAAGTGGACAACACAGTGCTCTTGATCTACAAAGTGCTGCAGCTCCATGTTAGATTATTGAACCCAATATTACATATTTGAATTGCTCTTATTTGATATACCGAGAGTTACCTATGCTGTAGTGTACACACTGTCAATTAGACTTTTGTACCTAGCAGTATGTTGTGAGATCGAAGCAAACAAGACACACTGACATTTCTAGTAGGTTGCTATCCGTGTGAAGTGCTGTTGACATTTTCTCAAGAAGGTAGCTAGGAGGTGTTTGTTTGACAATGATGCAGATGACACCTCCTCTGCACCTGCCTGGTATAGATATATCCCCCCAACCATGCAACCCCACTATCTATACACACAAATAGCTGTCCTACCCTTAAAACAAGTAGATGTCACTCTAGCAAATTAGAGCTCCTACTTAACCCAATTTCCCAATTGACCACTTAAGAGGAATGATAACCTGGCGAAAGAAACAATGATAATTGAATGCGATCTCATTAAGAATGCCATTGGGGATGATAGGTGATAGTTTGTCTTAATAATATGCATCTCTTCTTACATCTTACATCCCGTGCTTGGTCTATAGCTAACAAACTAGTGACATGCTGAATGGTGCTCTTTTGTTGTGTATCAGTCCATCTCAGTAAACATACACCACATCAATGTTTGCATTTAAGCAATTTTAAGATGCAGGAATATTTTAACCTGATTTCACTTCAAGCTCAGAAATGTCATGTTAATGTCACAGAAAGGCCATCATGGCATTCAAGATGCTTTAAGTGGCATTTACTAGGATTAAGGATGCTTAAACTGTCCATATTTATAAGAATAGTTAATTTGCTTTGATTCAAACATTCATGCATTGATAGCTCATCACCAAAGCATGTACATTACCACAGTACCAGGTGACAATCAGCTCTTCATGTTGATGGTAGGGATACCTTATTAGGCACTAGCGAGATACTGGTGGCGTCACCATGTGTTCCTCTTGTACCAATTGGATCCCCCTAGTCACCAGCAACCAGCTCAGCCAAATCTCATGTCCAAGATTAGGGTACAAACAGGGTTTGAGTATTGTGAGTGGGTGGTAACTGGTTATTCCTTATGCCACCTGTCCCTCATAGAGTTGTGGTTAGCATGGTGGATTCATGACGCAGAGGACCTTAGGTCCAATCCCTGTCAAGTCATATCTTGGTGACCATACCATGCATAAATTTATATTCTTATATGTGGACAGTCGGGGGAAAAGGGTCCTCCAAGGTAAAAACTCAATAATAAAATTGAGGTCATCAGCTTTCCAATGTTATCTTTTATTAGCAGGTACGACCTCTAGTTTTTGAGTACTGGCTCTCTGAATATGTGTGGTCACTGTCAAACCGTAAATGCCAATAAGCTCTATCTCACTTTGTTTGAGAGATATTCCTATCTAATTAGCATAATTATGCTAATTACCAAATATCCAAAAAAATTCAAACATTTAGTCATAGGTTTTGATCTAAAAATGATATTTATATTTAGTTTTCAGCATAGAAATCGTTGTTGGGCCTTCTATCAATCAATTTTAGAATTTTTCGATTTAGAATGAAAATCATGTTTCCATGGCAACCAATATGTGCAACAACACCAATTTAGGCCCAAAAACGTTCTTTTCACATTCCAAATATGGAAGGTTTTCACCATAAATGGAACTTTCTAATGTAGCCTATTGTGTTCTACATCAAAAAGTAGTCTAGAACATTTTTTGTTATATATTGATCATGTTTAGCTATATGGAGCCCCCTGGTGGCCAAAGCTGGTACTCAGAATCCCGCACGGAGGTCCCTTTTCCCTTGTTGATCCACATATATCAAATTTATTTTGCTTTGATAGGTAGAAGTGAGTAACAACCTTTAAATCACATATCAAAGAAATATCAATAGTGTTTGGACAAAATTTGTATTCCTATTTCTTCAAAGGAACTATATGTATAAATAAGAAAAGGTATTGGTTGTTAATGGTATGGTCACCAATATATGACTTGACAGGGATTTGAGCTTAGGCCCTCTGCATCATGAATCCACCATGCTAACCACTACTCTATGAGGGACAGGTGACATAAAGAATCATGAATCCACCCTGCTAACCACTACTCTATGAGGGGCAGGTGACATAAAGAATGTCCAGTACAACCCATTCACAATACTTACAACCTGCTTGACCCCTAATCTGGGACACAGGCTCTGGCTGAGCTGGTAGCTGGAGAGCAGAGGAGATCTATACAGAAGGGTACAATTGCAAATGGTGCAGCACAATGGACATCTAGCTAAGGCGGAATACATCGTAAACATTACTATACTCCATGCTGCATCATATGTAAAATGTCCCGAGGTTGTATGTGCCAGATTATGAACAAACCCGAGATATCAGGTCAACCCAAATGTTTAATCAGTATAAATACTTGGTTATAAATAAACCTTAGAAAACTCAATACCTAAGTAAATGTTTAATCATGGGTTTATGTTTCCTGCCAAATCTTGTCTATCTATGAACTCAGGACTCCTGGCCTTATTAAGTTGGCATAGTTATATTATCTGTTGATAATGCCCTTTCCAAGACTTTGTTTCTCCATTCTAAACTATGGTAGTCAAACTCCAACAATATATCTCGTTGTATGTCGCTCCACTGATTGTATACAGGCTTCATTATCATGAACTGATGAACAGCTCGTTCTCAAATTGGATATCTTTACATGTATGTCATGTATTGTTTTATTCATCCGAAACTTATGTGAGAAATAAAGTTGAAACTTGTTCAAGAAAAAGTTCATAAATGCAAAATGGAAAACATTATGTATCCAAAATGGACAAAAATTGAATAAATGGACATTTAAAATAGAAGACCACCAGCACTAATCTGAAAGAGAAGTCCCACAAAAAGCACATTGCACTGTGTGGGTGTATGTCACTAGGGAAAAAAAAGTCCAACTCAAATTTCCTTGTCGTTCAGAATAGTGTCAGAATGAAATCAAAGATTTGGCATTTAGTTTCACATGTAGATGCAGAAAAAAGCTGTGTGTTTATTGATGTGAAAGTTTATATCTGAAGCTCTTTATACCATCCCAAAGAGCAAATCTTAGTGACTTGTTTGCTGAATCATAATTCGTTAGGTCTTCGTGTAATTCTAAGTTAAGAGACTTATTTAATAGGAAGGTGCTGAGTAAATTATTTGCAATTGTTTGTTCAGAGTGAGGATAAATGACTTAATATGTGTGTTAGAATACATAAATATGTTACCTATTACAAAGGACTATTAGAATATGACAACAGTTAGTTATTAGATTTCTCAACATCTACATAAGACACTTTGTAATTTCATAAAATTCAATCGGCCCTGTTACATCTCTTATCACTTTAGGGGGGCAAAGTGCTTTAATGCATGATACCCTTTATCGCAATGATGCAAGAATGAAGCTCAGGGGAGTCAACACACTTCTAATGCACAGACATGATGCATGAATGCAGCGTCAACAATTGATGCATTATAACGTAGACGGGCGTGGCACTTCAAAGCAATATTATGCGGGCCTTAATAGGTTTAACTTCATGTAGTAAATCATTATGATATTAGTTCTAACTTTGATCCTCTGAATTAGCCTCATTTTTTTAAACAAGCTTTTACAATTAGATTAATTCCACATATATAGTGGGGTAATTATGCGGCATAATGCACCAAGGCTTCATGTTCATTTGTCATCATAATCCACCAAAACCACATTAGCTAGCCAGGACTGCATTAATGCATCATGTCGACCTTTTAGGAGGTCATACTGCATCAATGCATCATACCAGGAAGGGGTATTAGGTATTATAGATGACCTGAAAGTAAAGTTGTATAACTGCAACCAATTTACGAGCACCTTTAGATCCCGATAACCGGCCTGGAGTTAAAGCGAAAAAGTTGGATTTAAAAACTATTGATGAAAAGATACCATTTGCTGTTACGACTTGTTAAGAAATAGCTAAGTTTGCATTTAAATACTGCCGAATGACCTCTTTGGTTCAAAAAGTTATTTACAAGAGCTCCGGTTCCAATAAAGTTCATCATAGAAAGTTGATGTTTGTTTGCGACCAAATAAATCAATACTTAATTTAATCAATGCTGTCTAAATGGCCTTCTAACCATCTAAGGACTGCATATATATATATATATATATATATATATATATATATATATATATATATATATATATATATATATATATATTCAATGAGCTATGTCATTAACAATCACAATGCATGAATGTATGTGTGGTGAGCAACTTGCTACGGCTTCTTTCAAGCATCATGCTGATGCTACAGAAGCACATCGGATGGGTTGTCATGGTGCACAAATGCATTCCCACCTTTTGATGACAAAGGTGGTACTGCAGCAAAGAACTATGTTGTCTGTAAAGTGAAAAGTACCCTATGAGTTAAAATGGCTCTATAGTTGATGGCAGGTTGGTGTAGCAGTGACAGGTTAGGGGAGGGAGGTGCCAGGCCGTAGTGTTACGGCTGTGATTGCCAACTTAGATACTGCTTACCACATCTGTGGTCATGCAAGGTATTAACCCTTTAAGGATTGCATTATTAAATTACGTATACAACTAAATTTGTTATCTTTATTCACCAAGGTCAAAAAGTACTAAGAGGGTTTTAGGTGGGAATAGTGAGTGGCCTGTACACTCTATCCACCAGGGGCACCACATGCCATGACAGGACCAGAAATCTGCAAAAATCCCATGAAATAACACGTTTTCTCAACCATTACTCAAAATATTCAAAGTTTACAAAATAATCCGAGTTGCTACATGTTGGAGCTACACTCCAGGCAATATTATCACCAATATGGCATTCTGATTGCTGAGGGACAATGCTTAATGCTAACCTTCTTAGTATTATCTGATCTTTTCCAAGGTAGAACCAGCTAATAACTTGCCAGCATGGAATATGTGTATCATGCTAGTACGTTGGGAGTGTATCAACCTTATTGGGTCGACATGATGCATAAATGCAGCATCAGCAAGTCAATCACCCCATAGGAGCATTAATTAATGCAACCTTATGAGAAAATGGCCAGTGCATTCAAGTATGATGCTGACCCTATTGGGTACTTAAAGGGTTAGAGCCCTCCTGGTTACAGGAGATATGGGGATGGTGTTTGTCGTCAGCAATGAAAGGTTATCTACCTGTGGTAGAAATATGTGGACAGTCGAGGGAAAATGGTCCTCCAAAGGTTAAACTCAATTATAAAATTGAGGTCATCAGCTTTCCAGTGATATATTTCATTAGCAGGTACCACTTCTAGTTTTCGAGAACTGGCTCCTTGAATATGTGTGGGCACTGTCCAATCTCAAATGCCAATAAGCTCTATCTTACTTTGTTTTAGAGATATCTCTATCTAATTAGCATAATTATGAAAATTCCCAAATATCCAAACTTTTTCAAACATTTTGTCACAGCTTTTAATCTTATAATGGGATTTACATTCCGTTTTCAGCCTAGAAATGTTTGTGGAGCCTGTAATCATTAACTTCTTGAAAAATTCAATTTAGAATGAAAATTACGTTTCCATGGCAACCAACAAGTGCAAAAACACCAATTTAAGCCCAAAAACGTTCTTTTTACATTCCAAATATGGAAGGTTTTCATTAAAGTTGGAACTTTCTAGAGTGGCTTATTGTATTCTCCATCAAAAAGTAGTATAGAACAATTTTTATGATATTTTGAACATTGTCAGCTTTATGGAGCCCCCTGGTGGTCAAAGTTGGTACTAAAAATCCCCCGCGGACGTCCCTTTTCCCTTGTTGATCCACATATATCAGTAATTACACCACAGTTGGCCGAGAAAACAAAAGAAATGGCCTGACTGTATTTTACATACATAGCTGCATGTTGATGCGGTCCATTGAGCACAATCTCCTACTGTGAGTGTAAATCAGATGGCACCTTGGACAATTACCCTGTCCCTGTCTTATAAAGAAGGTCCTATCATCGGAAGTGAGGCCCGGAAACGTCAAAATGGATGTTGATTTGAGCTACCAAATTGATACTTTTGAAAACATTTTCTCCCCTAAAATTATATCCCCACGAAGTGTTCCTTTATGACGTACCTGTCTATGGTATGATAGTAGCTATAATGAAATACAGAGTGATAATGACATACATTTTCCTTTGGTTTCGAATCAACACAACACAACATTATTTTTGAAAAAAAAGTTATCATTAACTCTTTCCAGCCGGCTAGTGCATTAATGCACTACCTGGTGATAAAATGGCTAGTGCATTAATGCACTATGAGGCGGGCATTTTTGGTATCAAAATGCTATTATCCTGAGCTTCCCCAATACATATTTTAAACAGATATAACCATCTATTATGGTACCATATGAAAGGAAATTACATACAGATTGCAAATCAGTCATTTGAAAGCATGTATCACAAATACCTATTTTCATATCAACTTCAATATAACCCTACATATTAGTACTGCTGGGTCTAGGGCCTCAGTGCTCAATGTACCGTATTCTGGGGAGTTTGAATTATCATAGAGCCGGCTGGAAAGAGTTAACAATGATCACGCTCCTCCGCTGGATCTGCCAACAACCACGTCCAGATCAAGCACCAGTGCGACCCCCTCTTTTCAACTGTGAGCTAAAAGTTGGTGGTGTTTTCGTATTTACCACATTATTTTAAACATTATTGGTGTCAAATGATACAGAATTCGACCATTAATTCACATTTAGTCTGAAAGTATTAAATTTCTGGCGGTCACACCAATTGGTCGGATGACGAGATGTTGTTGTTGTTACATTTTAAAATCCAAAACTCTTACAGGTTCGGACAGGCAGACAATGGTATTTAGAGCCAAAATAAAAATAATTTGACTAATAAATGCGGGATTCTCCAGGAGCCAACAAGGAGGGACTTGGGGGACTAGAGAAGGAGAGGGTGATGAGGAAAAGCTGGGTTATTGACCTTTGACAATTTAGAACTCGTGCCAAATTAATGACAGCAGTGAAGGTGTAGGAATCCCTTAAGGAGAGCCCCTTTGTAATATGAAGGCTCCGTTCCCCCGAGGGGTGGGACAATTATAGTTGGAACACTTAACAAGGACTCAACACATGATAATACAGTACTACATAAAACACATAACCCACTAACTGTGAGTATCAAGGCAAAGCCTTGGTATAATGGGAAAAGGATGAGAAAAAGCACAATGGTCCAGAGGGACTCATTGTGTAAAGATGAGATGACATCAAAGATAAGATGACATCAATGACTAATGATAGGCCTTAGTTTTTCTATAGATATATCTATGCCTATGGTTTTGCTATCCACTATTTACTATTTGTCGGCCTAATGATAACTTGTTTTTGCAAAACTGCTGTCCTTACTATCCAGTGCAGAAGGCGCTGGTGGACTATCAAATTGACTCTGAAATAGCTGGAAAACTACTTTAAATTTAAATATTTTCTCAGAATTGGATAGAAATCTTTAGGGTAGGGCCTGTTCTGCCACACCTGTAGGATCGGGTAACTTGAAACACACCTTTTCTTGGCCTAACATCATCATTCCACATGGTTAACTTAGGTTTAAGTCCAGATGATTAACTTAGATTTAAGTAGCTGTTAAGGGCAGAAAATGAGGTTCGGTTAGGCATGATGCATGACTATAGCCAGGGCAAGTAAACTCGCGAGGGCCCCATTGGTGGATCATGACGACAAAAGACACTATGCATTAGGCAGCCTAGTCACCAAAGGAAATCGCTCTTTATAGTGAAATGCTTATTTTCTACGATCTCTTTATTTGGTTGAAGAGATATCAAAAAGCCCTCTATGTGGCATTAGATATCTAGGTCAAGTTTACAAAACGTGAACCTGATTTCAGGTTTTTGACTTCAGGTTCTTCGTGAACTAATTACGTAAGCTCATTTCATTACAAGCTACCTATTTCAAGAATGCTAATTTTCGAGTTGAGATGGTAACATGTATTTCAAGTTCTTTCTTCACAGAGCGTTAATACTTTAAGGATAGCATGATAGGCAACACAGGCTAGTACAATATATTAATGCATCACGCCCTTCATCTTCATGATTAAAGTTTTATCTGGTTATGAGATGTCTTTGACACCATCCCACTTAGGGCCGAGTCATTTATCACTAGCGGGGGCAGGGGGGCTTTGTGGATTGATTGGAATTTTTTTTTCATTATGACGCCCCCCCCCCCCCACCCTACATCAAACACCCCCCTCCCCCCCCCCCCCCAGGTGACAATAAATGACCGGGCCCTCAGTCCTACAAGCAGCGTCTGTCTATATAAATATTGATCATGTATCCAATATGTACAGTCATTTGGGCTTACTCAGTAGACAGATAAATCCACAGAAGTACCCATAGGACCCAATCAGGCCTGCATGATTGGTTTACAAATGCTTTTGGGAATGTCTAGACATATTCCTCACCGTGCCTTACATGTACTTGTGTTGAGGACATGGTGGTTGGTAATTAGTCTCATTAGTCTCATTATGGTTAACAAGACAGTAACTTCTGCTATAATATATATTCAAGGACTGGATATGTTTTGAGGACATAGTTGATACATTGTAAGAAACAAATACACGTGAGATTAATTATATCCCCGAGGGCCGTTCACCCACTATTGTTCCCGGAAAACATTGTACGATTGGTGTATCAATAAAATACTTAAACTTGAACTTGAATCTATCTACTAAGAGGGTATTAAGCATCAGGTTGGGCTCCTAGCTGACTGACAGTAGGTACACGCTTTTGACAAGGCCAGTATGCGTTCTAACTCCTGTTATGAGGTAAATGCCATATCCACACTGATATTCTTTGGCTCCCTATAGGACCAAACTCTCAGTTATTATAGCCTAAACAACAGTCATTTCTGGCTCCCCAAGCGACCAATCTAGGTTAATTTTAGGCTGAGTCCTTTTAAGTAAGGCATTAGTCATAATGTTGTTAGGTCTCAGGCATATTTGAACTGCACTTAGTCATGCCTGACCAATGTCACTATGACTAACCTGGGATAGCCACTTTAGACTATGGGCCGGGGTATTTAGATTTTCTGTGCAAAGCGACTGCAATGGTAAACTCTTTATGGCGAAATCACTATATTTAAGACCAAGATCATTGTTTATGTGTGGTTACTTTGGTTTCGAAATAATCAGAGCAACTCTGTACCCTGGCCATATGATAAAACCTTTCATCTGAAAAATTGTCAGATTTGTTTCCAAAGTGTTGGTTTGGTTGTTTTTTTTGGTTTTTTTTAAATAGTTTTATTGACAACATTTCACATAGATGAATGCGATCTTCCAACGAAGTCATGACGAACAGGGACGGAAAAGATTTAAGTAAATGGTATATGGAATTCATTAAATATGGATTCTCCAATGATGTTTACATCATATTAAGTAGTAGTTGATCAAAGTCTTTGGTAATATATTAAAGAGAGTCATTGTGGTATTATTATTATTATTAAATTTATTGATGCACAATCGTCCCTAGGGGACGGTCTTCCGCGCACCACACCGATTCCATGCCTTGCTCGAATGTGATGCTATTGGCGCTGGGATTTGCATTGAATAAACATGATAGCAGATATTATGCGTAGTATTATAGCGTATGGCATGCAATTAAACATGATAGTAGATAGTGTGTGTAGCAGTATAGCGTATGGCATGCAATAGAACAGTGAGTAATAGAGATTATTTGATTATTTGATAGTTGACATGTTACACAATCGTGTAGTGGTGTACAGAGTGCTATATCCTTAGAGCAGGTTAACTGGCGTGTGGGACTACATGAAGGTAGGTGCGTAAGCGTTTGTCAGATGTTGGTTAGATTTAGCTTGTTAATGGCAGTTTTAAATTTATTGTAAGTGGGCAATTTTTGTGTTGTATGGTCTAATTTATCCCATTGGGTAACGGCTATATAGTAAGGAGATCTTTCATAAAAGGCTGATTTTGCACGGCGCTTAGCAAACCTGACCTTCAGGTCTCCCCTCGTTCGGACATTACGCTGTATTAAGGCATCACCTCGCTTGGCCTTTTTCCGCATAATGCATAACAGTTGCTTTTGGCGCCGAACGTGCATTGTTTCCACCCCGCATTGTTTGTGCAGGGCAATGATACTTATCTCTCTAACTCTAGCTTGCAGGCAGGTCCTTAAGGCTTGATTTTGCATGCGCTGTAGTTTATCTAGCTCAGTCTTCAGGGCACTGCCTGAGTAGAACGAACAGTACTCCACAGCAGGAGAAATCATTACCTTAAATAGTGAGAGACTTACTTCTTTACTCATGCATTTTCTTAGACGGGTTAATTTGATATTTTTGTTGCCGAAACTTTTTTTAACTTTGTTAATGTGAGGCTTTATGGTCAATTTGCTGTCTAATTCTATGCCGAGGTAGGGGTAGGTATGGCAGATGGGTAGGACCTGCCCACAGAGAGTAATTACAGGATAGGCAAGCCGGTCAATTTTACATGCAGTACCAAAGTGCATTACCATGCTTTTGGATGTGTTGATAGTCATGTAGTTGGAGAGACACCAATTTCCCACAGAAATAAGATCTTCCTGTAGCAGGCGCTGAGCTGTCACGGGGTCATGAGAGGCATAGAGCACCAAGTCATCGGCGTACATGGCGTATTTACAGTGCGTTATGGTGTCAGGTAAGTCATTGACGTACAGGACGAATAGAGGCGGGCCCAGGGTGGAACCTTGGGGGACCCCAAAGTGCACATCTGACGGGGTTGACCGACAGTTGTTCGCTAGGGTTTCATGCGAGCGGTGAGCCAAGTAGTCCGTTAGCCATTTTTTCAGTGTAGCATGAATGTTCAGACGATGGATTTTGTGGATGAGAGTGGGGTGGTGTACACTGTCAAATGCTTTGCAGAAATCTACAAAGCAAGCAGCAGTCACTTTACCTTCATCTCGGGCCTCAAAAAGATCTTCAACTACGGCGAATACAGCATCCGAGGTCCCAAGACCCGGCCTGAATCCGTATTGGTTTTTGTTTAGAATATTGTTGTGTTCCAGATGGTCCGAAAGTACTTTGTGTATTAATTTCTCTAATAATTTGCCAGGCAATGGAAGCAGTGTGATGGGGCGCCAGTTTTTGATATTAGTTAGATTGCCTTTCTTGGGTATTGGTATAAGTAGGCCTTTCGACCATGAGAGGGGGAAGATTCCGTGTCGTAGCGAGTTTTTGAACATTAATGTCATTTCGGGTACCAGGCATAGCATGGCATCCTTAATGACTTTGCTATTGATATCCCTCAGACCACATGACCTGTCAACGTTGATCTTACATATTAATCGGTGGACACTATCAACATCAATTATCTCTTCAAGGTCCAGCTCCTCAGCATTTATATCAATGTCAGGGTCAGGGATGAGAATACCGGTGGGGGGTAGCTTGGTAAACAAATCATGTCCAATATTAGCAAAATAGTCGTTGATATATGCTGCTGTCTCTTCCTTAGGGATGACTGCACCAGTTATATCATTGACCAGCTGTATATTGAGGTTCTTTGTAACCGGGTTAATCAGGGCACTGACCATACGCAAGAACTTTTTCGGGTCACCCCGAGCATTCTCAAGGGCAAGCATTACATAATCATTCTGGGCATTCTCTAGTTGCCGTTGTGTTCTGTTGCGCAAACGTCTAATACGACGTAGTGTCTCCCTATTTTTATTAATACGGTTTTCAGCAATCAGCTCCTGTCTTTCGTTCAAGAGCTCTATTGTCTCAGCACTCACCAAGGGGTCTGATTGCTTCCTAATGTTAATCGTTTTTATAGGGCAGCGCTGATCAAGGTAGGCAATTAGGAACTCATAAATGATCAACCATTGCTCATCGGGGTCTTCAGAGTCACGGAAATGCGTTAGGTCAAGGTCGCCCAAGCATGCTTTCAGATCATCCGGATCATAATGTCTGTATGACCTTCCAGTGAAGGTAAGACTGACATTCTTCTCCCGATCCTTTTTTCTACATGCGTAGACGGAATAATGGTCTGCAATCATGCAATTGAGTACACCCGAGTGACTTACAATATCGCAATTAGTAATGATATGATCTATGCAAGTGCCGCCTAGATCATTCTCATTGGGTCGGGTGATTTCATCATTAAGACGCAACAAGCTGAACTCCCGGCACATGTCAAACAGATTGATTGAAGCCGGGTCATTTCTGTTACGTGTATTGATGTTCAGGTCACCTACTAACCAGACCTCATATTTAACGCGATCGATTAGTCGAAGGGTGGCACACAATGTGGTGTCAAACTCTTCCGCGTCTGCTTGGGGGGGGGGGCGGTATACATTCATGATTAGTAGGGGTTTATGTTTGGGCTGTTCCATTTTTACGACCTGGATCTCGATGTGAGGCAGCATGCATTGTAGGGCTGGGTCACTCATACAATATGGGCTGAAGGTGTCTGAGATATACATCATCAGTCCTCCCCCAGTGTGGGTGACTCTATCTAATCTGAAAATAGTTTTACCTGGCCAATGAATAATAGCATGGTCGCTAGTGTCATTCAGCCAGGTTTCACAGACGCATAATATGTCACAACTCAAACTTAATTTGATGTCCAGCATGGTGCGCCTATTGGTGCTTCTGGCATTACAGCTGGCTATTACTACACCTTTTAAGGAGTTGATGTAATTTTGCGTATTTACCAGGGTCATTCTGCGCTGCGGGTCCATATTAGTAGTGGGGATAGTGGGGGGGGGGGGTGGAGGGAGGGGGGGGGAGTGGGCGCGAGTTATGTCACCAGCGCCTTTTCCCAGGGTGATGACCAGGTGAGTATAACTCTAACCAGATCAGCACTCAGTGGAGAGCTGTATTAGAAATAATGTAGGTGTTTGGTGGGGCTCCGCAACCCCTAATCTCGTATAGTGAGAACCAGTACGGATGTATTATACAATAATTAAATCATTAAGGCACAAGTTTACATAGGTTCATGCATGCCGGACTTCTACATAAATATGTGGTCTCAGACGTGCCGGGTCCTTATAGGATTTGTTTATGACTCGATTAACTAATGCCGCCCGTGTGAATTAACGACAGTTACCAGTATTACCAGGTGACCGTGCGGTCATGAACTGGGTAACATAAACATATGTACATAATAAAACATCTGTGAATGTATGTTTGAGATATACTAGAGGATTCATAATATAAGCTCCACACTGTGTTAAATTATATAATACAGCTTGATGCTCAGCTTATATCATGAGAAGTCCATTATGCAAGCAGTCATATGTAGTGATAACTAATTAGGCGTCCAATTAACCTGCTAATACTTTCATAGGTGCAGCCATATAGAATCATATATATGGCTTCAATTGATATTTTATTTAACGTATGTACAGGCCCATAACTGAGGGCAGGGGCATAAACTAATGGGCCCCATTATCAGCCGGGAACTCCCATCACGGTTGTTTATCATTGAACAAACAGCATGAGTGAGATACTTTAGGTAATTGAGTATATCATTATCAGTACCAAACATTCATATACCGGGTATAGTGTTTAATATATAATGGGCCAGGCCCCGTGGACCTTCCTGGAATCACCCCAACAAGTAGGCATGTGAAGCCGACTAAGCGTATTATATATACAATATATGGTAATGTCATACAATGATGCACGTTTGATCGAGGCGGGTCCCAGTTGCCTTGACATACTGGTCATAGATCAGGGATGAGTGTCATTTTGTGATAAGACATCCGTGAGTTCGTATGAGTGAATGATGGCGGCATTAACTCCGTGAGGGGGTCAGTTCTTAGTAATAGACCACAGAGTCACATTGCATAGACCCATACTTGGACATGGGCGAGTACAGATCATCGGTGGGACTGGTCAGCCATCAGGTTCTAACGTTAGCTGTCAACTGTTAGTGATCAGCTTAAATTTTGTAATAAATTGGATCCTACCTTAAAGGTCCACAAATGAGTCACTAAAGTGTCAGCGGTGTAAGAAGGTTAGGGTCCCTGTACCATGCACAGGCGGTACACGTAAACTTCCGTATGGCAGTGCTGCAGCCTCATCTCTAGGCCTGGGTGGGACGTAGTTGCTTTGTAGCCCTCGTTCCTGGTTAAAAAATGATTTTACAAAAATAATGGATAAAGGTGGGAGCATGGACATTGGATATGTAGCAGTCTGTATTTAAATTACACAGTATAGATATATGGGGCGAACAGCTGAGTACCGCTGATAATTGTAGCCCATGTAATATAGCTTTATATTGACCAATTAGCACTCATTGTGTACCTTAGTATGGGATGGGGAGACCACCAAGGATGTGAGGAGGTACAAGGTTGCATCCAGCGTTACGCTCCATGGTCCGCCCTATTTCGTTCCCTATCAGGATCTGCGCGCGTGTACTAGGGTGCCTCCCATCAGGTAGCAGGTAGTAGCGATGATCAATCTCGGCAGTGACCTCATCAGGGTAGTGAATGATTAGATCAGCACGAGGGGAGTATACATGGTTGAGGTGGTTGATCCTGAGGATTTCACCATTGATATTGAGTATCAGCTGGTTCAGTAGCTTTTGGTCACGGTGGAGACCAAAGCCGCTCCACCTTTTGCTCAGATCTACACCATATATGGGCATTAATATTACTTGAGTATTTGGGAAGTCATGGAATAATTTACATACTCCTGCAACATATAAGTCTTTTAGGGACTGAGTCTTGAGGACGATATTCCTCGAGCTGGCGCGTAGAACTACTTGCTTTGTATCCAGTCTTTTAGTTATGCTGCATATACCGCTAGCGACGTATATACTGTTCACTGCCTGGTGATTACGCAAGTACACTGAGGCATAATTGAAGACAGTAGGTATATCGGCACCTGGACAGGCTCGGACACACAGGACGTCGCGGTATACATGTCTAATGTAGGGCGAGATGTTTCGCACTCTACTGTCGCCAAAAACAATGGCTTGGTAAGCCATGATGTGACTGTATGCAGTAAATATGCAGTAATGTGTATAACTGACCAGAGTTAAACAGAATTAATCTGTGCTCCCGTTGTTCGGTGTCACTACTTGTATAGGAGCGGCTGAGTGGGGTGGTCTTGTAGGTGTGCTCGGGACTGTGTCACTGACTCCTTGGTTGGGGACAGCAGCGCCGGCTGTGGTGGTGTCTAATGTAGCAGGGATAGAGGTCGGTGCTGCCCCGGGAGTGCTATTAGCGGCGAGGGACTGCAGGCGGGCGCTTACTGGTAGTGGTGGGAAGTCAGTGGTGTTGCTAGGGACGCTACTGGCGCTACCAGCTGATAGACTCCTGGCTCTGCGGATTATGGCACGCCTTTCGGACAGAAGTTCGCCGCATTTATTCTCTCCCTCATATGAACCTGTTGCCCAGCCGGCGTCATCGTCGAATATACGAGCAGCTCCAAAGCGCTTGCACATGGTGGATTCAATCAGTGGACATGTATAGTTCAGTAAAATGTCGGCTAGGCTCTCGTGTTGTTCAAATTTGCATTTTATAATGTCACTTAATATGTCAAATCTGATGGTCCACCACCTGTGTCCAGAGGGGAAATAAACTGCTTTGCCCATTTCTCTTATCCTAAAGGGGCACGTCTCTGCTAGTATGTTATCTGCAATGTCTTGCCTCCTGCCGTAGATCGCTCGGTTGTACATATAAGCTTGCTCGTTGCAAGTGAAGGTGAGCTCGTCACATAAATAACCGGTGGGTGATAGGGGGCGGTATTTGAGTTCAGCTGGGAACATGTTGCTGAGTGGGGCCCTGGGGCCGTTGAAAACAAGGCCGCAATTGGTCATCTTCATCTTGGGTTCTGTAGATGAGGCGTTACTTGCACCCTGCGAGCTCCTGAATAGATTAGTCAGCTCATGCGTTAATATGTGACTGGGGAGTTCATCTAGACTTGAGTGACTATAGTGTGTACCATCTACAATTAGACCACTGTCTACGACCTGTACAATTTGATCAGTTGCAGTTCGGTGATATTTAGCAATCTGTCGTGCTTTCCAGCGATTTTCCCTCATCTCATCGCTCTCGTCCCTATTGAACCAGACAGTCTGTGGGCCATTACGCGGGCGTAGATTGCCTCTGTGACTCATGGCTTCTTCTAGGGCTGTCACACTGTTAAAACTAACAAGAATCTTGTTTGTTATGTTTGGATTAACCCTGGCACCTTTAGGGCGGAGTCGACCTGACCTGATTACGTCACTATGGTCCTATTGTACAAGTAAGGTAATTATGAGATATGAATGAAGTTTGCAGCGGTAGTCCATGTTGGGTAACTGTTCATTTTGATTATATCGCTTCAAATGAGAATTAAGTAAGGAGAAAAGATTGAGTGAGTATATAATTACTTAAATTTGATTTTAGCTATTTTGGCTTTGAAAATATGCCCAGAGTCACTTTTTTGGATAGTCGATGGTATCTGGTCCCATAAGTTCATTCCACGGTATTCGTTTATTTAACCTGCATTACATGGAGCCGGGCCCTGTTTCTGTCATGCAGCTCATGTGCATACTTATTAGAAATGTTTTTCACAGTAGATATTACTTTGTTTCTGCAGCTTTTGAAACCTAGACTTATATTATTTATTAATGGGTAAAATGATGAATTTGGTATTTATAGTATACATTCAGAATGTTATTTTAAGCTAACACTCATTCAATAAAAATTTAAAAGCCATGTTTTTACAAAAAAAATGATCCGAAGCTGCTTGTTTCTGCTATGTCATATCACATCAATTGAGATATAAGGGGATTGGTATTTCATTAGGCCAAACGCTAGATTGCCTGATTGGGAAATCCTAATGATCTGCCATCAAACTCACTAACAACGTAGTCAATAGTGAAGAACCCAGTTAGTAATTTTCTCGGTTACTTAATACTATCAGTTATAGTCAGTAATGACTAACTCACCTTAGTATTTTCATTTCTTTGAGTATTACGCTCAGTCTTTTTGAGTAAGACATTAGCCATATTTAGATTTGTCCTAGTCATTTTTTAACAGCAGTTCGTCATTCTGACAAATATCTCTATGACTAAACTGGAATATCTACCACAGACTTAGCCTCGGAGCATAACGATTATAAGTGTAGGGTTTTCCCTTCTTACCATGGCATAAAAGGTATTACTCTTTGGTCGCTAATATGTTAGTATGTATGCATACTGTGCACAACCATGTCAGTATACTATGACAAGTTATGCCACATCTAGTAGCCGTTTAACTCTTTACTCCTTAAGGACGGATGTCGCCAAAAGATGACATGTGTCATCATGATGCCCCAATGCAGCCTGGCAAGCAACTCATTGGTGCATCATGTTGACCCTTCAGGAATGTCTGAACCCTGTAAGTTTGGCATGATGCTTGAGTGCAGCACTGGCATTATACTTGCCAGGGCTGCATTCATGCATGATGATGACCAAAGACACGATGCATGATGTTATCATGCCATCCTGAAAGGGTTGAGGTTGGCACAATGCCACCAGTCTTCATGCTAATTGATAATTATAATTCAATGATAAAGCATATGGGCGGTGTTGCATTGTTGCATCATGCAGGCCCTTTGGGTTTGTCTCAACCCCAAGGGACAGAATCATGCTTGAGCGCAGCACTTGTACGTTCCTCTCCAGGACCCCCGTTTGTATCATAACAATCAAAGGTCAAAGTGTATTAAAAAATGATGCGGCCCTTAAAGGCTATGCTTTTCCCTTTCATGTTGTCAAGTAAGCCGATATCATTGAAATCTTAACTATTTATCCCCATAGAAGGTCCCTATTAATGAACTGATGATCGGAAAGGCCACTGCTGCTTGGTTCATTAAGCTTGAAAGGCCACTTTGTAATTATCATTCACAATAACCCTTTCAGGACGGCATGATACCTTATTGCATCATGCCCTTGGTCGTCATGATGCCTGAATGCAGCCCTGGCGAGTAAGTTGCCAGGGCTGCATTTAAGCATCATGCCGACCCTATAATTATGTGACCAAAGGGTTGGCATGATGCACCCATGCACCGTCGACGAGTTACTTACTGCACTCTAAGAAAAGTGTGTTATGGTTACATGCTTTTTTGAAGCCACTTTTAACAAACTTTTATATTGTAACACACTACACGCTACTCAAAGTGTGTTGATCCCAAAAGTGTGTTACTCTGTTACGCTACTCAAAGTGTGTTACTCTGTTAATGCATGTTCCCACAACACACATATTTTAGAGTGTGGGGCTACATAGGTGTATCATGACGACAAATGTCATCTTGTCCTTAAAGTGTTAATAAACATAATATATTGCTTTAAGGTGCTGTGCCCTCATAGGGATGCATGACTGCATCTCTTGCAATAGCACTCGTCCTGGAGGGGGGGGGTACATTCCTGAAGAGTCAAGATGACGCATGAATACAGCAGTGGCTATTTATTATAAATGCAGGGCTGCATTGATATGAATGGCAGCGCACATGAAAGCAATATGTTGACCTTAACATTTGAAGAATATCTCCTATTAGCAGAACAGGACTGCCACTGTGTGGTAAAGTATGAAACATGCCTTAACTATTATCTTGAAACTACTCTGAAAACCATGGCCTGGGTGAAGGTGTTCTCTGCTGATGACCAGTTGAGGACATACCCACTATTCTAGTACGCGCTAAGTGAGCTGTCCTTGTACTCACTACCTAGGGTGTACTATATAATGGCCTGTCCACTAGCATCAGTTAATAATGTAAGCATTTATATATGATTTCTCTTATAGTCCAGATTCATTATATGTCATGTATGGTACCATTGAAAAGAGAACATCTGACTCTATACACCAGTCGATTTACAAACTGCAATCATTCATATTCATTTAAAAATGCATTGAACATAGCAGAGCATAACATATTCTTACAGAGAGCCAGCATAATCCATTTCAAAATTTTCTGTTAGATTTGCTGATAAAATCAAAACATACAGAGTAGTAGCCAAAACACTGCTCTATCACTCTGCATTTTGGATGTGTCTCTTAATGGAATGGTAAGGCCGCAAATTAGGAAACTATGAGAAAAAGTGGGATGCTCTCCCTAATCTATACATTCATTGGTGGTATAGATGATATCCATTCTTTTGAGAACAATTATGCTAAAATCTTGTCGAAACCGAACAATAATGCTAAAATCTTGTACATAATTTATTTGTTAAAATATTCTGTCGGAATCTTGTCTTTCAGGATTTCTTGGCATTATAATTATAGAAAAGGTCCACATGTACTGGGATTATTTTGCCAAAATAAAATTTAACAAAAACAACAACAGCATCGGTCTTCAATGCATTTGAATGCACACACTGGTGCATTCATGAGTGTCTTGCGACTGCTGCATTCATGCACCATAGCTCGTTGGCATAGGAAAAGTGGGGGCAAGTAGATGAGCCAGAGCTGCATCAAAGCACCATGACAACAAACACATACCGGCGCATTTAAGCACTATGAAGCCCTTAGCTGGTTAAATAACAATGCTAATTCTAAGCTTTCAAGTAAGGCCTAATATCATAATAATGTACAAGAGTTAGGGAATTTGATTAGATTTCAAAAGGTTACAGACGGGGCTCAATTAGATCAGCTCTTGTCATGTTTAATTATCTGTTGTAATAGTTAGTATGTACTTATTATAGTCAAGCATCTTATAAGTACGCCCGGCATTTATTTCAAAGCTTGTAAACACACAATGACAATTGATGGACCCATGAACATTATTTCCTTTTTTTCTTTCGCAACTTTTACAAAGAGCTATATGGAATTTAAATTTTGGAAAATATAAAACGTTATTGATTCTTTAATGCAACTGTTTAAAAATACATTAAAATATCCCTTTAAGGTGGCTAGACCCCATTGCAAACACGTTAATTGCGCAGGTCAGTGCGCATATGCACATGTAGTTGTCTCAGAAGACACCAGGGGTACTTTTGGTCATATTTTTATATATCAGATATATATTTTCATGTATTGTCAAAATTACCCTCCAAGACCTGACCGAGCCTTGAACCCAGGATCTCCGGCATGTGAGTCTAATGCTTTACCCCTACTCTACTGGGGCTCTGGTAGTAGGCATGCTGAAAGCTGTACCTATACCACACCAATACTGTGTGCTGCATTTATACATTTTTTATTTCAAACACCAAAAACCTTTAAAATATGCAGGGGACCATATGTTCAAAATATAGTTTTTGGATGTAAAAGAATATAAACTATATCCTGAGTGAACTATAGGGAAATTTAATTATTAAAGATGCTATTTCATGCACATTATGTACTATCTCAATATGATCCTATTACAGATCACTCCAAACATAAAGCCAGATATCTCAGAAACTAGCTTGGGACCCCCCTATTTTCTTTACACCATTTGAGACTACTTATAATATGGGCCTCATGGCGAAAATCCTGATGAAATCTAATTACTTCTACACTATGGGGACTACCCACCTTAACAGAAAATAATTATGTCTTACAGAGCTTTATGTATGCTAGAGATCCTCTTAAATATAAAGATCTTTTTTATTTCATCACACACGGCCGATTATATCATACTTGGAGATATTCTGAATGCAATTATCGAAAAGCTTGGATTCGTTTAGGGGGAGTATAGGTGAACTTCAAATGGCAGTTTGGAAAGCCAAATGTATGAACTTCGAAGTTCAACAGCTATATTCTGTTACTAAATCTGGTTGCCATGTAGATATATTATGTTGTAGGCACACAGAGACATGCCTGTGGTCGTGATGAAGCGTCAGAAGGGAGTCCAGGTTGCCTCCAAAATAACTCCCCTATCTAGGGGAACCCTAGTCCTTATGTGACTCCCTTAGGTGAGTCAGGAATCTATGTCACTCCCTTAGGTGAGTCAAGAGGCTAGGTGACTCCCCTAGGTGATTCCCAATGCTAATCCAGGGAGTCACATAGGCTCCCTTAGGTAGCCTGGGTTCCCCTAAAGAGGGGAGACATTCTGGAGGCAACCTGGACTCCTTTTCACGCTGCTTCTTTTCTCTGGGCAACTATGGGCCAACGCTGAAAATGTTCACCCTTCTTCAATGAGGAGCAATTTATAGCACAATAGTGATGGAAGCACCTCAGGGCAGGAGGAGCAGCTCTAGTGGTGGAGTCATGGATGTAGACGATGTCTGGAGAAGTGGGTAGATATTGGATAACTCACTGTAAACATAAAGTGGCATTCTCACCGAGCATTTCCCACTCACAATTCTAGCACTGTTCCAGTCTGCTATGTGGTAAGTGCGAGTGGTGATAATGCCCCTTTAACTAGAAATTGATACCACCAGTATATGGAGCAATTTCAATCACAATGCTAGAGTGGTTATTGGCACGTAAATAACGCAAATGTGAAATGAATAAAGAAGAGGTGCATGCCTAGAACTTTCTGTGTTACCAAACAATTTGGAAAATCTAGAAGTGGGGCCAGTGCAGTGATGTAATGCGTATGGATGTGTGGGTGCGATGGGCAGTCTGTAGTGTATACTGGAGGATTTTATATAAAGTGTAGTGAACCTACTTTCGTCTGAATAGTATTTATCTAATAATATGTGAGATGAAAGAACAGGGTCGACAACAGTTTGATTACAGTGTTCAGGTTGCAATAGAATGTTCTTTATTCCGGAACCTAGACAGATAAGCTAATCACTTCGGAACTCCTTAGAGTTCGGACCCAATGTCAGGTAAGTTGGCAATACAGTTTGCTTGCCTCAGCACGAGCAGTGCGGTGGTTAGCCTAACACTAGTTGGCGGGTCCTCCCGGATGCCAGCACTAATAGGCAACCAGCCTACATACACATATGCAGACCGGAAGCCTGCAGCGACCTCTGGCCATACCCTAAGGCCAAGACAGGTGCTACCACCTGCCGCCAGCCTGAAGGGTTCAGACAGAGTTTGCAGCACGACGTCCAACAGAACCCACAATAATGTTATACCATAAGACCGGCCCCTACAAAAGGTAGGGTGGCCGGAGGGTTTTTAGATATCTATCAAAAATGTATACATGTTATATGTACAGAAAGCCTCAAAACTCGCATTTAACAAACTATCTTTATCATGTTAAGGCAGTAACTAGGGAGCTGATTGTAGCTGATTAAAAATCCCTCATCCCCCGAACCATTCTGACAGATCTGAACATCTGCATAGGATAGACATGCCATGCCTTTATCTCACTCATAGCCCTTTCATGCTACAGTGTCTAAGGAGTGAACTAAGATTTCCTATACAACCCTATGACAGGGGAGGCCCTCTAGTGTTATATATATGATGTAAATGCTTGAGATTGGGGTCTCAGACCCCAACATGACCCCCAGGAGATGCCCTGACGCTGGCAGGTGGTAGGTTGTATCATTTCCATTCCAAAAGCATCATTTTCACCTCATTTAGCTCTATTTTCAGTAGTCTACCGTAATCTACCAATTAAGGAGTTCTAGAAAAATAATTGAGCTAAAGATACATAATTTTAGGAGGCTTATCTATGTAAAATATGATTGTCGCAAGTAACTTTAGGACCTCCCATGACATGCCTGCATACAAGACGCTTCAAACAAAAAAAGAATTTGGTTGATACATGGATTTTTCATCAAAAAGTGTCAATTCTCCCAGAGGATAGGTTCAAGAGATCACCCAGTAATAGAGCTCAAGGCAGACTCAAAATCTGAAGGTCTGTCAAGATTGCTCTTAAATTACATTATGTAATACAAATTATGATGCTAATTCCAGCTTATGTATGAAGGATCCATTCGAGATCTCTTGATACCAAGTTACTAGAGGTCTCTATCTGTTCCCTAGCCAAAGTGAGAGGCCATCATAAAAGGGTCACTTAACATAGGATCAGATATAGATTGAGCGACCAGCTAGAGCCTCCGGCCACCCTACAAAAGGATGTATTCCACTGCTGCAAATAGGTGGTGAGTTTATTGTCAGATGAAAGTTCACAATGTTAAACTTATGGAAGCATCTCGTGCGATGACATAATCACAGCTGATTTACATCAGTAGAATTCATTCGCAAGGAAAACATCTTGGACCCTCTAGAGGGATACTGGATAATTTCCAAGCACTTGCGTGGATATCCACCACCCCTTTCACCCTTTTTATCATCATTAAAATACTGCTAACAATTCCGTTAACACAAGCACGTGCACAACAGGTTGCAATATCGATGTGCACCCTGTGCATGGTGTTCCAATACGAATGTGCACCCTGTGCATGGTGTTCCAATATAAATGTGCACCCTGTGTATGGTGTTCCAATATGAATGTGCACCCTGTGCATGGTGTTCCTTTACGAATGTGCAAAGTGTGCATGGTGTTCTGTTACAAATGTGCACAGTGTGCATGTGTTCCCATACGATGTTCGGAACCTACTGTGCGCGTGCGTGTGCTAACATTAAGGCAAATTCAACTCCATACACTCAAAGAGTGACTTTTGATATTGTTGTTCTTCCTCGTTGATATAGCAAAATGCTTGTAAAAAAATGTCTGTCATGTTCGGATATGCTATGAGAAGGGGGCTCGTTTATTCAATGGCAAGATGTTATCCTATTGTAAATCAATGACAATGATTTCATCCTGTGAACAGCTACACCAGATACATTCACAAATACTTGCTTCAATCTGTATAAAACCTAGGGACACACAGTATAGATAACACTGTAGACTATGTACATTCACATTCGGAATCTATACAAATGTTTCAATTCAATGCGCTCATGTTGCTCATTGTAGCTTTACAAATACTAGTTCACAGTTTCAACAACAGACGAGAAGTATATGTATTAGGGATTGTTCATTTTTTAACAACAGGGGGAGTGGTGGATTTCGGAGTAGGGGTGGTAAAAATGTCGACCTCTTCACCAGGCGAGGAATAAAGTATTTCAACCCCTCATAGGAGGGGGCAAACATTTTGCAAATGCTTATGCGTTACCATGCCTCAAATTTGGTGCCCAACATTTTTTACCCCTGGGAGGGGGAGCGAAAAAATGTTGCACTCCCACAAAAAATCTCATCGCCCTCGCCGTTAAAAAATTAGCACTCCCTCAAGTATCATTAATGGGAGTAGTATCTATATAGAACCAGCTTCTATATAGTGTTTATTTGGTTGATGCAGATGTGTGCAAATGTGTGGGAAACAGACGGCTAAAAGGATACACAATAGCACATGACTATTGATAACATCGACATACAACACAGTCCACATTTTGATCTCCCTGTACAAATTGAATACTCACATACTTCTTCTCAGCTGCTTGTTACACCATAAAAAGGTGGTTGCCATTTTTGTAGGTGTACAGTAGGTTCACTGTAGGTGTACAGTTTGTTGTAGCTAAACAGTAGCATCTACTGTAAATCTACAGTAGGATTCCACTGTAAATTCATTCTACAGTAGATTCTACTCTATATCAACAGTATATATTGTGTGCCTACACTTACTATTTACAGTGTACCTCCTTAAGGGCCGCATAATGTTTTAATTCATTATGCCTTTTATTGTCATAATGCATGAATATTTGCCGCAGGTCCATCCGCTAGAGATGCAATCATGCATCATGACGACCATTAGTGAGTGTATCATGCATCATGACAACAATGTTGATTATTATTAATTGAAGCACAATGTGGCCCGTAAAGCATCATTACCAGAGAGGGCGTGTCTTTTTCCTTTAAAAAAATATGCCTTTTCGGGATGAAGACACACATTGAGCACTTTTGTAGGAGTCCAAATGACCTTTTATTGCTTAAAACTATATCTTTTGAAGTATTAAGAGATTTTCGTGGATTAAAGGCCCCACAGTTTGCTAATTGTGAAAGAAGGAGAGGGTTATTCCTGAGGGACCGGGGATACCCCATCTATGGTTAATGTAACAGAAGCAGTACTTCATCCTGTGGGTAATCCTAATGTCCCACGCCTACCACAAACAGATTAGTATTGTGGACCACAGGGAGGAGGGGATGGATACTAGGCCTAGACTGATTTCTGAGTATTGTCTACTACAATGATGATAAAGATGAATAGTTCACTTCCAGCCTTGTGTATCCCTTTAACCCTCTAAAGATGGAATGACACCTTAATGCATCATGCCCTTGTTTGTCGTGATGCATGAATGCAGCCCTGGCGAGTGACTCACTAGTACTGCATTCATGCATCATGCCAAGCCTGTGCGGTTGACACATTCCTGAAGGCTCGGTATGATGCACCAAACCAGGACGTACAAATCGGGCTCAAACCGAAGACTCATATACACAAGTATACCATAGGCATGTAGGTATTCTAGACCCTGCCATAGGTTTATAAAACTGTATGTATACAGTTTTACCTATGGTGAGATGGAAATAATTATAAACTCCTGCTCCAGTCTCCCTTGTTATTCTTTACTAAAGGGAACACTCACAGGCCTCCCTTTTGGCGGGCAATTCAAATATGGGGTACCAGTGTATGATCGGATGGTGGGAATTACCCGAAAATATCACAGAGTGGAGCCCCAGTTTCTGACAATGAGGAGCATACTACATGAGAGCGTGTGCGTGTGTGTGGATGGTGTAGATAGGATGTGAATTGACGTGCCTTAATCTGGTATCATTAGGTGGATTGTTACTTTATTACATGGTGGTACGGCCTTCTTTATGCTAACCCTCTGGGAGCTCCGTACTCCATGCCCCCATGGAGTACGGTGTTGCCATACTCCATGGCCTCCAAATTTGTTGATTTTCTTCATTTGAAGACTGTAGGGCTATGTAACGAACACAAAACCCCACTTATTAACATACATGTACATCATACATCACTCGTTGAAGCTGGGTCATATCACACTCAGCCTTGGGCATCTTGTGATATTACCCAGTTTCAACTTGTGAAGTATGATGTGCATACATTGTATGTCAATGGTGTGGGGTTTTGTCTTTATACCACATTGTGGTGTAGCTGTAGGTCAATCCAAAGATCCGTACTCCATGAGGGCATGGAGTATGGAGGTCCCATAGGCTTAGCATAGAGAAGGCCGTACCACTATGTAATAAAACCTACAGTATAAACTACTGGACATATCTTTCTCTCTTTCTCTGTCTGACTGTATGTCTATTTCTGTCTGCCTATGCCTCTGTCTGCCTGTCTGTCTGTATGTATGTGTCTCTGTCTCTCTGTCTCTGCCTCTGTCTCTGTCTCTCTCTGTCTCTGTCTCTCTCTGTCTCTGTCTCTTTCTCTGCCTATCTCTCTCTCCCGGCTCTCCCCATTCTGTCTCTGTATCTATCTCTCACTCCCTGTCTCTCTTCCTCTCCACTCTCCCCCTCACTCCCCCCTCGTGCTGTTTGACTTATAAAGCCGCAGAGTACTTAATTAATATTGTTGATGCGGGGTATGTACCCGCCCATCTGGCAACCGCAGCTACAACCCGGCCTGAAAAGCCGCCAACAGCCGTGACGTCACGACCACAGTACAACTGGCGCCAAGACCAACTTTAACATCTGGTTTCATTATTTCTATTTTTATTTTCACGGAGAAAGCATGTCTAGGATTCTTAATATCCTCACAGTTAACTGCTGGTCTATCCGCCCCCGCTTTTACCACCTACCATAAAACGCCTATCAGAGAAAAGCATTAACCCTTTAACGCCACTCGGTGTTCTAATGTACTATGCCTTTTACCGTCGTGATGTATTAATGCAGCTGTAGTAGGTGTACTATAGCATGCATCGATGCATCATGCTGAACCTTTGGGAGTTAATCAACGAATAGGGCCAGCATGATGCTTGAATACCAGTCTTGTGAGTTACTCACCAGAAACTGCACTGTGAGGCAATATTATGACTGCCACCGTGCTCTATCTTAAGTTCATGGTCGAACATTAAAGGAGCTAATAATTCCCAGTTTATAACTATTTCTTTTTTAAAAGGTTCACCACAGTGGGAAAATGCACACCTTGTAATTTTAGGAACAAGCTATATTCCGCATTAGCTAGATGATCACTGTACAGCGCCATCTTGTCTGGTACCAGTGCTCTTGCCTCTACTAACTATAGAAGCCTGCTGATTAGCTGAAGCTGGTTCCTGTCATAACCGAAATTTGGTGTTTTAGGGGTCATAAACCTTTCAAGTATAAACCTCTATTGTGGGTCCTTAGGTCACCTATTCAGATTGGGGGAGTGGTTAGGACTCTGACCTACCAATCCATGCATCATGGGTTCAAATCCATGTCAAGGCTATTTTGTTCACACACAATTTTAAGATGTATTTTGGTAGGTCAAAAATTGTGATAGTATACAACTCGGTTGTAAAGATCCTTAACACCTAAAATCTAAGATCTCAAATGGTTTTGTATTGTTGCATTGGGTTTTCTTTGTAAATAATATTACTATCTCTTACCAACTATAAAAAAAAAGATATGTTGCCTTGGCATGGATTTGAACTTATTACCCCTGGTTTGATTGGCCAGTGTCATAACCACTCCCCCAATGCAACCAGGTGGCATGAGATATATTCAAATACAACTGATGGCTCAGGCTCATGACTTTGCAACAATTGAAAGTGAAAAAAAACTAAAAAAATAATTTTAGTTTCCTCATTAATTCTCAATTGCAATAGGAAATATAGGTGTTTGAGAACATGCACATGAAATTTTATGATATAGCTATTATTATTTCTTAGGGAATTATGACCACGAAAATACCATGTATAATCTCACATTTCAACCATGTCCAAAAGATTTATTAATTTTCACATAAAAGGGGCTGTTGCTAAGCAACCGTTTAAAATAGACACAAATAAATGTGTTCATTGGAATCCCTGACATCGAATTAGGGGGGGTAGGTAGTATTGTATTTATTGTAGGATGGATATTGCCGATGCTGTGGCCTGCCATATGTTAAAATCTCTTGTACTTCATATGGCTACATATGGCGCCATGTAGCGTAACGGACGCGTAACGGACGTGTAACGGACACCTTAACATGGTCGTTTTGTGACATTTTGCTTAAATCCTTGTAATTCAGTCAAAAATATGTATTTTTAATCCCAAAAAGTGTCGATTTATATCAGCAAAATATCCCCATTCCATATTGAACATTTTCCTTAATGTCCGTCCATTGCTTATTTTTTTTTTTGTTTTTCTAAGAAAAATAATGTGGACATTATTTCATTTGAATGAATAACCGATTTTTTTGAAAAAACATAGAAAACTCAGAAATTAACAGAAAAAATATGTAACTACATCATTAAAATGTTGGGATCTTGACTTTTATTGTAAAATAGGAAAGTGCATCATAAATTTACTAAATCTGATTAAATTTTGGGAATGAAAAATAAGTTTCACTTTGTGACATTTTTCCATGGGGCTTCTGTAGTATATCCATGAGCCTGAGCCTGATGCATAACCATTTTAGATTACACTATAAATATTAATCTTGTGTAAAGGATCTTTAAAACCGAATTGTATACTATCACAATTTTTGACCTACCAAAAATACATGTTAAAATTATGTGTGAACAAAAAAGCCTAGACATGGATTTGAACTCATGACCCATTGATTGGCAGGCCAGAGTCCTAACCACTCCCCCAATCTGAACAGATGACCTAAGGACCCACAATAGAGGGCTATAACTGAAAGGTTTATGACCCCTAAAACTCCGATTTTGGACATGACAGGAACCAGCTTCAGCTAAAGGTCTCACAAGGTAGAATTACTGCATCCTGCTAGTGCCCTATATAAAAGCTATTAACGTATGCTCCTATATCGGCAGTAATTCACCTGCAGTGCATTCCAGCATCATGTTGACCCTGTGGCTGATACACTCCTTGGGGTTAAGCACAAGGTTATAATATTGTAATCATTATGTTGCTGTTTTTCTTACGCCGATGACTGCGACGCTCCTCTCTACTAACAGAAGAATTACCCCCCCCCCCCACCTCCATCCGGCAACTACAGAAAAATTTCATTTTAAGAAATGGTGGCTTCCACCCACACTGTAAATGGTTGGTGTAGGTACACTGTAGAATCTACTGTAGATCTACAGTAGATTCTACTGTACAATGGTTTTACAGTAGAATCTACTGTACATAAATTTACATTATACTGTTTACCTACAATAACCTGTAGATATACTGTACACCTACAGAGGTACCAACATTTTACAGTGCGCCCCGCCCAACCACCTCACGACCATAAGGCTGGATAGGCAAAATAGTTTAACTACTTATCCAGGATAAGTAAAGGAAATACAATCAAAGTAACAAGATGTGTCACCTAGAATTAATTCAAACTAAACGTGTTCTGTCTGAATCTCCCATATCCCTCCCACACTCCAATTGGCCTCTTTTAAAGTATACCGTCCTCTTCATCTGGCAATACAAAACATTGTCCCTCACCTACTCTCATTTTAATTATGCATGTCAATCAACCCTTCATGGACGGATGTCGCTAAAAGATGACATTTGTCGTCATAATGCATCAATGCAGCTCTGGTGAGTAATTCGACGGTGCAGTATTGGCTGATCATGTCGACCCTTTGGGAGTGTCTCAACCACATCAAGTCAGCATAATGCTTGAATGCAGCCCTGACGAGTTACTTACTGGGGTTCCACGACGACCAAGGGCATGATTCATTAAGCCGTCATGCCGTCATTAAAGGATTAAGAACAGCAAAGTGTTTAATTACAATACAACCCTTTTTCTTCATGCGTTTTGAATGCAGCACAACCGAGCAACTCGCCAAGGCTGCATTCAAGCATCAGATCGACCCTAGCGGTTGATACACTCCCACAGGATCTGCATGATACATCAATGATACCCATGGGAGTTAGTCACAAACGCAATAGTCTTTCATGGTAATAAATAAACATAAAGCACAATGCTATACCTAAGGCCAAAAAAGGGTATGTTTCTATGGTGGCCCAGGAGGCTCACGTAAAAAAATAATTTAAAAGTAAAAATATTTTTTTCAAAGTGAAGTTTTTTTCTCAAAGTGAAGTTTTTTTTTCAAAGTGAAGTTTTTTTTTCAAAGTGGAGTTTTTTTTTCAAAGTGAAGTGTTTTTTTTCAAAGTGAAGTTTTTTTCTTCAAAGTGATGGTTTTTTTTTCAAAGTGGAGTTTTTTTTTCAAAGTGATTTTTTTTTTTCTAAGTGATGTTTTTTTTTCAAAGAATTTCTTTTTTTTTTTTACCTATATTCTCGCCAAATTGGCCAATTTACCAAAAAAAAATCGAGTTTTTTTTAATCTGACCCATTTTCTCGCCAAATTAGCCAATTTCCCGAAAAATCAACTTTTTTGAGATTCTGACCCATTTTCTCGCCAAATCGACAAATTTCCCCAAAAATCGACTTTTTGAGCTTCTGACATATTTTCTCGCCAAATTGGCCAATTTCCTGAATATCAACTTTTTAGTGTTTTTTGGCATGTTTGAAAATGGGCCAATGGGCCAATGGGCCAATATTCTGCCGTTCTCATGCAGGCTTATCACCTGGTCTCATAGGATCCAATGAATGCCCACATAAACATACTCCATTCCATTGTCAAAAGATAGCTGTCACAAGGTGTCACAGGGGGCCAGTCACAGGGGCCAGTCACAGGGGCCAGTCACAGGGGCCAGTCACGGGGGCCAGTTACAGCGGCCAAATGGCCTCTCAACAGGCAAATTGACCACTCAACAGGCAGCTATCACCTGGCATCCTACATAACAATGCTATAATATGTTGAGTCTCAATGTTAAAGGATACCTGTCATACATTTTTACCGGGCCAAAGGGCCAATTTCTTGGGAAAGGGCCACTTGACAGGGGCCAATGGGCAAGGATGTCTTTATCCCGAGGCCAGTTATCATGCGGGCCACTTACCAGGTGTAAATTTCCACACAGGATCCTATAAATTGTCACATGTATTGCATCCCAATGCTAAAGGATAGCTGTCACAAGTTGGCATCCATCAGCTTGACAGTGACAGTGAGTTTTTCATTTTGAAAAAAGTTTTTTTTTTTCTGAAGACAATAAAAAAAAAAAATCTTTGAAAAAAAAACATCACTTTGAAAAAAAAAATCCACTTTGAAAAAAAACACTTCACTTTGAAAAAAAAACTTCACTTTGAAAAAAAAAACTCCACTTTCAAAAAAAAACTTCACTTTCAAAAAAAAAACTTCACTTTCAAAAAAAAAATTCACTTTTAATTTTTTTTTTTACGTGAGCTTCCTGGGCCACCATATGTTTCTGGTAACATGGGAAGAAATTGTAGGGTCGATAGATCAGACTTTTTTGTTTTATTAATTTACTTTCTAACATGAAAGTACTAACCAGTCTTTCGGAAGACCCTAAAACTGACCAGAAATGGGTAAGAAAATACAAAACTTTCTTCAAAAGTACATAGAATCACGTAGGGTCGGCCTTGTTTTGATAGGGTCGGTCAAGTAACCTGTGACAAACCTTTATTTTTTTGGCCTAAAGCGTCAGCTAGATTGTTAGGGCGGGGGATACTTACAAGTGCCGCCCCCTCCCCGGGGTACATACAGCTTTCTCTATATGTAATGGATCTGCAGACAAGCCATTAGTCCTTTAAGGATCGCAAAGTGCTTTAATGTGCCATGCCTGTGGTCGTCATGATGCATGAATGCAGCCCCGGTGTGTCTACTCACATGGCCTGTATTTATGCATCCGGCCGACCCTTTGGTAGTGTTTTAACCCCATAGAGTCGACATAATACATGCATGCAGCACTTATGACTTGACCTATTGGGGCTGCATGAATGCATCATGACGACCAAGGGCATGATGCATTAATGCACTGTTCTGCCCTTAAAGGGTTACCGGCTGCAGCTGCTGACAACCAATCAGAATGCGGCTCTCTGACAACTGACGGGGGACGTGCACAGTGCTCCCACACTGGGTATTCGCGTCTTCGTCATTTGTTTGTATCTCTGCCGCAACCTGCATACACAGAAAATCTAAATGTCTTTGCCCTTAGTCTGTAGTGGCTTTCCAAGGTTAGTCATAGGGGCATTGGTCAGGCAGTGCTATTCAAAAATGACTGAGGAATAACAACATAATTATGACTAATGCCTTACTCAAAAGGGCTTAGCCTAAAACTCATTGAAACGGAGAAGACTAGGTTATTAACCTAGATTAGATAACCTATATAGGAAGCCAACAAACTTGCATTTGGTTAGGCTATAGTGGCTGAGAAATTGGTTGTATAGGGAGTCAAAGAATATTAGTGCAGACATGTACAGTCAATAGAAAGGATTAGACATTCATGCCCTCAAAACTGAACCACTATCTTTCCCATTGTCTAATGGGTGCGGCCATTGCTTGGTGTTAGTACTGGCAAGATACACTGTCAGAAGTATTCTGGGTCTCCAAACCCAAAAAGATACGTTCCTTTACACTGTACATCTACGGGATAACTCACTGTGCAGCTACACTAACTTCTGACAGTGTATGCACTGATAAAATAGCATAAGCACCCAACTGTAGCCTATGAAAATTCCCCAGGAAATGGATGAAAGTACTTGACTGGTCTAAAATGTATTTCACTTTTCAGAAATGTTGTTGATAAAGTTTTTGAACATTTCTGAAGCATGACCGACAAAATCCTAAATATGACCCCAAAATCCTGCATTCCAATATATACTATTAGAAAGCTAATTGTCCTGGAAATCTTCTTATATGAAATGTTAGCAAACATAGCCACTACAGACAATTTTATGAGGATTCTGCTAAAACCAAAGTAAACACAACTTTATTATGAAAAAGTCACCCTTTCTTGGTGCATTGGTCTATAGTTCCCTACAGCGCAAGGACATTGGAAATAGTGTCTCAGTCAGTGTACATTGTTTGAGTAAAGCTGTGTATGTAGAGTACCATTTGGGTTGACGGGGTTCTTCCGATGCTCTCTGTTCACAAACATCCCATAATGAGATTTGTTGACACAAACAAGACTTTTTTCTTTTTTTTCTGATTTATCCAAGACTTACTTACACTTATCCTTATAAATGACAAAGTGGCTAGTCAATTACCATAATGGCAACCATTCACTTGGCCTTTATATATATATATATATATATATATATATATATATATATATATATATATATATATATATATATATATATATATACAGAATTCATATCTATCAGAGGAATGCATGGCTTGATTGGCCATATAGATCTCAGTGGGCAGTGGGTATTACAGTTATGGCCACCACCCACTGGGCTCTTATTGTCTGAAGCTACATATAATTATAGAGAACAAGTGAGAGTCAGCTGGACTCACATGCCAGTCAGGTCTGTGTCTCCAAAAGCACCCTCTGGCAGTGCTGGACTCTCTGTACAGTCGAAGTCGGGCAATGCTGGACCCTCGTTTATGAGAGTTCAACACCACCTGACTTTCATGCTCAAGGGTAGTCTGGCAATGCTGGACTGTACATAGAGTGAGATAGTAGAGTAAATATGTAACAATTTCAGCAGGTATTTGGCACCTCTGGCAGAAAACATGAAAAGTTGCACACAGGGTCTTTACATAATACTGAACTCATATCAAAGAGGATACATGATTTTTGAAGAGTATTTCCACATGAAAATATACATTAAACTCAAAAAGTATGAAAATGAAGAATAAACCAATAAAATATCACACATGTTAATTAGAAGGGCTTACACCTTCTAATATGGGTAAACTAGGGTAATATGATAATGCTGATTCCAAATCTGCTATCTGTATGATGGTATCTAGAAATGATCAAGGTCAGAATCAAGGTCAAAGGTCAGAAATCCACTAAACATCAATACATGTATAAGAAAACACTAGCATGGTCATCTGCTCTGTCTCTTTGGATGCCTGCCTGTGTGTGTCTGTCTATATGTCTGTCTGTGTGTCCCTTCACTGATAAAAATACCCATCTGCCCATAGTCAGTAGTGACTATACCACAATATTTTGGCTCCTGTAGTCAGGGGACTATACAACTTAGCCACATATCAGTCATAAGGATAGACAGGAGTGACTATATTTTGATCACACAAATTGATGATGTCACAGGAATGTGTGCAAGGAAGCAGTAAGGATTCAAAATTGAATGCTCAACTGACTTTAGGTAGGCACATCTTATTCATCTAAATCACTCCCCTACACATTTCCCTGTGCATTAGATTGTGTGCAAATGTTGCGCATGCTTACATCATAGAACACATAGATTCTCAAGTTTGATTAAAATTAGCATGTGCTTTTGTCCTAATTCTGATCATGTAATGGTGGATCTCTAGGCATCCGGACTAGGATGTACAGAAGTTGACTGGATAAAGGGTCATAGTGTGCTAGGCATATGCCCCATCTCATCTACCTCTTACAGCGGTGCTAGGACAGGTACCCCTGCCCAGTAAACAAATAGCGTTATACACCATTTTATAATGTTATATAACGTTATATGTCAACATTTTTCTAAGGCTCTTTAGTATGACATAACGTTATGTGTTTAAAACGTTATTTTGACGTAAAATAACGTTTTTTTGTTAGCTGGGTGGACATTTACCCCTGGACATCTAGTCCTTGGACATCTACCCCCTAGAACTTTTATCCCCTTGGACATCTATTCCCTGGAATTCCAACCCCTTGGACACCTAGCCCCTGGGGCATCCACCCCCTTGGAACCTACCCCTGGACATCAACCCCCTGGACATCTAGCCCTTGCGACATCTATCCCATAGGACATCTATCCCCTAGGACTTTGATCCCCTTGGACATCTATCCCCTGGACATTTACCCCATTACAACTTCTACCCCCTAGGACATCCACCCCCTTGGACACCTACCTCTGGACATCTCCCCCTGGGACATCTACCCCCTTTACCCTCTAGGACTTGTACCTCATCAAGCCCCTGCACTTGCCCATATGGTTGAGTCATATTATGTGGGGGTGAGGTGTGAGGGGGTAGATTTCTCCAGGGGTAGAAGTCCTAGAAAGTAAAGGTTCAGGGGGTAGATGTGCGAGGGAGTGGATGTCCTGAGGGGTAGAAGTCCTAGGGGGTAAAAGGCCTGAGGGGGTTAAGTCCAAGGGTTAGAAGGCCAAAGGGGTAAAAATCCTATGGGATAGATATCCTTGGGAGTAGATGCCCTAGGGGGTAGATGGTAGGCCCTGGGGTAGATTCTAAGGGGTAGACTCTAAGGGGATCCTTGCCCCGACAGCCTTCCGGTGCACTCCAAAGTACTGTAATACCCTGCTTTGCCACACCCAACCTTGTCCTGCCTTGCTCTACTCTGCTCTACTCTATTTGACTGTGCTCTGCCTATTCTGCCTTACTCTGCCTGGCTCTATTAAACATGACTATGCTCTGCCTTGCTCTACCTGATATTGCCTTACCCTGCATCACTCTACCTTGCACTGCCCTGCTCTTCTTTACATTACTATGCTTTGCCTTCTTCTGCCTTACCCTACATTACTCTGCCTTTTTCTACCCTGCTCTACTCTTCATTACTCTGCTGCTCTGCCTTGCCCTGCTTTACTCTGCCAGCTGGCTCTATTCTACATTACACTGCTCTGCCTCACTCTGCCCTGCTTTACATTACACTTCTCTGCCTTGCTTTGCCCTTCTCTGCTTTACATTGCTCAGCTCTGCTTTACCTTGTCCTGCTCTGCCTTGCTCTACTCTATGTTACTGTGCTCTGCCTTGATCTGGCCTGCTCTACTCTATATTACTCTGCTCTGCTTTGTCCTGCCTAACTCTGCCTGGTTCTATTTTACATTACTCTGCTCTGCCTTACTCTGCCCTAGAGAGTATGCAAGACATATCTACCCAATAACCAGTAATATATATGACATACCGTAGTGGCTTGAATAAGCGCACCTGCGCTTATTAATTTCAATGGAACTGCGCTTATACAAGACCTGCGCTTATTCAAGATACAAAAATGGCCTAAATTTTCATTTCAATACCCTCATTTACCCTGCGCTTTTTCAAGACCTGCGCTTATTTGAGACCCCTGCGCTTATTCAAGCCACTACGGTACATGTATGTTTACATTTACATGACCGAACACCAACATCCATGTGAGCAATATTATCCTGTCTTTCTCTGAAAAGTGCTAAGTATGTACATGCATTAAGGACAATGGTTAAGGATTAAATGGAATGAATTATGCCATTAGGACTGTTAGTTTATGATTTATGTCATATAGAAAGGTTTAAACAACCAAGATGTGTTATTTTGATGAGGGTTTGTTGACCTATTATGCACAACAGGTTTGACCAAATGACTCTTTTGGTTAGTAGAAAGCAGTAATGAATGTATGCAAATTATCACCTTATTATGCATAGCCATCCATCCGAACACTACTTTTTTATATGCAATAAATACATGTATATTGGTTTCTATCATTAGGATTATCCTTTGAATTTTATTCCATTCTAAAATAAATAATGTTTATTTTTAAAGAATTAAAAGTAAATTTTTTAATTTATTTTTTCAATGTCATTTTACATGTAGTCACATTGATAAAAACAAATGTATCTTCTTAGAATCTAGTTCAGCACGTCTTAAAACCCCTCTATACCAAATTTCATGCTTTCTGCCGGAAGTGCCAAACCATTTCACATATTTCTTGTACTAAGAGTACAGCTATGCCAGACTCTGGTTACCAAGAGTCCAGCCAAGCTGGACTCACATATGGATGTGAGTCTAGCAATGCTGGACTTTGGCCTCAATGAAAGTCAGACATAGCTGGACCCTCTTCTGTACAGTAAGACTGCTTATTTGCATTTGGGATAATGTTTTAAAATCAATATATGGCCTCCCCAACACCAGTAAAGAAATCCCATACAAAATGATAGTATTGTCCTGAACAGGCAAAGGTCAAATATCACAGACCACCAGTCATATAGGTATGTAACAACATACTGATACATGCATATACCAGCATATGTCAGAGGTGATCCCAGAATCTTAATGTATATTTTCCAATTCCACAAGAACAGTGCCGTATATCCTACCATTAAGCTCAATACTGTATTGTGTCCCCACGTGGTAGCAAACAAAGAAGGCTCAGGATAACTGACCCTCATCCCAAAGTCAGACTTTGCCTGACTGTGGGAAGAAAGTCAGGCTCTGGTATGAAGAAGTGTCTTGCCTGGGGGCCATCCATTAATTACGTACGCACATTTTTGGCCAAAATAGACCCCCCACCCCCCCTGTTGCACCATGTACGCATTTGGACTACCCCCCCCCATGCGTACATACACATTTAGCTTCTACCCCCCCCCCCTCCAATGATAAAATGAAGGGGTCTTATCAAATGTATTGAGGAACTTTTAGTGTTAATAGGTGCGTATGTAGGGGGAGGAACAGACTCCTTTTTGAGGATGTGTATCTTTTAATAGGGGGAGGGGGCGGAGGATTTTCTAAATACATTTCACCTGACCATCCCCACTACCAATACGCTTAAAGCAACCTAGCCCCCCCCCCTCATGATATTGAGAAATATTCGCATTACCCCCGCCCCCACCCCCTCAAGAAAAGAAGCAGCCTATACCTCCCCTAATGATATTGAGAAATACGTCCTACACCCCCGGCATCAAAAAAGTATTAGCGTGTTATGGTTCAAAACATGTACATACACCAACAGTACTGGTTAGGGCAAATTTCCCACTTATCAAAAGGTATACTCTGAGGGGGGGGGGGGGCGACTGGTCAAGCTATGGGGAAGGGTATTTGCAAAAGCAGAACTTAATGGCCCGGGGGGACCGGGGCAAATAGGGGGATTTCATTATGGGTAGTTAGCAGGAGGGGGGTGTCAAAAAACATTTGGCATGTTTGGAAAATCCAAAAGAAATCTTTTTGGATATTTGGACCTAAAAGGTACCAATTGTAGACTAAAATGAGCAATAAAATCGGCCCTATGCGTACACAATGCGTATGCCAAAATGGGCCTAGACCCCCCCCCACCCCCCCTGTACGCATCTGTACGCATTTGGCCTGACCCCCCCACCCCCTCTTCATGCGTATGTAATTAATGGACGGCCCCCTGACTGTCATTCAAGGATCAGGTTGACTCTCAAAAGGGAGGAATCTAATGGGACTATCAAAGGAGGCTCAGATTAATGGAAGTGAAAGTCTAGCAGACTATCTCACCTGAGTCAGGCAGTGCCTGACCCTGGGGAGAGTCCAGCTGACGCTCACATTTTCTCTGTGTATACTCTATGTGACTCCACTGCGAACGGTGACACTAGGATTAAGCGCAGTTATAATTACGGAGACACAAGTTAACGAGGATATATTCAACTGATACATTCTTCACAAAAGCGTGTTTTTTTTATTTTTGGGTCATGGCAAAATTGTTAAATTGAAGTGGGCATTCTGAGAGTATGATCTGGCTGAAGTATCACAAAGCATCCTTCTTACCTGGGTTACACATTAGGGCCTATAATAGGGCCAATAACATGCATCTCAAAAAGCGGGATAACATGATACACTGTGCTGTACTTCCCATTATATATCATTTCTTACTAGGGTGAATCATGCAGGCACCTTTATTTTTTCATGAAAGTCTCAGACGGGACTTATAACATTTGCCTATAACACTGAATCTCAAAAAGCTGGTTGATATGATACCCTGTACTGTACTTCCTTTTACAACGCTGTATCCCGTATGTATTTACTTCTATTGAAATTAGAGCCGATCCTGACAAAGTCACATCGATCATTGTAACTGTGTAAGGAAGGGGACTATGGTAACTGCAGTTACCATATCACACTAGAGTGATCCGCACTGTAGCAGAGTGAATCAAAAGTGGTGATTACACTGTGTGTATTGCATAGTTGTATAGTTACAATAACAAGTACTATGGTAACTGTATGAGGTCGAACAGAACAGTTACCATAGCACACCTGATTCTATAACCCCTTTATACTGCTATTCTAGACAATTCCATGATATATCAGTGGCCCAAATGATAAAGTATGGTACCAGCTGTAACTATACAACTATGCAATACCCATGCTGCTATAAACACAGTGCAATCACCACTTTTGATAATGCTACAGTGCGGATCACTCAAGTGTGATCTGGAAACTGCAGTTACCATAGTCCCCTTCCTCACAGTGATCATTGTTTCTGATAGTAATAGAACAGGGACATTATATATACATGTACAATACCCATGCTTAATTGAAACCATGTGCTTATAAATGTTAATGGAATGGTACTTTATGCTGAAATGAAGAAACTGGGTGAATCTATCCCTGTTTATTGCACAATATTAGTAAAGAATGTTCATTAATAAGAAAGAAATCGGAGAAACAGTCTCTGAATGGTATTCTGACATTTTATCAACACACATATCAACGCTGAAGATCGTTTTCTTTTTTCTGATTCACCTATTGGACGATAAATATTGCCTGAAGTCATACTAACCCTTTAAGAATGGCATAGTGCATTTATGCATCATGACTTGGTCATCATGATACATGAATGCAGCCCTGATGAGTAACTTGCCAGTGATGCATTCAAGCATCATGCCGACCCTATTGGATCGAGACGCTCACGGATGGTTTGAACGATGCGCCAATATAACACTGATGAGTTACTTGCCGGGGCTGTATTGGTTCATCAAAATGTGATCTTTTAGTGACATCTTCAAAGAGTTAACAATACTTATTTGCAATAACTGCTCAGCAGGAACACGACTATTTTTTTTTTAACGTGGATTTATTGGATCTAATCACCCTTTCGGGCGAAAACTAGCTTGGGCGCATTGCCCTTCTGCCGCCAGCACCCCTATCTATACAGAATTCTTTGACGGTCTTTAATATATCCTATTGCTATGACATCCTTATTGAATAAGCTTACTGTGATGAACGTACAAAAGAGGTTTCTTCTAGTTATTACATAAAGTTGGCTGATGAGATGAGATGAGATGAGTGTACATTTGTATATCATATTATATGATTAATTGTTCATAAAGCAACGTGGGTAGTCCTTCTTGATTGCTTGTTTGAATTTCCACAGGGTCTCTATTTCTGTATACATTGGTTTTAAATCATTCCACCTCGTTATGCCCCTATATAAGACACTGCGTAATACCGTAGGCCTTAAAGAGTGTGGTACCTTGAGCCTTATACCTTGGTTACGTCTCGTAGGTAATCTCCTATGGTCTACATAGTCATACAGTTTTTTCAAAGTAAAAGCATAATACAATAGGTGTTTGTCCCTTCTATATATGAGTCTATCACAGCCGCTTTTTACATGTAGCTGCTCTGTGGTCATGTCTGGATTTTTCTCTAATTTAACCTTATATACTACACGGAGTGCTTTGTTTTGCAGCCTCTGTAGGTCTTCAGATTCACCTTTATTCTCCCTATCCCATATGAAATCAGCATAATCTATTGTTGGTAAAACCATGGACTTATATATCGTTAAGGCTGTGTCAACATCTGTGTGATCCCTTACTTTCCTTAATTGTCGAATTTTGTGTCTAATATTTGACGTGACTACAATACGGTGGTCAATAAATTTCAAATCTGCATCAAGGGTTACTCCTAGGTAGGGAAAGGTGCTTACTCTATCAAGGGTGACATTATTCAAAGTGAAAACAGGGTCAATATTTCCAATATTATTATAAATCATCCATTTTGTTTTTTTCTCGTTGACAGTGAGACTATTTTGCTTACACCACAGTGCTAACTTGTGTAGGGATGATTGCATTTTAATAGGATTATGGACAGATATTACAGCGTCATCGGCATACAAACATATGTTAAAATCATCAATGTCGGGTAGAGAATTAATGTAAATTGAGAATAAAACAGGCCCTAATACGGAACCTTGCGGAACGCCATATGTAACCTTTTTGAGGTCTGATACATGATCATTTGCTATAGTACACTGTTGTCTATCAGTCAGGTAGCTATTGAACCATTTGCAGGATTTTTCGCTAAGTCCAAAACCTAATAATTTTTTTATCATAATTACATGTGAAACCGTGTCAAATGCCTTTTTATAATCTAGATATAGGGATATTGTGGGCTTGTTTAAAATGATGTTATTAATAATATAGTTGAGGTGGGTCGTTATGGCAGAGACAGTCGAGTGACCAGACCTATATCCATGTTGAAACGGAGTGAGCAGTGCATGGTTTTCCATGTACGCTTGTAGTCTTTTACAAATAATTTTTTCCATCATCTTACCAGGGAGGGGGAGTAAACTTATAGGCCTTAAGTCACTAACATCTAAAGAATTAGGTTTCTTGGGGATAGGTACAACCGTGGCTATCTTCCAATTTACAGGGAAATGTGCTCGTGCCAGGCACCTATTAAAATAACACATCAGTACGTCAGGTATGGCCATAAAGGCATCCTTTAATACATAGGATTTCATATGCTTAATACTAGAGGGTTTGTTATCCTTTATCTTTTTAATCGACTTAACCATATCTAGATAACTAATTGGATCCAGTAGACATGTTCGCTGCTCAGGGACACCCCTCGGAGCTGTATAGTTCATATTAACATCGATAGGTGGCAGCAGCGCTGCAAGGTTAGCACCAACATCAGCAAAAAATGAGTTCACAAAACTGGAGCATTCCTTGGGGGGTATCAATTCATTAGTAATGCTATGTCTTAGCTTAAGAAAGGTAGCCTTGGTTTTAACCGGTAGTAGTTTTCTTATCCCCTCCCAAAATTTGGCAGGGTCATTTTTCCTGTGTTGTAATAATAAATTTATTTTAGTTTTCCGACTATTAAAAATTTGGGCTTCTACTCTATTTCTATGGAAATCAGCAATCCTCCAGTCATCCTCATCTCCTGACAATCTAGCGTCAGAATATAGCGCATCCCTATATTGCATTGCATCAATTATGTCAGGGGTTAACCATTCAGGCGTGTATACAGGCAGTACCATTGTTCTAATTGGACAAATTGCGTCTAAGCAAGCTCTAATAACATTAAGCATTTTATTCCACAACTCGTCCAAATTGTCCATACCCAGTATGTCATCCCATTTAACTTCCAGAAGCATATTCTTAAAAGCTAATACATCATAATTCTTATAGGACCTTGCTTTAATAACTTTCTTTTTAATTTTTGTCCTAATACATTTAATTAGTATAAATACAGGCGTATGATCCGATATATGGTAGTCAATCGTTCCAAATTCACAAACATTGTGTATTCTGTCATTAATATAAATGTGATCTAACAAGGTGCCCGACTTGGGGCGTGTTACTTCATTTATCAATTGGCACATGTCATTGTTAGTACAGAAAATCTCAACCTCAGAGTCTTCAATTTCCTTACGTGTTAGTAGATCTACATTAATATCACCAAGGACAATAATTTTCCTATTTTTTGTGACAGGTTTAATAAGTTCAGTTAGCGCCTTGTATAACATCTGCATACTAATCTTGTCCTTTTTAGGAGGGCGATAACACACATATACTTTGTATTTTATCTTCCCAATTGCAATGTCCACACATAGTATTTCATAATTAACTGTTATGCAACTCGAGGCTTTGTCAATTTCTGCTGTGTAAGTGTCTCTCATATAGAGCATCAATCCTCCTGCCGTCTTATCTAATACAGGATACCTATCTAATCTGAAAAACTGATAACCCGGCAGATACATCATTGCGTCAGTAATTGTGGGATTTAACCAGGATTCAACAATTCCCGTTAAATCAGTGTGAGATATAAACTTTTTGATATTGACCCTCTTGGGGTATGCTGAACGTGCATTTATACATGTGAAAAGGAGACCCTTGGCTTTACATATGTTATCTAATACTACCATATTGTACCCTTGAACGCGGTCGATCATTTATGGCAATGAGGTGATGTGAATGATAGTGAAGGTGACTGAATCTGCATGGTCGATAGGCTAGGGCTTCCATTTAAAAGAGCAATGCGTCCAGGACATTATAAAGGATAAATTGATTAATATATATATACAGGTTTTGCTGGAGCAAGGGGTGGTTTTAATTATTTAAAATGATAATTAAAGAAATGTGATATATTGAGAGACAGCTGTTACTGTGGCACATAAATAACATTTGTGTCATTCATAATTATACTTGGTACATGACTATATGATATCTTATAAGGAAAATAGCTTGCGCTATGTTTGGCTTCACTCAGCTGATCAATTACATAATGCCTCAGGAGTGGGTCAGACACTTAGAGCCGCCCTCTGTGGTTCGGTTTTAGATGAATAACACACTCACACATACTTTAGTGTCTAGACTAGAACATAGAAGGACATTGACCTCTGATACCGTAATTGGCAGTTATGATATGTTTACACTATACATTAGCAGTGGATTCTATATGCCAGAGCGCGATCTAGGCTTACATGGCTGGCTGGCTTGCGTTCAGAAATCGTATGTATTATATATGTCTTTGGCGAGAAGCACCTTGTTACTTAGTTGGTGTTTTCCTAAGGGAGAGATATCCCTTGATCTTGGACGCTATTTGAATACTGTCCTTTGTCTTCTTGTGTGGGTTGAGCTTGCTCTCACGTATGTGTACCTTATTTCCTGAGTTGGGGGGAGGGGCTGTCGCGCCCATACTGACCCTGGAGGAGGATCTTGTATTTTGGCTGTCGGTTGTTCTAGTGTCGGTTGACATGCTGGCGCGCCTTCTCTCCCTCTCTGGTGTAACTACATGTGGTGATAGGCTCTTGTTGAGGTCAAAAGGGATGCCCCCACCTCCCCTATAACCCGCTGCGGCTTCTGCATACTGTGAGTTGGCGCTTTCTGTTATCATGTTCATAATAGATTCATTCATGTACCGTACATCCTGCATTGGTCTAGCCTCAGACCCTGGAGGAGGCGGTGGTGCTTGCCTTCTTGCAGTTTGGCTGGCTGGTGTAGTGGTAGTAGTGACTGTGGCCGGGGTGTTGGTGGGTACTGGAGAGGCATGTGGGAGGGGGTCTGCTACTGTCACTATGGGCGTTAATGCTGGCTGCCCTGGAGGAAGCTCACCCACAGCCGCTGGTGCAGCGACCTGCACTATGTTGACAGGGGCAGGCGTTACTACAGGGACAGTTGTCGCAGGTGATGACTGTGTTGTCGCAGGGGGTTGGGCCCTTGTCGCAGAGGGATTTTCTAATCCAAAGAGTTCTTTTCTAACCTCCATGAGGATGTATCCACCCCTGTTTTTCCCTTTCCATGTTCCTTTTTCCAGGGCTTTGCTGCCGATCCCCGCCCCAATACCCCAGTGTCTACTTCCGGTTGTCTCCAGAAGCAAGCGTGTTTTTGTCGACCTTAGTATATCCCTGAGCTGCTCATCCTGCTCATACTTGCACACGTTGAGCTCATGCAATATCCTCTCATCGTGATTCCTCCACTCTGGGCTGTTTATTAGCTTGGCCAGATTCATCGCCCTCAGGGCTGTGTAGGAGTCCATGATGTCTAGCGCTTTCTTCTCCGCTCCAGCACCAGCAAAAAGTGCCTTCTGGTGAGAAAGGCCCTGCTCGACTGATGAATAAACATGCCCGTTATACTGGATATTACAGGGGAAAAAGTTGCTTAGTGGCGCTAGGTGGGAGTTATATGCCACATACGTGTCTGTTACTATCGTCCTAGCGTTTGCTAGTTGTAGTTCTTCAGGTAGGGATGACAGATTTCCATGTGGGTAGTATTTTCCCTGGTACAATATGCCACGCCCCCTTGGTTTAGCGTCCAGATTGGCATCATGAGCTAAGCGTGCTATGGTGGAGACCTCAGTTTTCTGCTTCCGGATCAGTGGGTTTGCATCTTCGCTCACATATACATGACGATGTTCCTGGTTGGTGTTTAGGGTACTCTTCATGGACATTAACCTGTCTCTGGTGGCAGTCTTTAGAAGTACTACCACGATCGGTCGTCTTGTGGTGTTGGGGGGACCCTGTCGGTAAGCATAATCCAGCTCGTACATGTCTAGCTGGTCGTCAACCTTTTTAAGAAGGCTATATGCCACCTCCTCTGTCTTCTCTCTTGCAACAAAGGGTATGCCCTCAATAATAAGGTTCTTCCTTCTAGAGGCATGGTCCTGTACCGCTATAGTTATTCCTAACTCCTCAATCTCTAAAGTGTTTACACGCACCTGCCGCTGAGTCTTTTCCAGCTTGGACTTTAGCTGAGTGACTTCACTGTCAAGTCTCACCCGTTCAGCCTTGACATCACGTATTTCGTCATGGGCAAATTCTAATGATTTTGTGGTGGCATCTTGTTTAATCAAGAGATATTGCAGTGCTTGGCTCACTTTACCTGCTATATTTTCGGTGGTGGGGCCAGAGCGTAGTACCTTGCTGTGTTCAAGGTCGCTGACCAAACCATCGACAGCGTCCCGGTCCAGTGCTTCCGCCATGTTTGGTTGTTGTGAGTCTACCTGTGCCAGTCGTCCAGACCAATAGTGCCTAATTCACGATGTAAAATAGGGCTGGTCGTCTTATTCCTACATCTGTCGTGTCTCGGGGTATTTACACAGCTCCTAACAGAAACTGCAGTGGCTCCGAGCTTTTAATCACCTCTGTATGTAGTAAATGTCCTGGACTGCGCGCACGTTGGTCTACTCTCTTATGGACGCCATAGCCTTGTAGTGGGTGTAAGCACAGGGGTGGGTAAATGTTACTCAAACAAGGTTTTTTTCGAATATTTCTTTTTCTAAGAGATGGTGATTGAGCAGCAGTTTTGTGTAAGTGTTGGTTGTACAGCGGTCATGAAGTGTGTATTTTGCAATGAAATAGGCTCTTGCATAAGCACCTGGCCCATTTACATGTCAAGGGTCCTGGCCTCAGGGTGTCAGGCGCATGAATAGACTTACATCATTGAACCAGTAAGGTTAAGGATTATCCTTGGCAGACTGCCTTTCAAATGTATCCAGCATTGTCTGGCTCTCTTGTAAAGGGAGTCCAGCATTGGCTGCCTGACTCTCTCATGAGTCTAGCATTGCCTGATTGTCAATAAAAAAGAGTCTAGCATTGTCTGATGTCACTGACAAAGAGTCCAGCATTGCCTGACCATCCTTAAGGTGTTGCCTGGCTTTCTTGTAAAATTAGTGAGGTATTGTTGGAGTCTCTAACAAAAGGGAATAATTTTATAGTAACCTGAATGACTGCAGGAATACAGACTCTTAGTTTGTTTTATGTGTAGTATCTTTATGATGCAAGTACATGTTTGTATCCACAGAACGAGATGAAGTTACCTTAATCCATCCCCTCCCCTCCGAAATAAGAGAAGATCCACCTAATCTCAATTCCCCACATGATGTTTCAAAGAACATGCTCATATTATGTTGTCATTATGCATTAACGGCCTCAAGTGAGTCACTCATTATTGCTAGCATCACTAATGCAAGGTACTTGCAAGGGTTGCCTCAACGCATCATGCTGACAAAAGTACATAATGTACTGTAAAAAGTATTTGGCTGTTATAGTGGTAAAGGGCTAGCGACACTATGTAGACCTCAATATTGTCTGTGTGAATACTATTAGCATCATCAGCATCATACTCTGACCATTCTTTATTAGTGAGAGATTGATCGGAACACTGTTAAAATTACTGTTGATTATACGGAGATCCACTGTTAAATTTAATGGTGCATCACTGTTATATTACGGTGAGGCAGCATCAATCCAATTGCTTTTACAGTGAATCTCCGTAATTATGGTAAAGCACTGTTATTTCTCTTACACTGAAATTCTGTAGAATAGGAAGTTCAATCTTTTCCAACTAGTTGGCTGCCTAGTTCCAGAGGAGATTTCTCTGAAGCTTCAACAATTAAAAGTGGACTAAATCTGTTAGAAATCATATAGTTTTCCATCATTTTCTTCAATACAGCATTAACATTCTAGTCTTAACCTAAGCTTGATCGAATATACATAATGAATAGATAATTAACCTTTGTGGGACACCGGCAAGTAGTTTGGATACCAATAACATCTATTGTGTGGCTTTTTTTTAAAAAGTGTTTTATTGGGTAATCATTGGATTCGGCGCATTGCCGTTCTGCCTCCAAGCCCCCTTTCTCTTTTTGTAGGGATCTTGAAGTAGAACAACTCACAGTCATGCCGGTCTATATATATAAAGTTACAGATTCATGGGCTAAAATCAACATATATTTACTACTGGCGATATAAAATTGATGAGATGAGATGAGGGATGTCTTCATATAAAACTGTTACATATAATGGGATGAGTGTATCTAATATTGTGCTACTTACATGAAACAAGTATTATAGTTTCTCTTTATTGAGACTTTAAAGGTATCAAGGTCTTCAATCAACGTGTATTCAGCTTTAAGCATATTCCACACCTTAATTGCTCTACACACACAGCTTCTAATAACTATCGGTTTTAATGACCGTGGTACATGCAATCTTTTACCTACATGTCTACGTGTTGGTATAGGTCTATTATCTACATATCTATCATCCTTTGAGAGAGTAAAAGCATAGAAAATTAAATGAATATCTCTTCTAATGTCAAGTTCAAGACAGTGGCTCAGGGCATGCAACTGAGCTGTGGTATATATAGGGTTCTGCTCCAGTTTGACCAGGTAAACAGTCCTCAAGCACTTGTTTTGTAATAATTGCAAGGCTTTATTCTCCCCTTTGTTAAGTCTATCCCATACATAGTCTACATAGTCAAAAGAAGGCAGGACCATTGTCTTGTACACAGTGAGAGCAACATCTGTTTCCACATATGGTCTAACCCTAGCCAGTTGAATTACTTTGTCCCTGATATTACGTGACACTTCTTTTCTGTGTTCTATAAATTTTAATTCTGGATCTAGGGTGAGACCTAAGTATTTAAATTTAAATACTCTTTCAATTACCACCCCATTTATTTGAAAGACCGGATGGATATGGTCGACATTATTGAAGATCATCCACTTGGTCTTATTCTCATTAATTGTAAGGCTATTAGTTACACACCATGAAGACAGTTTGAGTAGAGCAGCATGCATACATATCTCATTTTTTACAGAGATCACCGCGTCATCTGCATACAAAGTAATGTTATAATCATGCAGGTCTGGGAGTGAATTTATATAAATAGAAAACAGTACAGGTCCCAAAACTGAGCCCTGAGGCACTCCATACATGATTTCTCTGTTGCTTGATATGGTATCATTGGCGATCACACACTGTGTTCTTCCAGTTAGATATCTTTTAAACCACATGCATGAGTTTTCATCTAGTCCAAATTCTTGAAGTTTCTGAATGAGTATAGGGTGGGAGACTGTGTCAAATGCTTTCTTATAATCAAGATACAAGGATATAGTGGGTTTGTCTAATATAATGTTGTCTACAATATTGCATAGGTGAGCACTGATAGCTGATTGAGTTGAATGTTTTTTCCTGTAACCATGTTGGCTCGGTGTTAACGGGTTGTGATCACGCATGTGGTTTTGCAGCCTATTACATACAATTTTACCTGATAGTATTAACTAATCATGGTTGGTCCCATAGAAAAATGAGTAGGTTTGTCGCTATTGACTCAGTTCTGGAGCCTAAAACTAATCTGTGCTGAGTATGCCTAAAGTTTATCTGTGCAGGATATGCTGTGCTTACATGACAAAGGGCTGATATTACCTACACTTAGATATCATGGCATGTAGTACCGCGCCTGCCCCTGCATACTGTTATAACTGAAATGAGTATGTACTGTTAGTACAATGCATAACGTAGGAAGCTGATTGTCCATATTATATCTGTTTACTTTGGTTCTAGTTGGCATGGGCTCGGGTACCTGGAAAGGGGTGGGATTAATTCATGTACAGGTGCAGACGCTAATTTCTGTTTACCTCTCTAGCACCTTACTCGCGTTCCCAAATTTTTCTGCAGGAAGGCTCTGATCAAGCTGGCACTACCTCGACCTCTGTATACCGAGCATCAGTTGATGGTGAAATAGTTCCATGTTTTAAATGGGGAACGGGTACTCCTGAGGAATACCCGCCAATATACGGGGGAGATGATTCTGAACTTGGAGGAATATGATGCTGGCCATATTACCTTCGCGTCAGTCAAATCTCAGAAAACCGCAGAGACGTGTTATCACTAACATTATAGGTGTGTTCTTACTGCATTAATCTACAGTTTTGAGATTGTGCCAATGGTGTAATGTGATATTATGAAGACTTAACTGCTATGAATTTACATATACATCGGTGATAACACATAATGTGACACGATTTGCGAAAAAGGCCCTTTAGTGCAGCGTGCACTAGGGTCCCTTATCCCAGTAAATGTCACATATATCGGGGATTTCATGAATACAATTATCATCTACTACTAGGCATGAATAGACTTGTACTACTAACAGTGGCCACTCTGTGGCGCTCCAGTACCATTATTCTGTATATATATAAGAGCCCACACTGCAGTCCCCCACTACTCTGGTTGGTACTGCAGTGCTATTAACAGCTACACTGTATGTATTATGGAATAAACCCAACTACACACCTAATTGCCAACTATTGTCATCACTTAGCTCATGCATATCATTCTAGCCGATCATTAAGATAATGATGGCCCGATAGAACAGTACGATAGGGTAATACAACATACATTGTCATCTTAGAAATACACATCGGCTTTTCAACTTGTCGACTTCAAAACTTTTGATGAACTTTGTTTAAAAGCTAATTTCAACAGTAGGAACTGAAGTTTGTAGTAATGTTTTCAACAACAATTACATTTCCTTGAAATAATCAGAACCCACGTTTCGCTGGATGTGTACGTGATGCAGAATTGATGTTGTTTATGTTTAACTGGCTGAAGAAACCCAAGATCCAAAAAGCACAATTTGAAAATGTGGGAAGCATTCTTAAAGAAAACCGAGACACGACCCAGCCAAGGCCACTAATAAAAAGGGTTTCTCATCACAGCTTCTGAGAAAAATCTTTTATTATTTGCAAATTTCTGATGAAAAACATGATATAAATGGACAAATATTGGCATATTTGGTATCAAATTAAAGCTAATACTGCCAGTAATGCAGTAGGATAGAAATAACCTTTATATTCCCCACTTTTAAATTCCTAACTACTAAAATGTGAATTTTGGGTATAAAAATGACATATCATCCTGTGCATTTAGCCTGCGAGTAAAAGGGGAAAAAAGCCTCGTCATTGGTTATGAGAAACCACTTTTCTTTTTGAGTGGCCTAAATTCTGGTGAGAGATCATCGAGCCCAGCTCAGAAACAAACAATTAGCTTTGAACCAAACAATCTGCACAGCTTCGAAACGAACATTCCGATCTGTTTCGGAACAAACAAAAACTACCTTCGTCGATGAAGGAAATAACCAACTTCAGGGTGAAAAGATCGGGTTGAATCTTACAACACATACATATAAATCAATGGGCAGAAGCACTACAAGAAAAGTCAGGATATCTGACCCACCATGGATGCAACCCACAATATAGAGCCAACTAATTTGTTTAAGGTCACCCGACCGACCCTTTCTAAACAGTGCCGACCCTACATATGAAGAGTTTGGATGCAAAACGACATAAATCCATTTTGGGAGTTTTGTGATGATAGCACATTTCTAATTTTGAAGAAATGGTGAATAGAACTTTTTTTTTCAATCACTAATGATTAATGGGCAATAAATAAAATATCTAGAAATCGATTTTTGAAATCCCTGATTATTATTGGAAGAGAAAATAGCTGATTAAATGTGATTTTCAGTTTTTTTGCAAAACGACATAAATCCAAAAGTAGTTTTTCTGTATTTACCCCTAAATTGGTACCAGACATTTTTTTTTTTTTTACGTTTCTGGTTTGAGTAGGACATCAATGAAACACCAACATGTGATCATTAAAGATCCTTGCATCATATTTCTTTGATTTAAATATATACCCAATTATGTTTTTTGCAAAACGACATAAATCTCAAAACATTTTTTTTGTAAAAGGACATAAATCCACATGATCATAAAATGTCACTTTTGTGTCCATTTTTCACATTTCTTTGAAGTGCTCGTTTCGTTTTGAGATAATACTTTTAGCAGTAGAGAGCAACATCAAATGTAATAATGTTTATTTAAGACATTTCACATGCAGGAATTGACAGCCATACATGCAGAAACAATGTTTAGTAAGGTGGATTTATGTCGTTTTGCAAAAAAACGCTTTTGGATTTATGTCGTTTTGCAAAAAAACTGCATTTAGGCAGGCTCTATCTACTATTTGAGGACATATTTTAAGAAAATTTTCCCACAATTCCTTTTATCTTGCCCTAGGCTATGGCTATAACCTGTTTTTCCCCGTTTTTTTAATTTGGTGCTTATGTCGTTTTGCATCCAAACTCTTCATATGTTGTTATAGAATTTTGAAGATATTTACATATTTTTATCCTTTTTTTGGTCAATTTTAGAATATGTGGAGAGGCTGGCTAGCACATTTATGTTTAAATTAAAATTGGGATTGGCCCTGGAAAAAAGTTACTGTCAGTGTCACGTGAATAGCCTAGGCCTATATGATAGTAGTATATGCCTGACATTCACGGTGAATTGAGCTTTACTTCCACAGCTATCTGAGCCTTACTTCCACAACCATCTGAGTCACACTCGTACCCAAAGACATCGGCGAAGCCGACACCCGGCTTTGTCGAGTGGTCCTGGGATCGAGGATGTATCTGAGCCTTACTTTCACGACCATTTGAGCTATACTTTCACGTCCATCTGAGCCTTACTTTCATGATTATCTGAGCCTTAAATTCACGACAATTTGAACTTTACTTCCACGGCCATCAAAGCTATACATTCACGATGTTAACCTACTTTGACGGCCATTTAAGCCGTACCTTTAAGGCCATCTTAGCCTTACTTTCATGACGATTTGAGCTTCACATTTATAGCCATCTGAGCCTTACTTTCACGGTCATCTGAGCCTTACTTTCACGGCCAACTGCTCCAAACAAAATAGACTCTGCAGGAAGTGACGTCATTGCTAGGTGACGTGGTAATGTTGCTAGGTGACATAGCGACGTTGCTAGGTGACGTAGCAACGTCGCTAAGACTGTAGAACGTCACTGAATGCAGCACTCTCCCATCCAGAAGTTTAGTCGAGTTACGTTGACCATGTACTGATGTAATTGAATATGTATGGAGAGTGTGGAAATATACACAATATATCCACCATCTTGTTTCCTTTAAAAGCTTTTACAGCATTGTGCAGAAAATTAACATTAACAGGCCTCACCCTATCAATTTATTCTCGTTCTCATATAGGGCCTACAGGTGAATAGAAGATTTTCAAGATTGCAGATAGCATGAGAAGTTTTAAAGCTTGATGATCTTGAACTATCTAGTTATCAGGCATTAGGGCTAGGCTAAATCCATCAAACTAGTGCTGCAAACCCCCCATGAATTTCGACCACTGCATAAAGTGCTTGGCAAAGCCCAGCCTGAGGCCACTTCGTGGCTTCACGCTAGGCTTCGTCTAGGCTCACTTTAAAAAATATATGACCTACCGACCCTACATTTTCTTCCCATGTTACCTGAAACAAACCTTCTTTTGGCCTAGGGTTGGTACTGCTATACATAAACAGGTATTCAATAAGATGCATATCGAGCATGAATATGACAGTATAAGATCAATTAATAAGCTGACATGTAGGGAATATGAATGAATGAAGTAGGTAGCAATGCAGCCTGTGCGATTAAATTGACATTGTTGGACATACACAACTGTTGTTGTCAGGTTGGTTTCAGAGCGGTGCAAAAAAATACTATAAATTAAAAGATATACGAGACGCTATTTCACAAGAGCGTCCCCGTCATCTTTAGCTGCCTACGTATGTTCACCAAAATAAAGTCCTTTTATCTAGCTGCATAACGGCTCTGAGATATCTCCTATAAAGGTTGACCATTTAAAGGCTGCATAGTCATTTAATGTAATAATATGTCCTTTGTCGTCATGATGCATGAATGCAGCCCTGCACAGTCTACTGGGCCGTGCTGCAATGTGGTATGATGCCGACGCTTCGAAAGTGTATCAACCTTATAGAATGGGCATGATGCTTGGCTGCAGCATTGGCCAGTTACTCGCCAGGGCCGTAATTATGGATCTTGGCAACCAATGGGCATGATGCATTAAAGCACTAAATAGCCCTACAAAGGCGAAGGAGACAAGTACAGCACTCAGTAATTGCATCTTTGTGCTTCGGAGCATGAATAAAATCATGTCTTCCCGATATAGCCCGACCAGATTGCAGTTTGGATATTTGCGATGATTGCGAAATCCAGTGGCAATGCACTTTGCTGCGCATGATAATCAAACATTGTATGCTAAAAACAAATCACTTCTGACAAACCCTTGTAATGTATCTTTGTAAATGATGATGGTGGTGTAAATAGTGTCCTGTGTAGCAATAACACACTGACATCCCACCTGATAAGTTCTCAGTGGTTTGTTTTACAAGGGGACTATGGTAAAAGTAAGTCGATCTTAATAACCATTGTAGCATTAATCTTAAATACTCTCCCCTTGTATGAGTATTACATAGAATCAACATAAAACATTGTTTAAACCTGTTTAACCAGCTCATTCTCATCCTAAATCAACAGATATTTTTCATAAACCATTAAAATGGTCAAACAGGGCTTCAGTCTTTTTTTCAGCATGAGGCATAGTTGATGCATAGTTGATGCATAGTTGATGCATAGTTGATGCATAGTTGATGCATAGTTGATGCATAGTTGATGCATAGTTGATGAATCCAAATTATAGTTTGTTGAATATAGCATGGCATGTGTGAGTCTTGTACCTGCCTTGAATATCGTGACCAGGAAATCACACCAGGTCGCTCCACTATTCAATGATTAATTTTAGAAGTAGCAATTCGCAAAGGCATTTTAAGCGAATGTTATGATTGGTTCGGTTAATCGAATGGTTTAATGCAAGACAGAACCAACATCACAGTAGAGGTACTCAATCTGTGAAAAAAAATTGCAGGACACTCGATCTTGCAGATTTTGAATTAAGTATTAGAGGCCCGTACTTGTAAGCTTTTTATTTAATGATAAAGCAAGGATTGATGCTAATACTCATATAAACATTTTATAGGAAGAGTTTTTCCCCATAGGTTCACATCGAATGAAGATTTCAAACTGCACAATTTTGAAAAGAAAACCATAAAAAGAATGTGAGACCTATTGAAACATTGACCCAATTATTGGCCACCGATTATAGCCAATCATTTGGACAGGCAGTAGCAGCCTTTTTGCTGGATATATTTCCGGTATTGGGCAGGTCCTGTTTTAGACCCGGGTCTCATTAGGCCTACTCAGTGCATTGATGTCATAGCTGTCACCTCTTGTGCCATATTATAACAAGTCCCGCATAACAGTTCCTAAGGAGTATGCATGTTAATAACTATTACACCATCATTGCATAACACATTGTTATCATAATGGGATGTTATGGCCCATTTTAGCGCAAGGCTTTCAAATGAGCGCAGGCGTCGTTTATGAAAGCACAGGTCTACCCCTTCTCCTGAGACCAAAAGCCTCTCTCTAAAGGGATTCATGTAATGGCAGATCCCTGTATAAGCGCAGTGGGTAACAGAAATAAATAAATAAGCACAGACACTGAATAAAGGTTGGGATTTAAACAAAGATTGGACTAATTAAAGTCACACATTAAAGATTTTTAATTCTATAATAGTTGAGCTATAATATAATTGTGACCTTTGAGTGACATGTACATGGCATTTACTAAAGCCACGTAGAGAGTGACTTTAAGCAATACAAAGTGTGCTGAAATGCAAACATTTATGCAGTGAGGGACGTTTAAATGGGCCATTGATGTAGCTGTTATAATTGGCGCTTCACTTTTGTCAAGATCATTTCCCAACTATGTGGTTCAATTATCATACAATTGCTGAAATAAAGGGTTCTTTATTGTTTTCCAATGATCCTCTGACAAAAATAACAGGTCTGTTTTTGTCAAGGACTGAGGCAGCCATTGCAGCTGCTTCTTAGCCTCATTAGCAGATGGGAAATACGAGCGGAAGTCAACACATCAATGACTAGTAAGAACAGGTCGTATTGCGCATGTGCAGCCCCTCCCACCCGGCAGCCAATCAATGCCATTAGTGGCGGCCATAACAGGCCCGCACTCACGGAGTCTACTGGGTGTCAATGGCTCTTTAACCCTTTAAAGAGCACATGATGATTTAATCTTCATTAACCAATTAATGAAGCAATGGAAATTATAATTATGACCATCACTGGGCGACAGTGGCAAGGATTCTTTGGGAGTGTACCAGCCCTTTATTGGCAGTATTAGCAGAATTTATGCATCATGATCACAAAAGGCCTGCATTTATGCATCATGATCACAAAAGGGTTTAGTACATTAAAGCACTATGCCATACTTTAGGGTTACCGGTGTATGGAATCCCTTTAGAGTCCTGGGGAGAGTTACCTCAGCGATCAAGTCGGGAGTCACAGTGGTGATTCTACTTCTTTTCTCTGTGTAGTCATTATTACAATTTAAATGACCACTCGCTACAAGGTTCAGGGTATCTGGGTATGGGGGCCTGTCATAGATTTGACATCACAGAACAGTCTCAGACCAATCCCTTCAAGATTCTGACCATAGGAGGTAATTGGTAGTTTAGTGTATAGGGTAATACATGGGCAGGTGGGTTGGTGTAGATCCATAGGCCATAACGCTTTAAGCTCCACATTTAGTGGTTTAATGTTCTATGCTATTTGTGTATATGCCGCATGGGCAGTATTCATGCAAACTGCTGACAATTCGAGAGCATTCCAAACATGTAGGGTCAGCATGATGCATGATACACTAGAGGTAGTCACTAGGGCTGCATTTCTGCATTATGAAGCACACAGAAGCACTGTGCGGCGGGGGGGGGGGGGAGGGGAGGGAGGGTGATGTGGTAGGATCATTAGCATTGTTGAGCCCTAAATCATGTATTAATTGCCCTAGGCAGGTGGAGCAGCAAACCCCAATATGAATTAATAGTTGGGTTCAGATATTCAAATAGTAATTTAATTTATTAATGTCCAAGGCCAAATTTTTTAAAGTGCGTGTTTAAGGTTACCCGACCCTACCTAGCAGAACAGGGCCAACCCCGGACATTGTTATCCAATTTCATTTTTCAATATTTATATTTTATGCCATTTTGATAGACCAGAGCCGAATCCATCACACATGAGTCAGTGATGAACTTACAGTCAATGTTTCGGTACTGTTCAAACCAAAGTGAAAAATTATATATAAAACCAAATTATCCGGCCTACCTACCCTAGATTATCAGACCATGTAACCTGAAACACACCGTTTATTCCTTTTAGGCCCAAACCATGACTATAGTCTGCTGTCAGAGTCTTGCTTATTTCCTCGAGTCAAATAATGCTGTCCTGCACTTTGGTGTCATGTCTACAGGATATATAAAAGACTGGAATGATATATATAGAAGGCACAAACTCCTGAGTTATGCAGGTTGGGGGCAAAACTGGAAGTTCTTAATATGTTTAAATAAGTTTAGTATATTAAAAGGTATATTATCTTGGCTCCTTGGAACACTTTTTGATACATCTCTAACCCTAGCGGTTCAATTTCTATCTCCTCGCGAAGTTTATTGTCTATTTCTCAGGTGACTCCACGACAAAAATTCCATGATTATGTACATTATGTCTTAAGTATATCACAGCAACAAATGATTTTGTTTACAAGCTCGGACAATATATAACTTGAAGCATATCAAGTAGGATATCCTCTGAGAATAGTTTTTGAGATACAGCCCGATTAAAATGTAAATATCCTGAGATGCTTCTCAGGTGATATGGGTATGCTGAAACCGAAAATCTTTGGTCCCAAGAGGAAAAAAGATCCTTTCTGTGTCACACAGCCAAAACAAAATGAGCCGAGAAAATCTAAAATCATGCCTCATGGGACCAACATTTTTCAGGTCAAAATTAGCTTTTACCAGTCTATAAATGGTGATGTATACAATGACAGAATTCACTCGTGAATACTGAAAACGGCATTGACGTCAAATAATGTTGATGTTGCCGAGAAAATCTAAAATCATGCCTCATGGGACCAACATTTTTCAGGTAAAAAATTAGCTTTTACCAGTCTATAAATGGCGATGTATACAATGACAGAATTCACTCGTGAATACTGAAAACGGCATTGACGTCAAATATGTTGATGATAATCTTATTTCCATACACCTTACAGGACTGCAAGTATGCTTGATGTCATATTAACATGCAAAACCAAACCAGGTCAAGCACAGTTTATTCAATATCATGAACAGATTGTACATGAGGTAAAAATTAGATTGTAGAATTATTTCTGAAATGATCGACTTTTCAATAGAATTAATTTCCCTTCTTCATTATCCTCTGCATTCATGATCATGAATGGATATTGACGACAAAGGGGCAGTACATTAGAGAGCGATAATAACAACAGGGGGGAGGCTAGTTGAATTTTGCATGCAGAATTCTACCCCCTCCCCTCCCCGAAAGGGTCAAACATTTTGTTGAAATTTTAAAGTTGACATTTTGACCCCTACCCCCAAGAGGAGTCGACATTTTTTTACCCCCCAGTCAAGGGGTGAAAAATTTTTTGCCCCCCCCCCCACCAAAACCCACCACCCCACCCCATTGTTCAAAAAATGATTACTCCCTTAGAGCATAATGCAACCAATAACACATTGACATTAAATCTAAAATGAAACTCGTCCTTTAATGTCAATTGGTAAATTATTTGTAATTGGATTATCGTATTTATAACATGCACGTCAACAGTAATATTCTCATGAGGCAATATGACTCTATAGGGCATAGATCTATATTTATTCTTTTGAAATACAAGACTTCTTATGCTTAACCCTTTAAGGCCGCTGCTGCCCCTGGGCAGCATCTAAAATACCCTTGAAAAACCGCTGCTGCCATAGGGCAGCAAAGGTGCTGCCCTATGGCAGCAATGACACTAAATTGCAGCTCCTGCTATGAAACAAAGAATGAGAATTTTTGAATCAATCCAACATGAGTACTACGTCCCCTTGTCAGAAAGGTGTAAATTATGTCTCCAATACACCATATTTTACTCATTAGCCACTATCCCAGGGAGCACATACTTGCAAAGTTGCATATTATTCATAGGGCCAGTGGTTAAGGCCCAAATTACATTTTTCAGAAGTGCCGTATTCATTGCCCCCCCCCCCCATTAAATACAATGTGGCCATATATGCCATATATATATATATATAGATGGTTCATATATGCCATGGGCTAGGAGATGGTTGTTTTTCATTGATTAAATGGCTTTACGTGTTGCAGCATGTCACCCTGCCCAATCCCTGCCCCAATAAGGGCCTTTAGACCCCAGCCAACTACATGATATAGTGCCTCATTTCCCCAGGATTTAGCCAAATCTGGACATTGATCACCTTCATTGGTTAACATGATACTGATTTCTAATTCTTTTATCTGTGCATCACATTAAAGATCGAATTGATTCTAAGACCACATTTAAAAAAATACATCAAAATGTCCATTTTTGAATTTGTGGCTGGTCCTAGAAGATGTGTGGTCTTCCCCACTTTGATCTAGGCCTAAATGGCATGGCTGGGCTGAAATTTACCCGTTTCTGCAGAAATTACTACATCCTATTTTAGGGGTCAAATCACATGAGAAAACAACAATTTAAGTTAGCAAATTTGAACTAAATTATTCTCTGTCAAAACTGCATGGGCTACCCATCAAAATGATGTATTGCTTTCATCAATGAGGATGAAATGTCAAAATAGAATCATCATACACTTTATGCTTGGCTTGTGCCTTTTCTCACAGATTTTCCAGTAAGATACATAATTGTGTGCCCCAAGGAAATGAGGTTTCTTGAGGTTAACAAGTTCTATTCCCCTTACCTTTGAACCTTATCCACGTATTATTTATGGCCTAAATTACAATTAGTTTTTACTAATGTATGACAAGTGATCAATACTGAATAACAACAAAAAGTTTTGGGAATGTTACCATCATTGATTTATACTATAATCAGGGCCTACAAACGGCCGTTTTGCGGCCGTTTGCGGCCGTTTTGGGGATTTGAGACATGGCCGTTTACGGCCGTTTTGGGGTCTAAAGGGGTAAAATTACATAAAACAATGAACACAGCTGCCAACTAGATTGTTACAGACTTTGACGTATTTCACTCATGGGGGCTTGGGCCTATCTTACTCAGCCTGCTGCTTTGCAGGATATGACCCCAGTCCCCACTCTTAAGAGACAGGATCAATGGGTGTTTTGGGCATTTATCTATATATCAACCCCCTATTCCGCACTAGTTAGCTGGATGTCCACTGGACAGCGCCATATTTGACTGGTGCCAGTATGCATCCTTTACCGTCCAGTCACTAGCTTCAGGAAAAGCATGTGGATCAGATCAGGGAGCTAAAGCTCTGCTTGGAGGGTGAAACTACTGCATTCCCTGCATGCTAGTACACCTGTTTTTATTACCTGCCCAGGATAGGGTTGTGGTTAGGTCAATGGACTCTTGATCAGCAGTTGGGGCCTACCTAAGTTCAAATCCCCTCCAGGCTAAATGTGCTGACTATACCATACACAAGTAAATCTCTTTTACTTAGGTCTGCCCCTGTGTCAGTGCATGCCTATGAGTTGAAACATTAATTAACTTGGGTTCAACCCCATTGGTTGCAAAAGGTTACATCGAAACGTTTTTGTAAAACATTGGCAAAATGTTTGAGTTTTGTCTTTTGGTAACCCACTTTTAGTAACCATCATTGTTACACTAAAAGCCACACCGAGGACCGAATCCAGGACCCTTAGATTAGGAGTTTGAGGCTCTCCTGGTTGAGCTATTGAGGCTGGTGGTAGATCCAGGTACAATAGGTAAACTTTGTTATTGATCCTCATTAATGATAACGCCCCCCCCCCCCCCCGCCCCAATTAAGCAGCAAGATAACACATCACTGTGATTTCTCACTACAACCTGAGAAACCCATGATTTTCCCAGCCTGGTATGGCCACCACACTTAGCCCTGTCAATGAGGGAATTTGAACTTAGGTCCTCCTGATCATGAGTCCATTGTCCTGACCACAACCCTATCCTGGACAGGTATTACAACTTGTCTTCAGGTATAACCAATGCACATACCCACATGTAGAGGCCTAGTGTAATCATTTCTCCACTCTCCCCCAAGATGTTGGGCCCCCTCAGACCCACACTGCTAGTTCTAATTGCTCCCAAACGGTGGCAACACTGGTATCCCGCTAGTGAGGAAAAAGCTTGTGAAATATTTAATAGTGAGGGGAACATTGGGTGCTTCAGGGATGCGTACATTCAATATTTGACATAATTGCTAATTCTACAACAGAGATTGAACTGAAAGGGAAATCTAGACTACCTGGGTTCATCCTTTACTGTCTATTGGTAAATCATTTTTTATTCCATACTAATATTATCATGAGGCATAGAAGTAGTATAGTATGCATCGGAACGGGACTATAGTTAACTACTGTTTATTACTCAATCGACCTGCAGCCAATCAGAGGCCTCCATTTGGTCACGTGACCGGAAGTGACCTACTTAGGGGATTAGTGGTGACGTCACGTGACCTAGTTAGCCAATCAGAGGCCGCCATTTGGTCACGTGACCGGAAGTGACGTCATATGACCTACTTATGGACCGGAAGTGACGTCATATGACCTACTTAGGGGACCGGAAGTGACGTCATATGACCTAATTTAGGATCACGTGACCGGAAGTGACCTGATGAGTCACGTGACCGGAAGTGACGTCACATGACCTAATGGCCAACCGGAAGTGAGTGACCTCATTGAGGATCACGTGACCGGAAGTGACCTGATTGACCACGTGATCGGAAGAAGAAGAAGAAGAAGTTTTTTGTTTAGGAAGTGAGGGTCTTTAGGATCACGTGACTGGAAGCGACGTCGTCACATGAGTGACGCTTTAAGAGACTGCGCGACTTACTAGTAAAAGAAGACGTATGAAAATAAAAACACAACAATATTTTATTTTATTTTTTTTATTTATTTTTTTTCAATCTTGATAAACACTCTATTTTTGAAAAGATGCATTCAATCAAGCAATAACACGCTTATTTTTTTTTTTCATATCTCTAAAGGACTCGTTGTCACACCGTCAGAATGCACGCGACGCTTATAATACAAGTAGCGCACGCCGTCTTTCTCTATGGTGTAGGTGACCATTTTGTTTCGCACCACTTTGAAATTTCTATTTACAGCAATGAGAGTTTTTCGTTGGTGAAGAACATCCAAGAAGTCGTCTGGTTCCTTAGGGTTTTGTTTCTTCTGTATGCCTTTTGCACTCCATTTTTTGGATTTTCTTTCACCGGTGTCGCTGACTCGATCGTAGCAAATGTAAGTCTTAGGGTTGAGACTTAGGATCCCGTCACCTTCCCACTCCGCTTTCATAAGCCCCGAAGTTCTCAGATCGTGAAGGTACCGTCTCTCACAACATCCGCCGGGCGGCGGACACCATTCTCGCACTCTTTCCGTTTTTGTCTTCACGAAACGCTCTAAGTGATCGTCGCACACCGCTGTCGGAAGCCACTTTCGTTTCTCTCTGAAGTACGTCTCTCTCAGGCGAGGTTTGACTAGGTCATCCAACGTGTCACTGCTGAGAGCCATGTAAAGACTGTCGGTGTCCATTTGACAAAGGGCATAATCGCGCCGATCGACGAATCTATCCAAGAAGTCGTATGTGAACTCTAACATTTTCAACTTCGCGTACTGGTATACCATGAACCCTATTTGAATAGGGAGGTTGTTCTTGACTGTTTTCGGTTGTAGTTCGACTTCAAACAGATCGGAACTCAACTCGGACGCCTTTTTGAAGCGCCACGAATTGGCCAATAGTTTGAACTACCGACTGTCAGTGTATCTCACCGCCGTGTGTTTTTCTTTGTTGCAGATTGTTTTACCGTACGTAGCGTTTCCCATTAACTTGTAACAGTCTGACAGAATTTTCTCGTTCTCGTTCACGTCGCCACGTCTTCGCGCCGCCGTTACTTCGTCCGCGAAACCGGCAAAGGAGCGTTTAGGTAGGTATTCTACGACCAGCTGCACTTTGGTGACTATCAAACCGTGCTCTAAATACCACTTGAGAAGCGGCGTTCCCAAGAGAATATTTTTTCCGTGGTAACTCCCTATCAGACATCTCTGAGGCGTGTTCAACAGCTTTTCTTCCTGCGCAAAGTCTGACATGTGAAGTCCTATGTCCGATTTTGAAACGGTCACGTTCTTGAAAACGGGGGTCATTTCTTCGAAGTAGTCTCGTAGGTGAGGCGGCGTAGTGATGTCCACTTGAACTAAACCGAACATTTTCTCCTCTTTCACAGCGGAAAGGATGTCGCTCTCGCTCATCGCGTTTCGAGACACTTTCAAAGCGGCAACCTTCCAGCGTTGTTGGGAGGCCTTAACCCGCTCATCTCGACGCTTCATCTCTCTCCATTCGCACTCCCACACGACGACCAGCTTGTGACCTAGCGCTTTCAAGTAAGCGCTTACTCTAGTCGTTCTGTCGCGTCTCTCCTCCCTCAGTGAAGCGCACTGATATCGGTGCGACGGTATGCACTTGTGAGCGTGGAACCAACACCCGTGAAACTGGAAAACCGTATTAGAGGCCGCGTGAAACCCGTCCACGCGAATTCTCCGACAGCCTACAACCATCTCGCCCCCGTTCAAAGCGTGGCGCAGTTTCACGTCGCGGTCGTGCTCTACGAAGCGTAACCACTCCAAAGCGCTGTGAGAGTTTCTTTGCCTAATTTCGGGCTTGAACTCGGTCTCAGGTCGTCTCACCGCGTAATAGCCCGTGCAGTGCCCTTCGCTCATGCAGCGCAAGTACAGAGAGTTAGCGTCTAGTCCTAGGATGTGTTGGCACGGTCTCGCTTCTTCGCCGTACTTGTGCTCCCTTATCCGCGTGGTGCCCTTCTCGTGAAATCTATGGAAGATGATGGAAGGACCGCCGACTAGATTTTCTTTGATCAGAGCGTGGAGGACGGCGTCGAACTGGGGGAACGTTGTGAACGCGTCTTCTAGGTTTTGGAAGAGGAACCGTAAAGTCAAACCGGCGAGAGAAACTCCGTCTTTCAACATGTCAATGCCGCGATCTTGGAAAAATTTAGCGTGATTTTTCAGAGCTTCTATGAAAGGTTTGACGTCTTTGTTGTTGTAGTGGATCAAGTAATCTTCCATAGTTTGCATCTTCTCGTCGGACCAAACTTTCTGACATGCGGCGTAGTCGGATTCGGACATTTTGACGCCCGTCAGTTCGCTGTCAAAAGCCGATCTCGGTGGCAGCGTTCTGTTTGCCAGTTTCCTGGTAGACGTCATCCATTCGTAAGGAAAGTGACCTTTCTCTTCGTTCCTGGTGAAAGCTCGCAAATAGGTCGCGTAGTTGTAACCGGGTGCCAAATAGTTGACTACGTCCAAGAAAACCGTGTGCTGTGTGTAAACGGCCAAGTATTGATTGCTTCTCTTTATCAAGCTGAATTCTTGGTTTCTTCGGTCTCCGGAGGCAAAGAACGAGTGAAGGCGTATTTTGATCAGGTTCAAGTCGTAACTCCCCGAGTTGAAGCCCACGACTGGAGCTTGACGGATGTATCTCAGAAGACGCTTCTTCAGTTGAACTAACGGGTGTCTGGTCTGAGCCGCAGCGAAGCCGCCTGGAAAAGGGGTGAATGTCGCCTCCTCCAGCAGGAGAGCTTCACCTATCGCCGCATCTAACTTCGCTAACGTCGGTCGGTAAAGTTCTAGCACAGCTTCCCCGATGACTTTGGCGTTCTCGTTTATGTGATTTAAAACTCGGTCCAACAAGGGGTCGGAATCTGCGTCGGATTCTCTGACGAAGCAGACGGGCCCCTCCCACCCCGGAAAGTCGGATGCGACGCTAGCCGACAAAGGGACGTGATCCCACAGCAGGGACACGTGTTCCGTCGACGGTTCTTTGCACGGTCTGAAGAAAGCCTCAAAATCGAAGGCGATCTTGTAAGGGTAGATTCCGGAATGTCCGTCGGGGGGAAAAATGGAGAAGTCTGCTAGCGCTTCGAAAATCGTTCTCGAATTTTGGTAGATGCCACCTACGTAGCGCAACTTGACTTGACTTGGCAAGAGGAAAGCTGGTTCCTGTGTCTCTTCAGCAAGAACTCGGTGGTGAACGCCGCCTTACACTTGCAACATTCGTATATGCCCGCGTACGCGTTGAAGTCCGTGACGAGAGAGACGTGCAAACCGCCTTTCGCCGTCAGGTGTAGGTTGACTTTACCTCGGGCGGCCAGAGTTCTGGAAGGCGGTCTGATCAGAGTAACGCGTCTTCTCAACTTCCGCCCCGGCACTTGACGCGACGCGGTGTAGACCGCTATTTGTACGTCAAACAAGTTCTCTAACGCGGGTAAGTCGCGGATGTTCAGACCCGGAAAGGATTCAGGTGTGGCAGCGGGACAGAACTGACGTAACAAATCTGAAGCGCGCTTGCTGGTGTTGTATAAGTGAAAGGAAATGCAGCGGAAGATGCAGAGGTTGTCCTTGTTGGGAAAATCTAACACGCCGCTTCTCTTTCCAACTCGACCGGCGTGAGTGATCCTACCGCCTATGGGGAATTCCCCCGGTCCCATGTAAACGCAAATGTTCAAATTGGTAGGAAAAAGAACGTGCCACTTGGTGTCAGCGTCGCAAAGTTTCCGTACTTCCTCGCAAGCGACGGTGTTTTCCATCTTTGAGAGGAGCTCTTCCAAAGTTTCTGAATTAGTTATAGTAGGGAGCGGTTGTATGAGAGTTGCGTTGTTCTGGGAGGCGTGAAAGTAGCGCAGTTTGCTCTTGTCTTCTCTGTGTTGTAAGAGTAAGCCTACCGAGAAACCCACTTTGTATCTGAATCTTTGTGTCAAGTGAATGCGACGCATAGTATCTACAGCGTCACTCAACTCGCCGGTTGGTAGCCTGAAGTTTGTTACACTCACGCGAGTCCCGTGCATCCTGACGCCCGTTTGTATCGCAGGCCAATTCGCCGTGAACGTTTCCTCCCCGTTCGGTACAGCACGTATGCGCGGAGGGATGGTCACCCCGTCCAGAGATTCGCGTCGACAGGCGATCTTTCGGCAATCGCCTTCGCCGCATAGAGGGCAAAACTTAGGTATCACTCTACAATTTTCTACGTGTCTCTCGTCGTTGTACGGTCTTTTAAAAATTTTGAAACACTTTTCGCATACGTACTGCGTCATGTTTTTTCACTCAGTTACCAACTACTTAGCCGTCTAACTATCTATCTATCTATCAATCTATCTGTCTATCTATCTATCAATCTATCTGTCTATCTATCTATCTGTCTGCTGTCTGTGTATCCGTCTGTCTGTCTCATACAGTGTACGTCAAACGCTGTGTGTGTGCGCGCGTGAGCGTTGAGCGTCTCTCATTCCGAATCTATACAGAGATATTTGAGAATAATCTCTGTTTTGTCATCCAACTCTTTGAGCGCTCTGGCGGACAGCGTCACCCCCTGCTGTGTGGGTTTTTTGTCAGGACCTTCGTACTTGCGCACGTGGACGAGGTTCTTACCGCTGTAGTAGCTCACAGCTGCGTACACTTCGCCCTCCTCATCCAGCACTGCGAACCAGGGGGTGTGATTAGGTCTTCCTTGCGCGGCTGCTGTGTCGCGTATGCGCACCACTGCGCGGATATCGGCGATGCGTGCTATTAGCTCGCGCAGCGCGTCGGCAGTGAAGTGCACTCGCTTGCTTCTGGTCAGAGACGCCTCTTTCACCTGGCCGTCTTTTGTGTAGCGCGGCCTCCTAGACAGTCTAGCCACGTCCTCCCAGATCTCCAGCGTCAAAGCCCCGTCTAAGCAGAACTCTAACCCGAGAAGACGGGAGAAGGGTTTCTCTGCTTCTTCTCGTCCATCTCGTTCTTTTTCTTGTATTTTTCTCTTCTTAGTAGGCCTTGTTGTTCTGGAACTCACCTTAGATTGTTTCAGACCCGCAAGAAGAGTAACACCATCAGCGTGAGCTGAATCAGCAGCAGAACCGATAACAGGAGCAGCGTCAGCGCTGGTGGTATCCGAGACCTCGTTGTTGGAACAGAGCAGCCACACGCCGTCGGTGCTGAGTGTAGCGGTAGAAGATGAAGCGCCGCCGCCCTCGTAAGGTGGCGGTGAGGGCAGTCGCCACAGACCGGACGCGCTACCAGTGGAAGTGAGGTCGAAAGCTGGGGAAGAGGGGAGCCGAAAAAACGTATCGTCCGCCCCTTTCCCTTCGGGTTCTTCGTACGCCTCGTCGTCAGCGTCGTTCTCTGTCTCACCCTGTTGCTGCTGCTCCTCCTCCTCCTCTTCTTCTTGGTTATGGGGCTGAGTGTCCGAATAGCTGTAACTCTCAGCGCGAGCGGCGTCGAGGGCGTCGGTCGATGTAGTGGTGGAGGAGAGGGGCTGTGCAACGTGCGGCAGGTCATCAAAATCATCAACAGTAGTGGGGAGGTAAAAACCCGGTTGCCAGTACTGCGCTGTGCCAGGAGCGTTGTCGTCAGTAGTAGTAGCGGTAGAGAGGAAGAAGCGTGTCTCTCGATTGAAATCTTTTCTTTTCTTTTTTTCTTAAAAGAGACAAACGCCCCTTAGAGTGCCCCCCCACCCCCCTAGAGTGCCCCCTCCCCCCTCCCCCCCTCCCCCCCCCCACCCGCCCCATGCATCCTAAAAGCGCCCCCCTCCCCATGCATCTTAAAGGGGCCCCCCTCCCCCCCTCCCCTCCTCTCCCCTCCCCTCCCCTCCCCCCTTATACACTCTAAAGAACGCTTCTACCTAGTTCAATAAGTCACTTCCAGTCGCTCGTAAAACAATAAAAATGAAAAAAAAAACTTATATCGTAGTGTTTTTTATTAGTTTACCGAAAAAAATAAGAGACTCGCCTCCTCCTCCTTCTCCTCCTCCTCTCCTTCTCCTCCTCCTCCTCCTCCTCTCCTTATCCTCCTCCTCCTCCTCCTCCTCCTCCAAAAAAAAAAAAATATCACATTTTAAAGCGCGTGACCCCTTAAAGACGCTCATCTCTTCATTACGTCGCGTGACGTCACTTCTTCTTCTTCTTCTTCTTCTTCTTCTTCTTCTTCTTCTTCCGGTCACGTGATCAATCAGGTCACTTCCGGTCACGTGATCCTCAATGAGGTCACTTACTTCCGGTTGGCCATTAGGTCATGTGACGTCACTTCCGGTCACGTGACTCATCAGGTCACTTCCGGTCACGTGACTCATCAGGTCACTTCCGGTCACGTGATCCTAAATTAGGTCATATGACGTCACTTCCGGTCCCCTAAGTAGGTCATATGACGTCACTTCCGGTCCATAAGTAGGTCATATGACGTCACTTCCGGTCACGTGACCAAATGGCGGCCTCTGATTGGCTAACTAGGTCACGTGACGTCACCACTAATCCCCTAAGTAGGTCACTTCCGGTCACGTGACCAAATGGAGGCCTCTGATTGGCTGCAGGTCGATTGAGTAATAAACAGTAGTTAACCATAGTCCCGTTCCGATACATACAATACTACTCATAGATATATGTTCATATTGTATATCAGCTTCATATAACCTTAGAACATCAGCGTCAGGGGAACAGAGCGTGCATTAGGCACGTGTATATATTCAATGTTTGACATAACTGCTAATTCCACAACAGAAGTTCAACTAAAAAAAATCGCAATCTAAGAAGATGTGTGACAACAATGTGCATGGTAATAGCTGAAATTGGCCGATCATGTTCAGTTCTCTCTTGGTCCCAGCAGCTGACTAGAAATGGCATTACCTAATTTGTGTCTTCCCTTTTAGCAGATACTGTAACATGCACCTATCAGTGTAGAACACATTCCTGGATAGACCCCTCTGAATATAAGTACTAGAGCTATCTTGGGTAGATAAGCATGGGTAGGGACCCAGGAATCCGCTAGGTGCGCCCCTGTGCACAGTGCACACAGCAGGTTGGTATTTTGGTGCAGCTATCTATATAAGAAATAGGTGAAACCCTATGAAGTTGTGAATGCTACCGGTTGCTACTTGGTATGTGATATTGTCCAATATGTTGTTATATGGTGTTAAAAAATGGAAGCAAACAGAGGAAGCTCTCACCTGTTCCTAGGCCAAAACATTAAAATGATTATGATTGGGTCATTAAGACAATTTGTTTTCTCTATACTTACACCCACTAAGGTGCCTTGCAGTGTATTGGGTGATCATGTTAAGAGGGTCTGTCAATCATGGCCCAGCCTGGCCAGTACTCCAGATGCCCTCCAAACCCCTTACATAACTATTTCCCACTCACCAGTCTGACACAAATAGGCAACACCACCTTTCAGATTGACTCCAAATCTAGATAGCAATTATATAGAAGATATAGTGGGGGAACTTGGTAGGTTTTGTTGACACATATCTGATGATTGCCTGGGTTCTATGATGGATAGAAAGAAAAATCCAAAAGATTTGCATTATATTTCTTATGTTCTACATAATAGAAGAAAAGAAATTGACTTTTTAAAAATTCTCTTTTTTTTTCTGGAGTCCCTAGCATGGGCCATTATTTCTATGGGCAATTAACTCGCCAGCGCCAATCCATGCATCGCGCCGACATTTTGGGATTCGAGCATGGTGCATGAATGCAGCACAGGTGAATAACCAGTTGGTCGGTTTTTCATTCATGGTTGATGATGATAAAAGTGACTATGCCTCAATATCAATGTCCAAGGGGTGTAATGTATATGTGTGTGAGGGAAAACTTTATGGGAAAGGTATATCAAATCGAAATTAATCAGTTGAAGTTTTCTAAACTGAGGATCGCATCTTTTTTTCGATGACGGTCACTATAACTATTTTAGGATCATACCTGCATGAAAAACTTCAATTTGACAAAACATCATACCCGCATAAAAACGTCAATTTAAAAAAACAACTCCCCCCCACACACCCCACACCACACGCTCACTACCATTAGTGGTCCACAAGGCACATTGTCACGATCTGTATGATATTACCTCAGTCAATTGATACTTCAAGGACATTGATGAAAAAGGACCAACATTAAGGAACCATAATCACAATGAACATAGTATATACATTATAGGACTAAGCCCTCAAAGATTGTTGAAGGTTTCCTTCCTTTGAGAATATCATATGAGACATCCAGTCAGGGTATCGTCATAGCACATTTTGATCAATGAAGACAACTTTCTTATATAGTAGTCACTAGCTTAATGATATTATTGACTAAAATGAGGTAAATGTAAGAGGTGAAAACTTTTTCCTTCATTTTAAATATCTCAAGCTGAAAGGATACACCATCAGCTGGCACACAGGCTATCCTTTATACTTGGCTGCTTACCCTTTTCTTATTTTGGCCCTTTAAGGACGTCATGATGCTTTAATATGCTACTCCGATCCCGTTGTCGTCGCGATTCCTTGATACCGCCAATGCTAAAAAGGGCTACAATCATACATCATGCTGACTCTCCTGGATTGAATGCACTCCCAATGATTGGTCAGCATAATGCATGAATGCAGCCCTGGCAAGTAGGTTCGCCAAGATTGCATCCATACATCATAATGAAAATGCATTAAAGCAACTAGTATGCTACCTTTATAGGGTTAGCTAGCTTTTCTTCATACCGTGTTTGCTAAGATGGTTCAATATTTTTCAATGAAGTCAGCAGAGGTTGCCGCACTTTTTTAGGTTGAAATGAATTGATTGTGCCAAAGAAGAAGTAGCGGAGTTATCTTTGGAGGTATACATCATATTGTAATGTACTGAGGTGGCATCAGTAGGGACGTCTTCTTAGTTCTTTGTGACACATGAAATAACCGCACCTCTCTCATTCCCTGTACCTCCTCAATAGTTACCCCTCTAAGGACAGCATCTTGTCTTTAAGCAGTATTTGCTGTTATAATGCACAGACCCCTTATGTTTCGACTCCTGACTCGCGCTTTATCATGGCATTGGATAAGTGCATCATGCCGACCCTTCAGGAGTGCATCAACCCGATAGGATCGGCATGATGCACAGTGCAGCTCTGGTAAGTTGATCATCAGGGTAGTATGCATGTATCATACACAAGGCAAGCATATTAAAGCACACTGTCACCCGTATAGGGTTAACTCTTTAATGACGGCATGATAACTTAATACCCTTGGTCGTCATGATGCATGACAGCAGCCCTGGTGGGTAACTCAACAGTGCTGCATTCAACATCATGCCAACCCTATGGGTTTCAGACACCTCGGACGGGTTGACATAATTCACCAATGCAGCCCCGCTGAGTTGAACGCCTGGGCTGCATTGGTGCATCGTGATGACAAAATGTCATCTTTTAGCATTCTGCTTTCCTTATAGGGTTAACCCACACCTCATCATTAAGCACTATATGATCAAAGTGAGCCCTTTATGTAGCTCCACAATGAACACCTGCTGAGTTCTATGGTGTATAGATTGGTGCTAAGTGCAGAGCATCTGTGTAAACTACCCACCTACTTGTACTAACCCTTTAATGGTGGCATGGTGTCTGAAGCTATCATGTCTATTTGTCGTCGAGGTGCACCGATGGTTTATCCGGTACTCTGGTTATTTGTTTTTTTCCAGCGCTGCATTGGTGTACCCTGTCAGCTGTTTTGATCTATGTCAGCCATATAGGGTGGATGATGCATGAATGCAGCGGCGGTCTATTGCCGGTGCTGCATTTAATGCATCGTTACAAGTATAGAAGCTGTCACTCAAGGTTTAATACATCATAAGGTATCTGGTACCATAGCTGAGGTGGCATTCACTAACACCTTATACCTCATCCCATACATACTTGTGTCAACAGCATTACCCTTTAAGGGCTGCATAGTGTTTTAATACATCATCTATTTTAATGATCGATGAATGCATAACTTGCAAGTGCTGCATTCATATACCATGGCAACCCTTCCGGAGTGTTATTAACTGCGAAGGGTCGGCATGCTGCTTGAGAGACAATGGCAAGTTACTCGCCAGGGCTGCATTCATGCATCATGATGACCAAGGGGATAGAAAATTAAAGCAGTATCCCATTCTTAAAGGGTTAAGGAATTGGAGGAGAAAAGATGATTCATTTATAAAGGATGAAAGAACCCAGAGAATGAAGAAGTAGAGGTCGGTGTAATCTAAGCAGGAACATCAATTCAGATTTTAGACTGATGGAATTTCATCATACAGTACAGATTTGAGTTGGGATACTGTATCCATACACAGAGTAAAAACTTAGGGTAAGCCACTCCAAGGACAGTCAGGCAAGGATATTCAATAGTTGTAGAGAAAATGTAGACTTATCTATAATGCTGATGGTATAGGGTAGATTCACCACTTTCGGACGCTCGTTGGCACTATAAACGTGACCCTTTTTCTATGGACTACAGTTTTCTTAATATTACACTTAGAGCTATAACCATGATACTTTCGGAGAGAAGAGTGTCAAAACATTATACCCAATCCAATAATAAATGTGCTTTTATTCATTATGATATTAAATATTCCTCATCAAAGTTGGAGAATTTTAAGTCCCAATTTCACCTCATGTCGGACACTTAGGATTCCCTTCATTTTTTTCAAGTACTAGGGACAAATTTACCTTTCTATGATGGCAAGCATAGCATAATTCATCCAAGGTTTGAATATAACTCAAGATATCCAACATATCTATATTTGAAATATGCTTTAAACCCAATTAAACCAGTCCAATATAGAAAATCTATAAATAATTATTTCCTTTATACTGAGAAAACTTGACATTTTCTTATCCATGGAATTCAAGGATCTTTTTTGACTAATATGTGATTAATATTTCATACTGGCAGAGTTATTGCTTTGCTTCCCCCATATTTATTGCAAAGGGAAAACACAATGGACAGTGATGTCCGTCTCATGATGAAATTTGATCATATCTTTAAATGTCTGCAAATGTTATTTTCTGGAAATCATTATGTATTATTTTGCTATACTATACTTCGAAATACATATACCTTTTGGTCAAGGATTGATTTTATTGCCTAGGTGTAGGGATTATTGCAAAATTTAGCACTACAGCACACCTGTCCGACTTTGGGTACCATGTAATTCTACAAATAAGGCAATAGCTCCTCACCATGAAACAGGCCAACTTCAGTGCATGATCATGCACAGATAAGACTGGTTTGCATACATATCATTTTCTTTAATGGTAAGAAGGACACTTAAATTTTCCTATGGTATGATCATATATGACATAGAACTTATCGTTTATCATGATTTTTAATGCTAAATATGTCCGACTTAAGGTGTGTGTCCGTCTTTGGGTGAATCTACCCTAGTACCTTTGGCTACATGTTTCAATCTGGGTGAATTGACAGGGCGATTACGGGCTGAACAGATTCTCTAGGACAAATGGATGAAATGAACTCAGCATGAAACTGTCAATGCCGAGAGGACTTCCTTTATGATCCATCGGCTGATATCTAAGCTTAGCAATTGATTAAGCTCTAGTTTGGAGTTTTTGTTTATAGCAGAATTATGGTATTATGTTTTTCTAGCCTGTCCACGCACTTGAACATCTTGGATCAGGAGATTGTCTCTCAAAGGGTGTGTAAATTGTATGATATAAGATTCCGATTCTTACAGGTATAGTTAAACTTCAGGTAGGTGAATAGATACATTATGTGGATAGTAATCAATCCTTTCAAATTGTAGATATTGTCTGCAGTTTTGCTGATCAATACATTTGTTTGGAGGCTGAAGCGTTGGAAAGATTGGTTTTCTTTTTTTCCCTTGTATAATGGTAGGGCCATTCTAACTGATCAGGACCATAACAAGGACAAAAGAATGCGTTTGAGCTGTTGATGCTAACTTCATACGTTTATTTTCTTGGCCTTAGATTTTCTCATATTTGCTTTTTGCTGCCCTAGTAAATATGGCTAAGCGGTCAGGACCACAATCTAATTTACCGCTCTTCTACACAATTCACGAAGCATTAAATCATCTTAGGATGTGTCTCATGAGATTGGGCCAATGTGAACGTCTTTGACTAGGTGCCATCTATGACCGGGTGCCATCTTTGACCAAGTGCCATCTTTGAGTTCCTGACAGAAAAAGGGTCATTTAGGGCAGGTAAAGTTATAATTATATGCAGATAATCACCACCATTTTCTTTTTTTTCCCCTTACATATCAAAGAAGAAGTTTATTTATTTCAATGGTGGCCGGTCAAAGATGGCACCTGGTCAAAGATGGCACCTGGTCAAAGATGGCACTCAGTCAAAGATGGCACCCGGTCAAAGACGTTCACATTGGCTCGATCTCCTGAGACACAGCCCTTATCTTTTTATAGCTTCCTTGAGTAAGAAGGACAACAATAACCAGATTGTCATCTTCAACCTCTAGCTGTCACATAGATTCATCTTGTAAGCTCTGTTCAGATGTGATTTGGGGAGAAATCTTTATCGGGTGTTCTTGTAAACACTCCTTAGATTGCACAAAGGAGGGCATGAAAGTACTCTATCGCCAGAGATACTCCCTGTTGAGTGGTCCAAATTGTAGTATCTTTGACAGCACTGTAAATCTACAGTAGATTCTACTGTAAACCCATTTCACAGTAGAACCTACTGTAGATGCACAGTAGAATCTACTGTAGAATGGATTTACAGAAGAATCTACTGTAGATTTACAGTAGATTCTACTGTTTACTTACAATGAACTGTATATCTACAGTTGGATTTTCTGTACCTACAAGAGGGCAGCCAACTGTTTACAGTTTGTGAATTAAGCATCAGGGGCTACACAGTATGAGAAACAGTATGAGAAACAGTATGAGTATAAAATATTATCCAACTATCCAACAGAACGCGTTGTAACCGACAGACCCAGTCCTCCTGCAGCTCTGTGCGTGGACTTCTAATTGTTAAACAACCCTCTCGATGGTCTCTTTATCTCCCGCCCCCTCGCCACTTATTTACAACGACAAACGACTGCCAGGGCATGTGACGGCTTCATTAAAGAATCAATTCAAACCAAATCTACCTTCAAAGAGTGGATGAATGCAGAAAAAACAGTCGACAGAGTTTGTTTTGTTGCATGTACGGGGAGGTAGTGGGAGAAGGGAGGAAAATACAGGTGAGACAAGGAAGGGATCAGGTATGGAGGGATGGAGAGGAGGAGGGATAGTGAGGGACATGGCCAGTGAAGAAAAGAAAAAGCAAGCTAGAGAGCATGATATAGGCAGGGGATAGGCTGGGACAGACAGGCAGAGAGGAAAGTGGAAGGCATGGGGAAGAACAGGGGATATGAGCGAAGAAAGGAAGAAAGGAATGTATGCAAGTGGCAGAAGGGATGAGAAGAGTGACAAGTAGGGGAGAGAGACAGACGGATAGACAGATACAGAAAGATAGAAAAAGACAACAGCCACAGACAGACACAGACAGACGCATACAGACAGACAGACATAGACAGAACGCGACAGAGACAAGGAGCCCAGTTCCCTATGTGGTCCCTAGGTGAGCCAGGGGGCTACGTGACTCCTCCAAGTGACTCCCTTAGGTCATCCAGGGAGTCACATAGACTCTCTTAAGCAGCCTAGGCTTCCCAAAGGAGGGGAGTGTAAGCACATCTGGTAGAGAATTTGTTCCAGCTTACATTGTGATTCCGTGCAGCTAGTAAATAGGCGTTTGACAGTTATATATATATACTTTTCAAATGGATATTTATAGCTCTATAACCAACGGTGAATTGAATGGGATGGCAATCCCACCCGGTGTTAGCTGCCTGAGATGTAAATTTGCTCAACAGAGTGTTAGCTTGCAGAGAGTGTTGTTGGATATGATATATGACTCACCAAGTTGATACAAGTTAAAAGTCTATGACTGCCAAACATCTATGACAAAACGTATTTAGGGCAGATGTAAATAAAAATGTCAGGAAATAATCAAAGCTCGTTTAAAAAAACCATGAACCTTAACATTTTTATGTACATTTACCCTAAATAATCAGTTTTCTTTCATTCTGGTCAAAGATTGTTGCCGGTATTAGGTTGTTGCTGGTGATAGCTTGTTGCCAGTCATAGATTGTTGCCGGTCATGGACTTAGCCATATTGATATAGTACTCTATGGGTAATAGCGTAATGTCACAGGTACAAGGTGACTTGGCTGTTTAACAAACTGTAGGCTTACTGCTGAAGACCATATTGGATGCTTGTCATGTTGTGGGGTGGAGTTCAGTACACAGAGAAAAGAAACAGCGTCAAGAGGGAATCCAGGTTGCCTCCGGAGAGGCTCCCCTCTTTAGGGGGGCCGAGGTTGTCTAAGGGAGCCTAGGTGACTCCCTGATGGACTTAGCGGAGTCACCTAGGGGAGCTCCCTGACCCACCTAAGGGAGTCACATAGGTCAACAATGGCTAATTATAAACAGATGCCTAAAGTAAGAGAAACTCATATTCTTTATCCTAAGTATTAGCGGTGTGAACCCAGTCCAACGATCAGCCATACAGATTTGTAACAGACAAACCCAGTCCTGCTGCTGTGTGGGGGTTTTTCTAATTGTCAAATAATCCTCCCAATGGGTATCTTTATCTCCCGCCCTGGGGCAGCTTGTTTGTTTATTATTTGATTTTTTAACAGGGTCAAGAGATGGCTAGGGCATCTGACGACTGCATGAAAGAATTATTTAAACCGAATCTATCCTCAAAGAGAAAATGGATGCAGAAAAAACGTAAATAGGGTTTGTTTTATGCAAATGGGGCGGGGAAGAAAATGTAGGTGAGACAGGTGGGGGTTGGAGAGGGAGGAATGGAGAGGAGGAGGGGGAGTGAAGGACAAACGTTCGTAGTCAGGCAGAGACCCTCCAAAAATGGCATAAGCTCAAAGTGCTTGACTTTTTTTTCGTTCGTGATTATCAAAGGTGAAGTTTTGGGCTAATATGTTCATGTCAGTGGGGGGTTCCCACCCTTGAGCAATTTTGTTTATCCATGGTTGCATAGAAACCACTTTTGCGAAACAAAAATACAATTGAAGAAAGGAAAGAGAGGGCTAGGGAGAGCATGCGGTAGGGAGATTAAATGCTGGGAGATGGAGGCAGAGAGGAAGGTGGAAGGTAGGGGGCAGAAGATGTTAGCAAAGTAAAGACGAATGCAGAGTATCCAGGAGGCAGAAGGGATGGAAAGTGACGGTGAGAAAAACAAAGAGAGAAAGAGAAAGAGAGAGAGAGAAGGAGAGAGAGAGAGAGAGAGAGAGAGAGAGAGAGAGAGAGACTCCCTGAGTCAGCAAGAGAGTCACCTTGGTTCTCTTAGGCGATCTGGACTCCCCTAAAGAGGGGAGTCATTCTGGAGACAACCTGGACTCCCTTTTGATGCTGTTTCTTTTTTTCTGTGCAGGTAGATAACATATTTATGTACTCCATGGGTAATAACTTGATGGGACAAATACAAGGGCTCTTGGCTATTTATCAATGGATTCAAATGGTGAAAGCTGTGCTTGGTGTAATATAAGTATCATATAATCGTTGTGTTGTGGGGTGGCATCTAGACTTTAACTACAGCTCGTCTAGCCGGGGTGGTGGAAGGGAGCTGTGAACCCACAGCCTCCCCTCCATCGCCGCTACAATATATCTATATATCTATAATTATATCTATATATATGATTTTATATATATATAATACATGTACTCCAATGTACTCCGCTATTCAACTTATCTAACCATACCTACTGGCTGTAATGTATTTTTTGGGAGTTTATTAGGACAAGAAAAATATTTATAGGGGCCAAAAGGAGAGGGGCTCAATGTACAACCAATCATGTACGTCACATGACGTACATGATCGGTTTGGAATGTCGTGTAAATTTGTTTTATTACCCACTGCTGCACATGTCTTTGATGATACATTTTAAGACATACATCACGTGTACATCTTTCTACGATTGATTTACGTTTTATGTCTTGCCTGACCCTTGTATGAGAGTGCTATTGGCGACATTGGCTGCCTGGGTGTATTTATAAGCAGCTACTCCTACACACTAGAAAGCCAACACCATGTATAACATTTCTTATAGATAATGTGGCAATATAAGATTGTGGGAGGATATTGTACCATCCATCTTTCTTCTTGACATCTTGATTTGAATTTCAAGCCTTGGGCGGTGACAGAATGAACGTGTAGGAGGCCATTTTATATTCACGCTGGGTATAGCTACTATCCTAAAATCGATCGTCTTAACAGTAGTCACCAAACAAAGATAGGGCCTGCCACTACCGTTAATTTCTGCGTATTACCCGTGGGTTGTACACGAACCAAACTCAACTTTTGTTTGATACCAGACATGTCTATGTAATGTGCGGGTTATACAAAGGTTTTTATCACTATAGAACTGGACTAAATTTGCCATTTGCAGATCCAAATTGGGTTATAGGATTCTCCTGAGTTGGGGGTACGAGTTATATGGGTTAAACGAGATGCGGGTAATTCGCGGGGATTTATGGTAGTAGAGGTTGGAGAGCACGAGACACAAGATGGTAACAAGAAGAATAATTTATTGTGATTATACACATGTGTGTGTTCTACTTGCCCACTTGGCATAATGCTGATGACTATTAAGCACTAATTACAATAAACTGTGGGTTCCACTCCCAAACCAACCCCCCCTTCTTTTGTACATACAAATGTTCGATATGAACAAATCAAAGGCTACTTTGTACACAGATTATTTTCTGCATCCGAATGGCCAAACACCTGTATAAGATCTTACATTAACACTTTAAGACTATATGCGGCAATTTACAATTTTACTTTATGCATTAAGACTAGATTATCAAACATTAAAACTGTGCACAGAACATTTTTCGACACACTTCAATGAGATATACTGCATTTACAATAAATATCATACTGGATTGTAAAAATATTTAAGCACAACCTAGAATTTGAGAAATATTAGACATAGTAACTTTCAACTTCAACAGTCAGATAGAAATCAGCAGACTTCTCTAGAAAATGGAGAAAATCAGTGCTTACTCCTATCTCATTCACCTCTTTCCTGTACAATCACAGAGCATTTCATAACTTCAGTTTATGTTTCTACTTACCTCATAGCTTCCCCAAGTGAGATTGGCAATAAATACTAAATTGTCCTCAATCTACATCCTGTTCTGAGCCAGACTTATCCCTTAGGACCTGTTCACACAGGAACTAAAGATCTAACCGCAACTCAGGGGGCCGCCGTCTATAGGATCATGAGAATTGTTAAGAAGTAGTTATAGGACGAGTACCACGCCGTATGCGGAATATAGTGTGAAGGGAGCCTTATCCTGCAGCTTTCTATAGAACGTGTATCTTTACATTGAGAATAACAGAGGTCTGTCCTAATGACATGATAATTGCTAATAATGGTGCATTGATTCCTCACCAGACTTAGTCATAGCCACTAGTCTCTCAGAATTATCATTAAAAAAACTTGTGTCGCCCTAACAACGGGAGTTACTCAGGGACCTAGAGGCTAGAGTGTGCAAGTCATCTTCCCTTAGTGGCAGTGTGAACCAGCCTCTTGCTGTGTCTCACGAATTTCGGCCAATGTTTTCGTCTCTGACCACACTGAAAAAGTAAACTTGTCTCCAGACTCGTAAAAGTGGCTATCAGAAAATAAAAGAGTCAAAAGTTGTCTAACTTATCAGGTTACCATCCAACAAATCTTTGCTTACCCTGTGAACCAGTCATCTTTTGCAACCCTGGGTCTGTCTGTATTTTCCGAATTATTGACAAACGATTCTCCCAATGGGCTCTTTATCTGCAGATTATTTCTAACAGGGTCTGGAGACTGCTGGGGCATGTGATTGCTGCACGGACGACTTAATTTAAACTGAATCTATCTTGAAACAGTGACAGAGGAGTTGAATGTAAAAAACTATCGATAGGGTTGTATTGAGGGTGGGAAAGGGGGTGGTGGGAGGAGTTGTTGGGAGGGGGCAACGGGGCAGGGAATGGAGAGGGGGTGGAGAAGAGGGTAAGAGACCTCAGGGTAAGAAATGTATGCATGGAAGGGGGAAGGAATGAGGGAGGGAGGAAAGAGAGAAAGAAAGAAAGAATTAATGAAATGACTATGATATACCAATAGATAAATGCTGTGAGCCTGGAGGAGAGACAGAAGGAAGAAGAAGTAGGAAAGAAGATAGAGAAGCAGGAAGGTAGGTAGGGAGGTAAGAACTGAGGCTGGGAAGCTGGGTACTGCTAGACAGGGAAAGTAAATAGGAGAGGAGAGAAGCATAGGCCAAAAGATGACTATTGTGGCAGAGTAAGACATTTAAGGCCAGGTTACCTGACCCTACCTAGCAAAGCAGGGCCAACCCTAGACATTTTTATTCAATTTTGAAAAATAATTTATATTTCAGGTAATTTTTGCGCTATTTCAGAGTCAATTTGATAGTCCGTGAGTTGACCCTGTTGTCGGCAAGTCGGAGCTGAAGTTTGCAAGTCAATTTTTGGCTACTTTTCAGGCCACAGTAGGAAAAAGAATTTTTTTTAAATATAAATCCGACCTACCCTACCTAGATTTTCAGACTATGTTACCTGAAACACACCTTTTTATTTTTTTGGCCTAAGTACAGAAGAAGTATGGGTAGCCACAAAGGGTTAGGAAGGAAGCAGCCAGACAGAAGGATTCCACTTAAGCACCACAAATGAGAGACTACTCAAGGAGGTCCATGTGTGTGTGTGAGGTGGAGGGGGGGGCTCAAGGTGAGGGCCTGAAATGAGAGGTGGTGGGATGCTACAACAAAAAGGGTAACTACAACCATGCCAATTAGTGTTGTTTCTGTCTGTGTCTCATGAGATTGTAACAATTGAAAAAATGATTTTTTTTAAATCTTTTAAAATTGTTGATATCCTATATATCTGTACGATGTAAAATAGTTTGTGCCAATCCTTATTGCCTATTACTTTGCACAGTGCAGCTGTTTAAACTCAAAGTTATATCTAAAGTGACGTCTTTGACCGGGCAGAGGGAAATAATAACATTATGTTCTACTATGCATAGAATACAACTAAATTTACTTATGTTTGCTAAAACGTGTATCAACATACGGGTGCACCATTTCCACGCTTTTCTTACTACATAGGCCTCATTTCTGTCATTTCAACGCTGCCTGGTCAAAGACTACACCCGGTCAAAGACCATACCTAGTCAAAGACTACACCCGGTCAAAGATGTTTCAATTGTCACAATCTCAAGAGACACAGCCTTCTACACATGCGCCTGCCAACTCATGGCAATAGAAGGCATTTCACAAATTGGAACCTGTTGTACATGTGCTTGTGCCAACTTTTAAGCAAATTGAACTCCATACTCCTTTTATGTCTCTTTTACAGTGAGAATGGGTTTGAAAATTGATTGAAATTAGACTTTTTTGAAAGACTGACTACAAGAGAGACTTGAAGTATGTAGTGGATATATATGAGTTTGAGTTTGAGTTTTGTAACGTTTTATTGCCAACTTTTCATGAACATGTTATTGAGGTGCAATATTGGGCCGACATGAACCCTCGTGGATAATATTATAGCAAAACAAATATATAATATGAACATCTTGTATTAACACATTGACTTAGCAACATTTTCAATAGCATGAACAATTTTATGATATATTTACGTGCTAGTTCCATCACATACTTGTTGATTAGCTCTAACTACACACAGTCTCAGTCCGCTGGACTTAAGTTTCATCTTTGTCGGTTCATGCTATGCGCCAATATACATGATAGATATTATGTCTCATAATTACCCTGTGTTATGTGCCTTACCTGTTTCCTTTGTGTATTCATACAATAAATATGTATCTAGATGAAGATATGTCTTATTCTTCTATTAACCTTTTACATAAGTTTGCACATGTTAATGTTCATACCCAGAGTTACACTATCATAAGCCAATATGGCGCTTTCCCAAATATATTAATGCTTCCCGTACCAACTCCCTTGACGATGTGTCGCATACTTGATACCCTATACCTCCTGACGCTATGTCCTAGTACTACTAGGTAATACCATAATGGAACCGATACAGGGGGACTTGGCTGTTTAACAAACGATAGGTTAACTGGTAAGGGTACTCAAAATAATCTGGTCTCTCATTACAGAGCATCATAAAAATGTGAGGAGGGCGTTTTTTTATTCATTTTTATTTGCTAAGGTACCAACATAGTGAAATATAGACCTTTCGCAAACAAATTCTACATGTTAGTAGTGGGAAAATGTGACTGCTGACAGTAAGAGCTTCAATTTGATACCAAATATGCCAATATTTTTCAACTTTTATCACGTTTTGTGCGCGCTAATGGGAAACCAGGTATAAACGCTACATGTGTACCCCTCTCCCACCTCCCTGCCAGCCCCCAGTATTGGCAGTGTTGAGGAGAATACCAATACGGTCCGGCAGCATTTGCATTCTCTTTGGGTAATAACATAACCAAACAAAACATGGGTAGTTGGCTGTTTGACCAACAGTATGTGTAAGCGAAATCGTGTGCTTTGCCAATTTCACTGTAGGACACTGGGCCTGGAATCTGTAGTTATCCCATCAAAGATGGCAGATGGTGAGCAAACAATGCTTAACAGATTTGGTCTTTTTGTTAAAATACTCTTACAGTGAATGGTTGCAAGTCTGCTACGCATGCAGGTCGCCATGTTTATAATGCACTCTGGGAGGAAAACACCGAGCAACTTGGTCAGGGACCTATAGATAGAGCGGGGATCTAGCACCCTGAAGGTGGGCGGGGGGGGGAAGCCTCGAAAATCAAGATGTTGTGTATAGGCCGGTTAAGCGGTACAGTGCATCATACAGACTCCAATGGAGTGGTGCAGTGTAAATATTTTCTAGCCTTACATGATAGTTAGTAGAATCTTAGTTTAAGTGTATAATTATATATGGTCATGTAGGCAATTGCTAGTCTCATTAAATCAATGTAACAATAGATAAATCAGCCTGAAATAAATATTGAAGACTAGGCTAACTCTGTTGATGTGACTAGGGTAACTCATCACACATGGCCATAGCCACCAACACATAACTTTACAATGTTCAACTCCCTATAAATACTGTGAAATCTTCCCCTGTATCTTTGCTTAAAACACAACAATCCACCATTATAGATGAGCTAACTGTTCAGTGAATATTGCCCTATGGGGCTGCAAAGTGCTGCTTTAAGTCATTAAGGTGGCTATAGCCACCATTGCAAACACGGCCAATGCGCAGTTTCCTGCACATAATTATGTACATGTAGCTCTTGTACTTCACACCAGAGGGTGTCCCAGTCTTAGATTGTTAGACTGGAACATATCTCAAGCAACATGTGAACACGACATTTCAGTGAGATTGTAGCTGTTAACTATAATATATTAGGGATATGACACAAGAACCTTTATCCTGTCAAGATATTTCTGAACATGTCAAGAACGTGTAGGCGCTCTTTATGTAGGTTGAAGTAAAGGGAGCACTTTTACCATCATAATCTACTCCTACACAGCAGTAATTCTAGGTCATATACACAAGGTGTTGTTAACCCTTTATGGACAGATGTTGCTAAAAGATGAGTAACTCCCTGGTGTTGTGTTGGTGCATCATGCCGACCCTTCTGAACCCGATCGATTCGGCACGATGCTTGAATGCAGCACTGACAAGTTACTCAGCAGGGCTGCATTCATGCCTCATGACAACCAAGGGTATGGTGCATTAAGGTATTACGCCATCCCTAAAGGGTTAATAAAGAAGGTAGTGGTTGGATATAAAAGACATTGACATATGCACCTGCCACTGTATATCACTCCAGGTGTTATTGCAATCCCTCTATCATGTAACGAGTTGATTAACCCTTTAAGGACAGCACCATGCCCTTGGTCATCATGATGCATGAAGACACACCAGTGCTACATTTAAGCATCTTGCCGACCCTATCGGGTTGAGACACTATCGTAGGGTCGCCATGTTGCACCAATGCAGCACCGGCAAGTTACTCACGAGGGCTGCCATGGTGCATTATGAAAACAAGTGTCATCTGTTAGCGACATGCATCCTTGAAGGGTTAAGCTGCTAAAGATGACCGTGGGGAGGGTATAGTACCCGGGTATAGTATGAACTAATTAAACTGACAGGATAAAGGTGTAGGCGGCTGTTTGATATGGTATATGACATTACAGTTACACTAATGAAGAATCTTGAGTATGAAAAAGTAGAAAAGCTACCAATGCTTGTTAAGAAGTATTTCATCCTTTTATCAGAGTCCTATTACAAAATATGACTCACCCTAATATTCATAGAAAGGACTAAGATGAGTTGGTCAGGACTGGGAGTAATGATTATCCTAGGTTAGTCGCATAGGGAGCCCAAACATGACTTACTGAGTGTCATGGCAGTGTGAACCCAGCTCAACTGCCATACAGACATCTGTAGCAGACAGACTCAGTATGGCTGCTGCTGTGTGCCGCTGTGTTTTCCTAATCAAATAACTCTCCCCGCGGGCCGCTCTTTATCTCCTTTCCAGTGGCTTATTTAGACTGTAAATAATTTTTTAAGTTTTTTTTAAAAGGTTTTTATTGGGTTTAATAATACATTCAAAATATGGGGTAAATATGAAATGTATTAATAACCAACATATTGGCGCATTGCCTTCCCTCCGCTGGCACCCCTGATGAATCACAATATACACATACAGTTAGTGTAGGTACACAGTATAATCTACTGTAGATTTACAGTAGAATCTACTGTGGAATGGATTTACAGTAGAATCTACTGTACACCTACAAAAATTACTTTTTGCCGTGTATAATGGGGTCAAGAGACTGCCAAACCATGTCATGGGCTGGGATAGAGGCAGGGAGGGAGACAGGGGTGGAGGCAGGAAGGGAGGCAGGAAGGGAGGCAGGAAGGGAGGCAGGGGTGGGGCCAGGGGTGGAGGCAGGGATGGAGGCAGGGATGAAGGGAGGGATGAAGGAAGGGAGGCAGGGATGAAGGCAGGGATGGAGGCGGGAATGCAGAAAGGGATGCAGAACGGCAGGGGCAAGTTAGGGTTGAAGAGTAGGCAAGAAAGATGCAGCATAATTACAGGAAGGGGAAAAGAGCACACAGGGGCTGCAATAAAAGCCTAGAAAGGAAGGAAGGAATCAAAGAAGAAGATTTCACACGGGAGCCACAAATGTGACGAAACCTGGGAAATCGTAACATTAGGGGGAATAGTCATAAATGCTCTAAACATGATATTTCAGGAGATATAGCTAAAAATGTGAATACTTAAGAGAAAATGACTTTAGTCTAACTTTTCCCAAGGAATCTTTTGAAGCTATTATCAAAATTCTATTTTCATTCTAAATTGGTCTTATTTGGAATGTGAAAAGAACGTTTTTAGCCATTTTTAGCCCATTTGTTAACATTTGGTTGCCATGGTAACCATCAATTCATTCTTTTGGAATAAAAATTATCCCTATCTGATAGCCCCATCCATGAGGATTTCAGAACTGAAAACGGAATGCCAATATTCCTACCAGATCCAAATCTATGTACAATAATATGCATTTATTGGTTTAATTTCTAATAATTATGATTTACATGGATTATTTGAAAATAGATTGATATGTGATCGCATTGCAGTCTATTCTGAATTCCTACATGTCCCTACCATCCCATGTTTGAGATGTCATTTCTCAGCAACTATTTCAAATATTTTGATGCTTGAAGCATCAAATTGTAGCTGAAGACATGAACTTAAATAGAGGTGTTTTCCCCTAATGTCACATTTTCCCACGTTTTGTCACAAATGAGAGAGCATGCATGGTGTTTCTAAGGGAGTGGTCATTTTTTAACAACATGGGGGGGGGGTGTTGGTGGTATTTAGGGGTACCAAAAATTAATTTGGGCTCCTTGAAGGGGGGGACCTAAATTATTTGGACCCCTCCTGAGGGTCGGGGGAGGGAGTTGCACCCCTTTTTAGCGAAAAAGCCAACGCGTTACTTTAGCTCAAAGGGGACTGAAAATCCACCACCCCCCCCCCCACTTGATAAAAATGACCACTCCCTAAGTGTGTGGGCTACAACCAAGATACAACTAATGTATAATTATGTATTCCACAATGCATATTAGCGTTGAACTCATACCATGCTTGCTAATATTTTCCCATACTTTGCACATAATACACATGAAGTTGAAGCTGTTCTCGTTGAGAATCCCTGAAAATATATGTTCATTCGGGATGAATCTATGTAATCATCATACAAGGGGAGACTGTCCAAGATTAATGCTACATGGTTATTAAGATCAACATACTTTTACCAAATGTTAGTTTTAAGTTAGTGTTTCACAAGCCGTATTAGTATCTACAATTGTAACTACCGCCAATACCTGTGTATTACCAGCACCTCACGTATAACCCACACACCCAACTCAGGAGAATCCTATAACCAGTTTTTGGATCTAAAAATCTCAATTTTAGTACTGTTCTATAGTAATAATACCCCTCATATAACATGCACCCTATATAGGCATGTTTGGTATCAAATGCAAGCTGAGTTTGATTCACGTACAACCCACAGGTAGTATGCGGGAATATACGGTAAGTATATACAATTGAATCTTGTGAAACACTAAGTTAAGATTAACATTGGGTGATAGTAAGTTGGTCTTAGAACACCTGTAAAATTAATTTTGTCTTTTGTCCCCTTGTGAAACACCCCACTGTTCCATGTCTCTTTGCACACTGACAGCAACTGGTGTATCGGTGATACAAATTGATATTTAGCAAACAATTCTAATATAATAATTAAGTTTTAAACAAGGAGTCTTAGAGATATCTTGTTCTGTGAACTGAGTTGGGCCTAATCTTGATCTTTAATGTACTTAGCTTGCTGAGACCCTGAAATAGTGGTAGCACTATAGGTAATACCATAATGGGACAGGTACAAGGAGAGTTGGCTGATTGACCTAGCATGATGCCAGAAGGCTGGATGCATATATCTAGTTTGAATGTGGGGTCAGTTAGTTCGAAATTATATTTTTCTTGGAGGAAAAGAAGCGAATGAAGAAGGCCTGAAGGATTGAATTAACAATAATCTAAAAAAAAGAATAACAACAATCTTTGTTTTTAAGCAGCCATAGTCCAGCTGCATATGGCATCCTGATGGAGTCACAACAGTGTCTCCTGTTTCCTGTGTTCAATATGTAACAAACTTATTAGTATGATATAATTATTTCTGATATGAGATATGAATGCCCTCTAGATATAATCTGTCACTTGATTTGGCTATGTCAGATATCCCGAGTACCCTGTAGTAAAGGGTTTACAACTCTCTATTTAATTCTCTACTGTTCAAGTCCTGACCTTCTTTTTATTGGTGAGTTTTGTTTTGTGTGTGCCGTCCGAGGGGCCCGGCAAATTAGGACAGGTGGGCGACCCTGTTGCTAGACCAAAAATGTCACACAGACCAGGGTGAAATTCACCTCCACAACTCCTTCTGTACCATGTAACACCATCAGGACAAAGGTAACCAGATAGGTGTTTGTCAGCTACCAATGTGTGTCTAGAAACCAGGCCTGTGGTTGGTCCTGCTACTGGGGTAAGGTGAAGGCCAGGTGAGAACATACCAAGGGCCTAGTCTTGCATAAGTCCTCATTATGTTGAACTTATCTAAATACCTTCAGTATGAAGGGTATCACACAAACAGTCTAAGCAAGTGCTCTTTTCTTAACAACAGGGGGGTAGGGCAGTGAGATATACGCCCCTTTTGAAGCATAGTAACGTGCTGGCCTTTTAGTTCAGAACAGGTGAAATTATTTTGCCAAGCCCCAAGTGGGATGTATTTCTTACCTCCGGGATCAAAATTCATACCTCACCCCCACCCCCATCCTATCAAATAAATAAGCACCCTCTCAGCCCGGAGGACAGAAACCGTACGGTTTAAGCAATCAGAGTAGGCCATAACTGTTCGTGTAGACACACCGTTAGGCCAAATATAAGGTTTGTTTCCGGTAACATGGTTTTCTTTACATGAAAGTTTTAGCCAACCCTTTTGCATATCTAAAATAAATGACCAAAAATGTATAGAAATGTGAAAACATATTCAAGATTGCATAGAAATCCATGTAACATGGCGCCTTTATATACATTTTTTTCAACACCAATATGTAGAAAAAAAGTGTTGTCGAGTGACCTGAAACATACATCTCTTTTTTGGCCCTATGAGTAATTACAGTACCCATATAGTAAGGGAATACCTGCCAAAATGAGAAGCAAGGCATAAACAACTGGCCCTCTATAATGCAACAAGGGACGAACTTGCCAAGTGACTAGACGCCATCTATTTTACCTGTATTCTTAAAACCCATATTACAGGTAATCTTAATTAGTGGTGCCACTGTAATGTGCCCTACTTTAGAGATGAATGGGTTCAGTCATAGTTCTGTTACAGTTTCATAAAAGAAAAAGTAAAAAGAAGAGAGAAAGAAGAAGAGGATATGGGGGCAGAGCGCCCAATATATACAGCAATGTTACCAACTTACAGTGGTGCCATCCAGAGGATAGGCCCGGAAACTGATTAAGATTACCGGGAACGTGGGCCTTTTAAGATGACAGGTAAACTGGGTGACTTGGCAAGTTCGTCCCCACATGCCTCTATAATGCCGGGTTTAATTAAGCTGGTAAAGTTCACAGGATACCCCGAGTTTAGGGTAGGCTTTACACTCTAAAGATGACAGGTGTGGGAGGGTGTTTGATATATTGTATTTTACATCAACCTTGTAAAGGACATATAACTAGATAAATTGGTTGAAAACAAGCTAAATATCTTGGGTGCTCTTTCAAAGCATTAAGTAATGAAGGCTAATGGAAGGAATGTGGGCAGGGAGAAGTCTCAGACTAAACAAAATTATGGTTCTTTCTAAGTTATTACTCCAATACTCACTGTCCCAAATCACCCAAGCTCTTGGCAATGTTCGTGTCAACCAGGAAAGGGTACAGTAGTCACATTATAACTATTTACAATTTTACAAATCTAAAGAGGTACTTGAAAGATTAAGCAGTTTTGCAAAATCAGCTTCCAAAAGTATTAAATAATTACAAAAACACTACTCTTTCCAGATAATGAGGAGGAAAGGAATTCTGTAGAGTGAGAAAGTGGAAGGCAGAAAAAGAGTAACGGAAGTAAACTTGTCTCCAGACTCGTCTAAGTGACTATCGTAAAATGAACAAGTCAAAAGTTGTCTAACGTATCAGGTAACCATCCCACAAATAGAATCTGGAGCTAGCAAATGTCGGGTTTTGGGCTGGCACAATGCAAGTGGGTCTTATATCTCCAGCTAGAAGACCCGCTTCCTTGTCACTTAGACGAGTTTTTGACTCGTTTATCTTATGAGACAAGTTTACTTTTTGATTTCATGGGCAGGAGTTGAGGGAGAAGAAGAGATGGAAGCAGGTAGAGAACAAGTCAAAAGACTGGCATGTAACTAGGGCCCGGACAACATTTAGGATGCAACGTGCAATGAAGGAAGATGGTGATAGGACGAGCCACCAGTGGCATATGAGGCTTAGTCTCACCAAATTAATTCAATTTGAAAGTCTATGACCGGCTGCAATCTATGAAGGAAAACGGTTTAATTAGGGCAGATGTACACAGAAATGGCCGGAAAAGTTTCTTTAACACTTTATATTCCTAACTGTATTTAAATCGTGGCCCTAAATTTTGCCGGTCATAGATTGCACCTGGTCTTAGATTGAACCCAGTCATAGACTTTCAACTAGTATTGATCTGCTGAGACTAAGCCATTAGTGTGTGGGGGTCGGAAGTCACAGCAAAAAGCTCACCACAGCCATGCCAACTGGTGTTGTTTTCATGCATGCACCTGTCAGCTGTTAGCAGCATGCTGGAAGATGTGGAGACGTAGGAGGATACTGTACTAGAATTCCCTCTCTCCTGCTACCCTCCACTTCACACGCATGTCGGAGGGGCTGAGGAAACAGGCCGACATGTAACTATAAATGTGTCCTTCTAAGGTAACAGCCCACAATACTCTATTTATACATGTTCTAACATTACATAGGACAAGGTATATCCTTGCTTCTATTTTAAATTGAAATCTGTCAAACAGAATGAGTCCGCTTTTTATGTATGTGTTCTGGAAAATATCCGTCAGGGAATAGTTAACTCCAGTCCAGACACTAACCCAGATATTGGTACCTTTCTTTTTTCATTGAGTTGAGAATCATTGATTGAATATTAATTTAGAATGCTTGGACTTGAATACAGTGTGAAAATACCCATGCGGAGAATAGGGTCAACTCCAGTGCAGACACTGACTGAGAAATTGTTTTTAAGCATGCTATCTTTATAGATTTGAGAATTATTGATTGAATATTAAGAATTTATGAACTCAACTCTTCCTTCCTAATCACCTGTAGTGTACCTGCATGTCAGTCCTTTTCCACACAGAGAAAGGAAACAGAGTCAAAAGGGAGCCCAGGCTTGCCTCTCGAATGACTCCCTTTTCTGACTCCCCTTCTGACTCTCCTGATGAAGGAAGTCGGTACTGACTCCCTTAAAAGGGAATTATGTGACTCCCCTAAGAGAGCCCAGGTTTTGCCTCCAAAATGACTCCTTTTTATGACTCCCTGCCAAACACAGAGTCCAGGTCTATGCTGCAACTCCCTTCAGAAAGGGAGTCTAAGCACACGAGGTCTCCTTTGGAATAGAGAGTCACATTGATAATTTCCATCACCTTTGAATTTACCCTCTATATAACCATGTCAATAGCTGTCTCTCAGTGCACATTAGTTAATATAGAAAGGAGCTTTTGGGGATTTATATTTCTCATGTTGCTACAAATTGGGTGTCTATACCTTATTCATCATGATTATGCTACAGTTTTATGTTAACTGTAAATATTTTTATGAAATGTAATTCTGACATTAAATGTTGATGCTACAATGATATACATGTATACACAGCATAATTATCAATGTCACCAATTACATAGATCTAGAAATCTGAGCATACAAAATAATACCATTTTAGGTATAGTACTACCACCTAGCAGGCTTAATTGTAACTAACTATTTGACTCCCTTATGCATTCACCGACTCCCTTTGGGGAAAAGGGAGTAGCAAACCTTGACTCTGATTAGAAAGAGAGTCAGATGGCTTCTAGACATATATGCTAGATGGCAATACAGTCATTGTACAGTAGTGTCACCTAGTGGGTTTCCTATTTCCGTTTTGTATGTTCACCTCTGTGGCTCCCTTAGGGAGTCCAGGTAACCATTGACTCACCTCTGCTGACCTGGACTCTGTTTGATCTAATTGAAAAAGAGTAAAGGCCATTAGAAGGGGGAGTCAGACAGTGTGAGAAGTGAGCCAACGGGGCTCTGACTCTCTTTTTATAGCTTGGACTCCCATTGTTACTCGGTTTCTTGTCTGTTGCAATGAATCCATCATGTAGACACCAGCCAGCCTGGTGCAGGATAGGGGCTATATAAAGCAGGTTTCTGTAGTATGCTCTAGAAGGTGTTTCAAAAAGAACATGATAATAAAGTATAAGGATTGATCTATTCCGCATACGATTGGTCTAAAAAGAGTGCAGAATAGAATGACTCCTGGGAAAATGGCAAGTGTTCCAAAAGGTTTGATCTACTTTGGAGTCTAGAATGAAGTTAAGTAATTAAGTTTATGCACCACATAATAGAATGATCTTTTTGAAACACCTGCAATTAATTACCAGTCTAAAACCATTCCTCATTTGGACCAAAGATCACTCTATAATTGATAGAACGTAATAAAGTAGCACAACTTCCTAACAGAAATGTTATTATATATGTTATTTGCTACAGGAAGATGCCAAAAATGATATCATATTAAACACATCTACTTGCCATACAAGAAAACATTGGAAAAATAAACATGTCCAGATAAAACGAAAAGGACTTGGATTATCATCATTAAAGGTGGACAGTCGAGGGAAAAGGGTCCTCCAAAGGTTAAACTCAATTATAAAATTGAGCTCATCAGCTTTCCAGTGATATATTTTGTTAGCAGGTACCACTTCTAGTTTTTGAGAACTGGCTCGTTGAATATGTGTGGGCACTGTCCAATCTCAAATGCCAATAAGCTCTATCTTACTTTGTTTTACAGATATCTCTATCTAATTAGCATAATTATGAAAATTCCCAAATATCCAAACTTTTTCAAACATTTCGTCATAGCTTTTAATCTTAAAATGGGATTTACATTCCATTTTCAGCATAGAAATCTTTGTGCGGCCTGTAATCATTAATTTCTTGAAAAATGCAATTTAGAATGAAAATTTTGTTTCCATGGCAACCAACATGTGTAAAAACACTAATTTAGGCCCAAAAACATTACATTTTTACATTCCAAATATGGAAGGTTTTCACTAACGTTGGAATTTTCTAAAGTGGCTTATTGTATTCTCCATCAAAAAGTAGTATGGAACAATTTTTATGATATTTTGAACATTGTTGGCTATATGGAGCCCCCTGGTGGCCAAAGTTGGAACTAAAAATCCCCCGCGGAGGTCCCTTTTCCCTTGTTGATTAAGCATCATGCTGACTCTACGGACTGACACTCCTAAAGGGTTGGCATGATGCCCTAATGCAGCACAAGCTAAGGTTACTACCCAGTAAACACCCTACGTAGTTCCAAAGTAGCTCAGAGGTTTCTCTAGGTAGATGTCCAACCAAAAGGTTTGAGATTGGTAATTTTGGAAGGTTTGTAGACGTCAAAACGTTAAGGTTTATTTACGTTCAACAGATGTAGACGTCTGATTTACGTTGATCTACCTCATTCAGACGTTAAAAGATGTAACTTTTCAACTTCAATTGGGTAGATGACTGTTCTGTGTCACACTAGGTGGCAGCACTATCAATTATGGAGAGTATATTACAGCTCCTTAACAAATCTACCACATTCAAGCAGTAAATTCTCATTAATTGTGAATTCAATATCATGCAAATAAACCACATTCAATAGAATATTTATATATAAAGGACAGGTGATTAAAGTATTGTGCAAGAATAGGTGCTTTGAGGCACTTTACTGTGAGGACACCACATTGGTGGTAATGGAAGAAATACAAAGCCTCTCTGCAGCCAAAACTATTCAACAGATCTATACTGTCAGGCTGTTCAATTGAACTACAAGAATATGTGGACAGTCGAGGGAAAAGGGTCCTCCAAGACTCAATAATAAAATTGAGGTCATAAGCTTTCCAATGATATCTTTCATTAGCAGGTACCATCTCTAGTTTTGGAGTACTGGCTCTCTGAATATATGTGGTCATTGTCCAATCTTAAATGCCATTAAGCTCTATCATACTTTGTTTAAGAGATGTCCTATCTAATTAGCATATTTATGCTAATTACCAAATATCCAAATTTTTTCAAACATTTGGTCACAACTTTTGATCTAAAAACAGTATTTATATTTCGTTTTCAGCATAGAAATCGTTGTGGGGCCTTCTACCGATCAATTTTTAGAATTTTTCGATTTTGGATGATAATCATGTTTCCATGGCAACCAACATGTGCAACAACACCAATTTAGGCCCAAAACGTTCTTTTCACATTCCAAATATGGAAGGTTTTCATCATGAATGGAACTTTCTAAAGTAGCCTATTGTGTTCTACATCAAAAAGTAGTCTAGAACATTTTTTGTTATATTTTGATCCTGTTAAGCTATATGGAGCCCCCTGGTGGCCAAAGCTGGTACTAAAAATCCCGCACGGAGGTCCCTTTTCCCTTGTTGATCCACATATACTATGTAGAATGAGATGAGATTGAAAATTATAGTAGTTACTTTGTATGAATATTGTTTGTAAATGTAAATTTGTCTGCAATATATTACAAGTCTTTGTCTGAGACCCACTATGTAGAATTATATGTAGTGTGTTAAACATAGATTTACCTCTTCAGGAGCTACGTAAATCAGACCTGCAGGTTTGAGATTGGTAAATAAACCTTAACGTTTTGACGTTGATAAACCTACTAAAATTACGTAGTTCAGACCAAAATTCAACGTAGATTTACGTCTGACCAACATCGTTGTGTTTACTGGGTAGCCATGATGTGCATGGTGTTACATAACGATGAATGTCACATTTTATTGACATGTGTCTTTAAAGCGTGAAAAGTAGTATCTGAGTAGTTTCTTGATGCTAGATTCATCACAATGTTAAGTCTTTGATCGGTCCATGTTGTCCACACTTCTAACCAAGGTACACCATCAAACTAGGTGTCCCAGTACAATAATAACCAGAAAACATTTAACCCAACCTTAAGACAGAAAAATATGGTAGTGTGAACGGACCACAATGTGAGGTTTGATCTTTGATTGATTTTTTAAAAGTGTTTTCCGACCAATTCTCACCTCCTCACAGAGATGTTCAGATCATCCGGCTCAGTCAGCACATAACACACAAAGAAATCAATACGAAATGTACATGAATATAAACAAATTGATGACAACAATTCATACTCATAGAGACAAATTGCATACTTATATCCAAATTTATATACTTATAAAAATACCAATGACTCATGTGGACTCCCTACACAGATAATCTTTGGGCTCCAGAACTCTTATAATACAGAAATAGATGCAGTAAACAGTAATTTTATACAGCTATGTCAGATATTAAAGTGGTCCTCTACTGGCTAACGAATGAGTCAATAGTACCTAACCTACCTGGGCATTTTATAGCTCCCCATAAAACCAATCTAGGTTAGTTCATAATGTCAGGTTGGTCGGGACTGACCAACTCACCTCAGTCTACCCCGTTCCTTTAAGTATTAGGCTAAGTCTTTTTGAGTAAGGCATTACTTATGTGTTATTTTCCCTCAGTCATTTAAAAAAAAAGCATTTGGTTATGCCTGACCAATATCCCTATGACTAACCTGGGATGGCCACTACAGACTAAGCACATTTAGAATATCACGGTACCGCACCTATTGTTGGCTTCGGGAGATGCTGAGTCAGTGAATACACTTTAGCGGTAGTACTCTGTGGGTAATAACACAATGGGAGAGGTACAAGGGGATCTGGCCAGGTAACCCGCCCTGAGGCCAGAACACTGTATAGGCCTATGTGGTATTTGTTATGTCGTCGGTGGGGTTCAGTTGTACATTTTATTCTGTCATATTCACTGGAATTTCTTGTTTTTCGACTGAATGAAACTCTAGAAATACACATCTTTATTCTACTAATTTCTCTGTTATTTGTATGAGTCAAACTCGGAAGTACACATCACCATTGACCATATCACTTGGAAAGTTCACTTTTCTCGAGAATCTCCCACGTCTACCTTGTACTTTCCCCGAGAAATACACACGCTACTAACTTTTGTCATTCTTGAGTTTTGTTTGTAGGGTAGATATCTTTGTGTGGGGTTCCATGCTAGCAGATGTATGCCGGTCTAATATATTGGCTGCTTTTCTTATTACATGAAGTGATAAATGATAAAACTGCTTGGAGCAAAGTAAATCAAAGTTGTGGGCAGAGAGCAATTTAAAAGTCTGAGATCAAACTGGTGATTCTATATGAGTTATAATCCCAAAAGCAAAGACCCATAGCATGGTACAAAACCAAAGCCTCAGGAGGCATATTCCCATCTATGAAGTCCAAAGAGGTACATGGAGAGATACAAACACCATGCAAAAGCAGTTTCCGTAGGTATGAAAGTAAGTTTATCTGCTATATGATTTAGCTATTCCGAAATCCAATCTGATTTGTTCTTTTTTTGAAAAAAAAACTAGCTGGCAGCTGGGATTCCATTATCACCACTTGCCTGCTTCGCTATGTGGATATGACCCATAATATCCTTCTTTTCACTTTTGCTATGTTCACTATCGTTTTCAGATTAAAGTACACTTGGTGCACAGTAACTTCATACTTTCATTCCTTTAGGCCAAAAAAAAGGTGTGTTTCAGGTTACATGGTCTGAAAATCTAGTGTAGGTAGGTCGGATTTTTATTTTATTTTATTTATTTTTATTATTTGGCCTGAAAAGTACCTAGAAATTGACTCGCGAACTTTAATGTCGACTCGCCGACGACCGCCTTGACTCGTGAATTATCAGAACAACTCTTAAATTGCCCTAAAATGACCTAAAGTATAAATATTTTTTCAAAATTGGATAAAAATTTCTAGGGTCGGCCCTGTTTTCCTGAGTAGGGTCGGGTAACCTGAAACACACCTCTTTTTTTTGGCCTTAGCTATATTCAGATCAAATCACTTTAGCAGCTCGCATTGCTGCTCTAGAACATAGAGGCGGGAAGGTTATAAAGTACATATATACTATGACTGGTGTAAATAAGCGTTTCACTCCCAAGTCTTGGCTTGCTGAAAGGCAGTATTGGTCGAAATACTATAGTGCAGTACTCTATGGTGGTGGCTTGCTGGGAGGTCTACCTGTGGGTAATCACATAATGGGGCAGGTACAGGGTGACTTGGCTGTTTAACCTGCTGTAAAGCTAGAAGGTTGTTTGTTATGCAGCGGATGGGGTTCAGTTGGTTCACAATATATTATTTCTGTTACATTTTAAGAAGGAATCAAATCAGGAGGAGTAGGGGATGAAGGGACAGGAGGCAGGGAGAAGGGGCCAGAAGGAAGCAGGAAGAGAGGAAGAAGGGGTGCAGGGTGCATGAGGAAGGCAGGAAGCAGGGGGGCGCAGGGGGCAGAAAAGCAGTAAGGAGGGATGAAAACTAACAAATATATGAACAACTAACAAAAGGCATCAATGAATGCAAAAGGGCACAAGGGTATAGGTAAGGAAATGTTAAATGAAGCAGCAAATAATTATATATATGTATATATCTAAACAAGCAAACACATGTAGGAAAGGACTGAAAAGTTTCTATGCAAATAACCAGGTAAACTATCATGCATTTATGATTAAATTAAGCCCAAACAGCAATGGAAATATTATGAAGAACCACTAAATATAGCTGCAGTAGATGTATCGCTCAGGGTCACTATGGTATCTCTTTATCTGTTTTATGTGTTTATGGATATGACTAACAAGTTAGTCAGGGTATTGACGACAGGGGGAGCCACCAGCATGCTACCTCCCCAGTCCCCGTGACGCTGTGACGTCACTGCTCCTTGCCCAAACAACGTCACTGCTCCTTTACATTATGCCCAAACAGCAATGGAAATATTATATGAAGCAGCAGTATAGATGTCCCTATTGTATCTCTTGACCTGTTTTAAGTGTTTATAACAAACCAATGTGCAATAAACTATTTATAATATAAGAAATAGATGCAGTAAACAGTAATTTTATACAGCTATGTCAGATATTAAAGTGGTCCTCTCACCAATGGTTTACAACTTTCTTTATAGTGTAACTTAATAGTGTTCTACTCAGCTCACGGTCATGGTATTATCGATGAGAGTGCCACTTTGATAGCTTAAGCCCGATGTACAGAAACTATACACTGTTAAGAGTCAGTGATGTAGCTGCACAGTAAAAAAAGAAGGAGTATTTTTGGTGTCCAGCACATTATACCGTAGGCTACATCACATTGTGGTGTAGCTGTAGGTCAATCCAAAGATCCAGGGTTCAAACCCCAATCAGGCTACCAGTGCAACAATTATTTTTTCCCTTTTTCCCTTTGTCTTTCTTACTTATTTGGAATGTAAATCTACCAATATTAATCTATCAATGCAACTCCTTCATCTCTGAGAAGGTCTATAAGTCTAATTCAGATGTATTTGAATAGTAATTACCATTGCGCCCAGTGGAGACTCGAACCGACAACTTTCTGTGTGTGGGTCTACAGAAGGTGGGTGTAGCTGAACAGTATGTTATACCGAAAATCAAAAATGTATCCTACAGTAACTCTACTGTTTATATTTCGCTGTGCAGCTACACTAACTTCTGACAGTGTAGCTGTGGGTTTTACACATTGTAGTTTATATCCATAAAGTAAGGCAATACCTGCTATAACGTTAGGTGCCCATATTACTGTACACCAGTTTAATTACAGGGGGTAGTCTTACTATCAAAACCTTCAAAATCTATACTGTATTAACCTAAATATCATAAACAGGCATGCTATGACTTGTTTACCTCTAACAAGTTTCAGCGTGGACAGGGTATCATTCTACCCCAGCCGTAATCACTTTCCCACCGCTATAAAACAGCTCATCCAAACACGCCGTTTCACTCGATCAGTAACTAAGGAAAACCCATTTTTGCGAGACGTCCCTCAGATCTGATCAGAAGATATCAAACATGTTTGATATACTCTGATCCGATCAGATGATGGAGACATTTGATCGAAACATACTGTTTGCAGTGGTCTTTAAATGGCGGGAGTCCGGCAGAGGGAAAATGACATCGCAATTGTTTCTTTGGTGACCTCACGCATCCGGTTCTTCTAGCCTAGGCTATAGTTGTTCCAATCATCAAAGAAAGTACAGTATTATTCACTAGTCGATGATCCATTCAATTTGCTATTTTGAGAATGAACCCATGTAAAATGACGGCTAATAATCGTAGGCCTACCATTATTATGATAATATAAAGTAGCTTTGGTCGTCATGATGCATGAATGCAGCCATGGCGAGTGACTCGCCAGTGTTCCATTCAAGCATGATGCCGACCCTACAGAGTTGAGACACTCTTGAGGTCGGCATTATACACCAATGCAGCACCGGTGAGTTACTCGCCAGGCCAGCATTGCAATTGGTGCACCATGAAGACAAATGCTATCTTTTAGCGACATCCATTCTTAAAGGGTTAAATATACAACCGCCTCTTCCCTTATTAATGTGCAGGTATCATTACATTATGCCCAAACTGTAAAACATCTTTACCGACATCCATTCTGAACCCTTTCAGGACATTTGTCATCATGATGCTCCAATGCAGCCCCAGCGAGTAACTTGCTGGTGCTGCATTGGTGCATCATGCCGACCCTTTGGGAGTGTCTTTATTAATATAAGGGCATGATGGCGTCCTCAACGAGTTAAAGGGTTAAGAACCGTATGTTGCTAAAAACTACATTTGTCGCCAATGCAGTCCTTACGAGGGACTCGCCAGTGCTGCATTGGTTCATCATGCCGACCATTCAGGAGTGTTTCAACCCTCTGGGCATGGTGCTTGAATGCAGATTGACCTTTTGAAATGTACTATGCACATTGAAAGCAATTCAGGTGATCAGAGTAATTTAGGCTGACATTATGGATTCTACATTGACCTTTATGAAGTGTCTATACCAATTTATATTATCACATTCAAGATGTGTTTTTGTACTACTCTCCTCAAGGATCAAACACAATGAGTTTCATGTGTTGATATTCATAAGGATCTGTGTAGACTAGGTTATGTTGTTCAAAGCTAGATGAAGACAGTAAACACTTAAATATGTTTGGGAATTCGTTAAGGATGCACAACTTGCCCCTTTCTATGTTGCTACAGAGGGTTGAAGCGATACAATTTTGAATACTGATGAATACACTGATGATTTCTTTTTAAATACTTATTTCAGATCCTGCTATACGTTCTTGAAAAGACTGGTACTTTTTAAACATGACTTGTTTATTTCTGAACTTATTAACAGTTGTGGACAGATGAGAAGAAAGGGCCTTCCGAGGTGAAATGTATGTTTTAAAATTGAAGTCATACGCTTTCAAAAGAGGTATCATAGATGGAGATATCCCTTCTAGTGTTTGAGAAGTTGCTTCATGAATCTGAGATGGTGATGCCCTTTCCAAACAGCCAATAGGCTCTATCTCTTGTTGTTTTGATTGTATTCCTATATCTAATTATCATGATTTTGCAAAATGTCACTCATTACCTAATCACTATTTTTCATATTTCTTATCATAAATCTGGATATAGAAATGATATTTACATTATATTTTTACTGTAGTAATCCCTATGAATTTCTCTATTGATTGGAGTTCATTATTTTTCTATTTGGAAGGAAATTGTGGTTGCCATGGCAACACGTTTTAGGAAGAAAGCCTTATTTAGGCCTCATATCGGCTGCAAAACGTTCTATTTACATTCCAAATATGGAAGGAGTACCCCAAAATAGAATGTTTTGGAGTATGTGATGCCCCCTAGTGGCCAGACCCCAGTACTAAAAATCCCTCCTGGATGTACCTTTCTCCTCAGCTGCCCACTAATATGATGATGGGTTGTATAGTAGGTTAGAGCTTAACAGGTCTTAATAGAGCTGTTATAAATGTAGGATTAGCTTGGTTTAATAGAAGGAGTATATCCCCTATAATCTAATGCATTGTGAGCATAGATAGAGGTCCTTGACGATCTGTCTGAATGACAGGTTTCTCCACGAATGGTACCTTGGATCGGAGCTGAGTGTGATATGATCCAAGGTACCACCAGTGGAGAAACTGTGTTTTCTTAATGTAGCTATTGATAAATCATACTTAATAACTACATGTAGAGATTGGTTTCATAGCTATTTTGGGGACGTCATTATGGAGAAACACCCCATGGAGAATAAGCATCAGTTTCTCCACGGTGGTGTGGAGAACGGCCATTCTAGTACTTAAGCATAGCAAATTCGATGCTCCACATGAAATAAAGCAAACTGCTCTTATTTGCTCTGCTGCTTGTGGTGATGAATACAACATAGAGAATAACTTAGCATGACTGCATCAACGCATCATGCCGGCACTGTGAGATTGATAGACTCCCAAATGGCCCACATGATGCCCTAATTCAGTGCTGGCGAGTAGCCCACCTGTCCTTACAGGGTTAATTGTGAATAGTGACACGTGCACCTCACGTGTGGCAGGTATAGCCTTACATTAAGGAGGGCGTACACTGTAAAAAGTAAGTACTGTAGCTGTACAGTATAAACGGGGTATTTTTTTCAGTATGACATATTGTACAGCTACACTCACCTACTGTAGAACACCACACACGGGAGATCGTCATTTCTATGTCAATATAGGTGGAAATGCATGTCAACTGGGTTAAAGAAATAAGAAAAGAAAAACATATTTCTCATAGTGCAAAGGTTAGACTCGAACCCATGATCTGTGTGTGGTGTTCTTCAGTAGGTGAGTGTAGCTGTACAGTATGTGAAACTAAAAACACATCCTTTTATACTGTGCAGCTACAGTATTTCTCGCTGTGCAGCTACACTAACTTCTTACAGTGTATTTTCTAACAACAGAGGGGATGGGGGACTTTTGGGGTCAACCCCTTGACCAGCCCAGTGGGCACAAAATTCAGTTCAATGCTGAATCAACATTAAATCAACATTGAATCAACATTGACAACCATTTGTCAATGTTGATTCAATGTTCTGTGCCCACTGGGAGAGAGTAAAAGACTCCAAGGACTCTCCCTTATGGGTATACTATGATGTGCAAAACCCGCATCTAGACTTTGTGTCTGTCATAAGAAACTGTAGGAGTGGCACTTCCACCTATTATTTAAAAAGATGGCCTGTTGTTGACTGGAGAAGTATCACAGGGAGGGATTCACAGGGTGAAGTTCAAATCAAGTATGAATACTATAATATAGTGCACTAGGAAAAAAGGACCTTAGTGCGCCCTGCACTAAGAGCCCTTTCCGCAGATTGTGTCACATATTTAAAGTTATGTATCTAGCATCTGCATAATTCCCTATTCTCTGCCTCTTTTTTATGTTGCCTCCTTCCCTTATTCCTTGCCTCCCACCTTTCCAATTAGTACTTCTCTCCCTTATCCCTTTGCTGCTATGAAATCCGCCCCAATTTGTTCCTCCTCCATGATGCAAACCCTACCTTAGTTTTTTGTGCATCCATCCCCTTCGTCTCTCTTTGAAGATAGATACAATTTGAATTGATTCTTTAATGTGGCCATAAAACACCTTGGCAGTCTCTTGACCCCACTGTAAATAAGCAGGAAGGAGGAGGGAGATAAAGAGCCCATGGGGAGAATTGGTTGACGTTTAGGAAAAACACACACAGCAGCAGCAGGACTGGCTCTGTCTGTTGCAGACAGTAATGTTTATCAGTTGTACTGCATTCACACTGCACGACCAGCCCAGCTCATGTGAGTTTACAGTGAGTCTTAAAGGGGGGCTAGCACAGCTAAGACTACCCTTCTTAGCAAGTCACGTGACCTCTATAAGGGCGATCTGATTGGTCAATAGGTGTCGCTGGTTTCTCTGTGTTTTGTAAGAACTGAGTTGACAGGTACCCGTCTTTGCTAGGAACGGTGCTAGTCCCCCTTTAACACAGTTTTACAGAGGTCTTACAACCTGAAAGTCTTATTGTATACATCGGGGGCTCTGCCTCCAAACCCCAGGATCTCTTTCTCTTTTTTCTCTTTCTCTTTTTTCTCCTTTTTTTTGGAAACTGACCAAACCCTATTGCCTTTAAGTTTACCGATGTTGGCCTATCATAGCCTACATAGCCTACATAGCCTAAGTGGAAGGAGGGGGTAAGACTCACTTTAAATGTGTGTCAATGCACTCGCATGAGCTAGGTGCCATCTGCATTCACACTGCCACTTCTTGAGATTAGAGATCTATAGATGCTGCAGGTCAGGGGCTAATGACTTACCCCTTATATTAGGTACATGCTACTCTTATTAGAAGAGATGTCTCTGTCTGACAACTGGCACTGCATACATGTTCGTATTTAATTAAATTAAATAATGCTTAAAGGAACATATTTACTTTGAGTAAATGCCGCTTAAAGCCACTAATATTTTTGTGACCTTTCTAAGACATTGGCATGGCACTTACTTAAATTAGATACGCTTAAATTGTTTCTTTAAGGCATCTTAACTTTGCATTTATAAATGCAAACATTCATTCAGTGTGGAGATTCAATGCTCTATGAATTGTGCAGGAAATGGCTATAGAACAGTTAGACTAAGGACTTATTTTCTATATATTTCCTACAGCAGTAAAGTAAGGTTCTAAATTAATTTATTTGACTGATTGGTAGATTTTAAGGAGCAGACTGGGATATGGCTGTGTACCGCATGTTTTCCGTAAACAAGAAGAAAGGAGAAAAGCATATTAGGAAAATATTGTTTTAATGTCTCATGACCTTGATATCTAAATGTAGCTATGTAGCTATGCTTAGAGTGTGCCAGATTGCTATCCTATATTTGCCATATTGTCATCAATTATCTGGTTTAACTTCTTCCGATTTGTCTATTTAGAATATACCTCCTGAAAATTGCTTTTATACCAACACTCTCTCATCAACCAATGGTACTCAGACCACGACTGTGAATGTTTGGGTTATAACTTTTATAGAATCATCAGTTTGATCTCAGACCTTTAAATTGCTCCCTTCCCATCCTCGGTTGATTTATTTCCCTCCAGGTGCTTCCAACATTTATCACTTCAAGTAATAAGAAATGCACCATGTATAGTAGACCTGGTTATATACCCTTCATCCAAGGAAACTAGTCTGCTAGTATGAGACCCCAATAATAAACCACATATTTATTTTCTATTTTACATCCATCTCTGTGGTGTCAAACTATGTCAACACCTTCCCCAACCTTTATTCTGTCATCTTCAGAATATTGAAATAAATGTACGCAAAACCTATTCTTGTGCTTTGGTGTTTCACACAAAGCTAAAGACTTATCGCTATGTAATTCAAACTGTTATCAACAGAACGTCCAATATGTACTTTCTGATTTTAGGTATCAGTTCCTCTGTTCAATTTACACTTGATTCCAATATTGTGTAAGCATGGATACTTTTTTCTCGAGGTTGGGCCAATTTAAGACAAAATAATTATGTCAAAAGATTGAGCCTAAATCCACTCTTGACCACAAGAAACCTGTTAAGAATAATTTGTTAATCACTATCCCCTATCCTACATCAGTGCACAGGAGATTTCAGCTTGAAGAAAAACGTGGGTGGAGAGTGCTTGCAGGGTCAACCCTTATTCTCTATATTCCCCTGCATACCATGCACTTTAATAAATGAGCTGGCAGGCAGTCATGTAGAAACAGCAGCAATTGGCATGGTTGTGGTTACCGTTTTCATCTCTTTTTTCATTTCATTCCTACCCCCACGCATCTGACACCCACACCCTCAGCTTAATGGACTATCACAGAAACCACCTCATCTGCCTGGCCTCACTATCATCTGTTACCATTGGCACTACTACTTTCCCTCTGCCATGAAGTGGCAGAGCACCCTAAAAACTTACATAGGCTATCATTTTAAAATCAACATTTATTCAATTATGAATCATTTCAATGGCTTTAAAGCATGCATGAAGAAGACATTCGCTGAGTTACTGACATGTCAGCCATGTTTTTCTGGCTGAATTTTACGATAATCCTGGAGCTCTATTTGATGTATAGACACTGTGTGTAGGAAGTGTGTGATATGTAATGGAAAGCAGCAAAATAGTTCTGTATTCTCTTTCACAGAATAACTCTAATTTGAGGCTCTGCTTGGAGAGTTAGAAACCACTCTGCACTGAAATTCCATAGGTTGAATGGTTAGTCAGTACATACTATCCTAGGTTATATATGTGTGTTAGTCACAATGACAAAGTTATATTCAAAAATGACGGAGGGATCAGTCAGTAGTGGCTAACCTAGGCTCAATATTGGTATGTGCCTTAGTTGTTGTATCTATATTCCACTAGTTGGTGCCACCTGTAAGGTACTATGATGACCACTCAGTGGCTCCCCCTGGAAATTAAAAGACTAAGGTGGGTTGGTCAGTACTGACCCACCTGAGAATAATAACTTACCTAGGTTGGGAACATAGGAACCAAAAAATGACTAACTAGGTTGGGTACTAGTTACTGAGAGATTGGTCGTGTGGGGAGCCTAGGAATATCAGTGTGAGAGCTCTCTCATTTGCAGCTCCATCGTGAAATCTTTCTGCATACCTTCCTTTCTAGCATTTTGTTTTGCAACCTCTCTGTGCACTTTCTATGGTTGCATGTCTTTCTACAATTATTGTCATTCCTCCCTTCATACTTGCCCACCTATTTCTCTTTCTTACTGAGCTGTCAAAATGTACATGGGAAATGTACAGATTTCACATTATAGTAGTTTAGAGGTCATTGGTCCGTGTATAGGTAATGTGTGATGTGTACTGGAGACAAGCAAAGTGCTACCCTTTTCTCTCCTTCTGCCATAGAAGAATACCTGTGGTCCGTGCCTTTGGGCAGAGTCATATTTGAGACTCTGCTGGGAGAGGGAAAACCACCATGAGTGCTCTCTCATTTGCAGCTCCGTCGTGAAATCTTCCCGCAGACCTCCTTCCTTTCTAGCCTTTTGTTTTGCAGCCTCTGTGCTTTCTATGGTCGCATGTCTCCTTTCTGCAATTATTCTGGCTCTTCCCTCCAGAGCCTGCTTGCCCACCTTAGGACACATAGAGAAAAAGGGTTACTCAGTAAGCACTGAGAAATATGACCGGGGTGTTTTTTTTTATCTATTTATCTTTTTACTCAGACGCCAAAGTGTACATGGGAAATGTACAAATTTCACAATTGTCACGCCCTTATTCTACCTTCATCAATTGCATTACATAATATTACATCATATTACGTCATAATTATGATTTATGATTATCAATATTCATATTTATTATTATTTGTAATACGCACAATACTTTATACATATTTTCAATCCATATGTCCATCAAAGTACACCTAGACGTCAGACATACCTATTACTCATTAAGCCAAGCCAAACTCGCCCCCATACATAATTAATCCATAGATCACAAGCAGACCCTTATCCCATGGACAATAGGTAACGGTCAGCCCCTCCAGAAGACGAGGCACCGACCGCTCACCTATACACAAACAAGTGAACTATATGTTGACCCCAAGGATTAACTGTCAACACATAAACAATGCTATAACCTGGACACCCTTAATCAGTACGGCACCGCCAGGCCACTTAAGCCGGCTGGAGGCCACCTGGAGGTGGGTGACAAAGCCCCCACGTGTGCATGCTACTTATTATGTAATCTATTACCCATAGTGCACTGGACCCAGGCTCCCAACCCGCGGTCCAGCGCACGCCACATGTTAAAGCTGTGAATATATAATTATCCAATCAAATGTCAAATGTATGTTATCCAATGAAAACCACTGTTACCTTTACTTCCGGTCACGTGGGCTCCTCCTCTACCTGCCGGGCTAGAGGGAAATCAGTAATCATCAAGTAACCATCTCAGTAACCACCGACTTACCATCTATACTGAGCCCTAGTGACTGGTACTCTGATATTAATATTATTATTAATAAAAGATACCAAGTACTGAAACTGACGTCTCATCTCTCATCTCTACGCCCACATTGATGTGGAAGGGATTTTCCCAGCCACACAATGTAGTTTAGAGTTAATTGATCAGTGAAAGTAGGGAAATATTATATGCGTCTTCTAGCCCACCTCTTTACTCAGTCTAAGCTTGAACTTGATACAAAATACACCAATCTTTGTCCATTTCAAACATATCTTCAGTAAACATTTCTAATAAAAGGTAGTTTTAGCTTTAGTGGCTGTAGCTTGCCCTTTCCTTTGTGTATCACTGCCTCCACCCATGCCTTCTTCTCTTTTTCTCCCTTCCCTCCTTCCTGCTCTTTTCTCTATAATTATGCTGCATGCTTTGAATTTCATTTTTATCTTCATCATCTTGTCCCGTTGTCTACAATTCCCTATTTCCCTTTCCATAATGCCTGTCCGCTTGCCTTATAAGTCACTTCCTTTCTCTGTCCTTCAGTCCCTATTTTATTTACTCACATTCTCCCTTCGTCCCTTATTCCTTTTCTCCTTTGTTAACTTACTTAATCCTTGATTCCCTCCATACACCTATCATAATTCCCGTCCTTTTTGCTATCTATGTGGCACTCCCTCCTTCTCTGGCTAGCTCTTTTCTGCCATTATCCCTGTTATCTTTAATAAAGCCCCGGCCTCCCTACTTCCTTTTACCACACAAATCAACCAGCTAACAAAATGAAAATAGTTCTTTTACGTCAAAATAACGTTTTAAAACTTTATATAACGTTATGCCATTGTAAGGAACCTTAGAGAAACGTTATATAACGTTATATAACATTATAATTGTTGTATAACGTTTTTTGTTCACTGGGCAAGGTACTGTTTTCTAAATTCATCAAATACTGAGGTCGTAGTGGTCATATTTTTGAAGATGGATTTTGTTTAAATTGGTTCTTTAATGTGACCATGACATGGTTTGGCAGTCTGTTGGATCCGTTGAAAATATGTGACCCCTGGAGTGAAAATGGCAAGAGGCCCATGGAAAGGGATGATTAGGGTAATACAGCAGCAGGCGTACTGAGTCTGTCTGCTACAGATGTCTGTCTGGCAGTTGGGCTGGGTTCACACCGTCACTAAATTTGAGAGGGGAGGTTTCACTGCATGATTGTTTACATTTAAGTAAATCAATCACCTCAAGAAACAATTAAAGCATATTTGATTTGAGTAAGTGCCACCTAAAGCCATTTAAATGCTGTTGTGACCTTTCCGCGACATTTACTTAAGTTAAGAGACCCTTGAAGTAGTCCTTGGTAGGCAAGTTGAATTTGCTTAGATGCAAACATTCATGCAATGATCAGGGGTAGACACTAACGCTGGCCCGGGAGCCAATGGCCCGTAGGTTTTGGTCGGGGCCCGTAGTTTTCAGAATATTTACATTGCTACGGGCCCGGGTGGCCCGTAGCTACAGACAGCTTTATTTACAAGTTCTGTTAACATGGAAATTAATACATCTATGTACAATACAGGCATGTAACATATCGTTGGAAAGAGAAATCCAGGGTCATGCTATCTGACACAATAGAGCATACAGTTGACGTGTGTAATCAAATCAATCTATTTAAAAACCAGTATACAACTTGTATAAATAATTTGGAAGGCATATTCTATATTTACCCTTATCGGCTACTCCTTTATATTCCAAGATTCTTAGTTTAACTTAAACTCTTCTGATGGAAAGGGGGGAGGATCTTGCGTCCAGGGGTTTTAGTAACCCTACATTTTGTAAAAGAAACGTCCTACATTTCACTAGTGTCTACCCCTGCCAATGTATATGCTTCTTAGTAGCTGCTGATGGTAGGTTCACAGGGTATCCTTGATGTGGGGCTCCTTACATATTGCATTCTACAAGAGGAAGACCTTGGGAGGATGTAATACATGTATGATTTCTGAATAATTATTTGTCAGTGGAATGAATTTGCTTTGACTTATGGTAGTAACTATATCAAATTAAAAATAAGCAAACACTTTCCATTTGGTCACATGCATTTCAGTCTATACGAAACCCAGCCGGACACCGGTTATAGCCGGCTAATAGCCTGCTGGTCCGGCAGAAATTCTATGTCTGCCGGACCCAATGGCTGGCTCTCATCCTAGGCTACATGCCAGTTTGTACGGTGTGTAAATCGGACCATTAATAAGGGTTTTAGAGAGTAAAGTAGAAAGCCTGAATGTTATGTACAAATAACACAAAGTTTAACAAATTATGATTATTAAATTGATTTAGATATACCTGTAGCCTCTATTGAACATTATTTCCTGTCTAAGTTCTTGCTTTATACTACATTTCTTGATGCAAACATTTCCCGGGTATCCGGGCCTGCAAACACCTAGCCGGGCCTGCAGAATTACAAATCTGGGGGACCGAATGTCCTGCAAGGTGAAAACTTTTCGTATAGACTGGCATTTTGAATGCAGTCATAATAATCTGAAGCCCTATACAATTTTGGACTATAAATAGTGAGGTCGTAGGTGTTTAATAGAATAGTCAGTTTGATCTCAGACATTTAAATTGCTCTACTACCATTTACATAGTCACAGACTGCAACCAGTAGGTACCTATATACACCAAAACAGCATAATACCAGAAGTAAGCCTATCTGTTATCATAGTGACCGACATCAAGAGTTCTAATCTACATATTTATAAGTTTCTAATTTCTTTACAGCGTTCGATGTCCTCTGTAATGTCATATACCATATCGAATAGCCTCCCACACCTGTATACTCTCATGTTTACAGGTTCAATAAGGTCTCGGGGGAGGGCTAACATTAACGTAATGGAAGAGAATGTACTTATGTATGTAATGCTTAGGAACAGGTGTTTGTGTCGCTACCATCTTAAATAAACAACCGCCTGTTCCCTTATAAAGGCCATTAAAAAGGATTCTGATCTCCAAAGACTGAAAAACATGACAACGGAGGTTAGCAGGCTAAATTATATAGGATAAGATGTGTTTTTCATGACCAAAATTTGACATTTTGGTAGTTAAGAATGTATTGGTCTTTAAAATGTAAGTTATTTCTATCCTACTGCATTACTGACAGTATTAGCTTTAATTTGATACCAAATATACTAACACTAATATTTGTCCATTTCTATCAGGCTTTTCATTAGGGGGAAAATCCTCAAAAGCTGATTTCTATAATGCATGTGGTGATGAGAAACCATTTTATCTTTTTTGAGTGGCCTTATGTACAATCATCAGTACATTATGCCCCAACTGTAAGACAGATCTGAAGCAGCAATTGTTAATAGGGCAGCAGCTTATTAGTCCAGCTACCTGTTTGATGTGATGAAAACAAACCAATATATATAATATATGTTTTAACCAGAATTTTGTTTCGGCTATGTCAGATATTAAAGTAGTTCTCTCACCATATAGGTGTATGTTAGGATCATTTGCTTTGTAGAGACACAAGCTAGAGTTTTTAAACCCGTGATTTGTTTAATCTTACCGGCATTGTACATTCCTGTTGCTGATCTGTGACACTCATAATTCTATAGTGAAAGAATGGCCTTCTTATTATGGGTGAGGGTGCCACTTTAACAGTTTATATAAAGCCTGATATACAGAAAATGTATCTGTCACCATACATAAAGTAAGGGAATACCTGTTATTATTTAAGGTGCCCATGTTACTGTACACCAGTTCAAGTAAAGAGGGTAGTTTTACTATAGATCAAACCCTATTACTCCTACACTCTATCAACCTAGATATCATAACAGCAATGCCGGGTATTAAGAATTGTTTACATCCAACCTGGTTTAGAACCATCCAGTAGATGTTCAAAAATACACTTATCATTAAAGATAATTTTAGGTCATTTTCCCATTTAAGCTTGATTACATGATCCATATAATTGCATGCAGGTGTGGAAAGCTGAAAGCCTTACATTTATCCGTTAGCATTATTAAAACTACAATATTATTGCCACAAATGAATATCTGTCGGCTCGCAGAAATCAAGACCTGTTAGGGGTGCATCATACCATCATTGGATTAAGCATGCAATCACAACAGAACAACATGTTTACAACCACTACATTCAGTCAATTCCTATCTGTAAATTCAGTCTATTCCTACCTGTAAATCACAATTAGGAAAACACGATTCCATAAAGAATGATGTCAAACACAAGAAAAATGGTTAATGAAAGCAATTGCAATATTATTCTATAACTTAATTTTGGGCTGATATTGTATCTTTAAAGATAAATGAAGCTGAACAGAGATCTAGATTAAGTCCACTGGACCTAAGACGGGGCAAACAATCAGTGATCAGATTTACAGCTCAAGTAGTGTCCCTCCATCCAGAACTCAAGAATGTCCCAAGTTAGAAACGTGTGCATTTTCCAAGCAAAGCACAAGCTGTATACATCAAATAGACATGGGAGATTCTCGGAAACAGTGAACTTTCCTAGTGACAGGTTCAATGGTGATGTGTGTATTCCCCGAGTTTTACTTGTACATATAACCAGAAAGTTGAATGAAAATGCATATTTTTTCAAGTTTCACCAGAATATACGGAATATGACACAAGAAAACTTCATTAAAACATTCAAGAAATATTTCGAGATACTCGAGTTATGACACAAGAATGGCACGAGTTTTTATTTGCAGGGATTGTTACCACAAGCTTAACATTCATGATAACAGAGATTATATCACATTAAATCACCATGCAGCCTTAACACGTCAAAAGCTCTCCGTCTGGATGGATTGTTACTTGATTCCCATGATGCATATTGTCATAAAATGTAGCCTCATGCACTGATACTCTGACCTTATTCACTACTGATCAACAATTCAGTCACTACTGATTACCCTACTTAGTCATTTCTTTGGTCCCTATACGACCAACCTAGGTTAGTTAATAATAGTTATCAGCTTTGTTAGTACTGATTAACTCACCTTAGTCTTTCAATTGCTATAAGCATTTGGCTTAGTCTTTTCGAATAAGGCATTAATGGTATTTCATTTTGCCTCAGTCATTTTGAATATCAGTTTGTAAGTGAATAATAATCCATGGTTTGTTATCCATGGCTAAGGCACGAGGAGGAGCTGAGTGCCTTAGCCATTGATAAGCAATTGATAAGCAATTGATAAGCAATTGATAAGCAATTAATAAGCAATTGATAAGCAATTGATACGCGATTGATAAGCAATTGATAACCAACCCTCGTGCTGGCATACCCATGTATTCATCATGAAAACTTGTTCTTTTAATATGTGTGACGTCATAGGAGTGTGGTTATCCACTGCTAATACACGCTGGTTATGCACTTTTTGAGTGCCTGAAGGTGATAAGCGAGGCATAATCAGTACTAACCGATTTCCCTATGACCAACATGGGATATCCACTACAAACTAAGGCCTGTGGCATTTATATTATCAGTGTATTGGGAGTTGTTTGCAGCCCTCCTCCACGTGTGTCACATACTCCGCAGATGGTACACAACACCGCCGTGGGAGTTTTACTATTTTAATCCTTTAAGGATGACATAATGCTTTAATGCATCATGCCATTGGTTACCATGATGCATGAATGAAGCCCTGGCAAGTAACTTGCCAGTGCTGCCTTCAAACATCATGCCAACTCTTCGGGGTTAAGACATCCCCGAAGGGTCGGCATGATGCACCAATGCAGCACCGCTCAATTAGTTGCCAGTTCTGTATTAGTGCAAATGTAAACTTTTAGTGACATTAGGGAAAAGAGGCAAAGTGTCATTATATAGCATCAAAGTTGGTTATTAAATAACAAAGGATATATGCTTAATCCTCTACAATTCTTCAATAAGGGGAGGCACATGCATAATTATCAGCCATGCTGAGTGCCTTCCTTATCTTTGTTGACATAAAAATCATATCACCAGTATAATTGTCCGGTTACTATGGTACATCATGGATAACAGAGAAAAATGTTGTGATCCAAAATGTGACTCATTCATTATTAGACCTGTATATCGACAATGGACAATCATGGATATACCTGTACATACTTGTTGGTCAATTAATGATTTAAACCCTTCAAAAGAAATACTCCTTTTGGTAGGTTTTAACATTCATTGTGCAATATTGCAGATCAGTTTCAGTGCACTCGGTTCAATATTGTTTTACACCATCCACATAACTTCATTTCAATTAATTGAGATTTGCTCGCCTTTTAATGAACTTCTCTGCAGTTAAATTTGTTATTCAAGCCAAAGCCTCATACTAGATGATAAAGTTACCTGTACCCTACCTTTCGGCCTCACCACTTGCAAGCGAGCTATATCGATATCAGCTAACCATTGAGGGGGCACAAAATACCCTATTACATTGTGCTGCAATCAGCAAAATGTAAATGAATGCATCCATAGAACCTATAGAGTTGGCATGCTGCTTTAATGCAACCCTAAGGAGTAATTAAAGTAGTTTTATTTTATTTTTACAGCTTGATGACAAAGGGAATAATGTAAAATGTAAATTTATATTTAGAAGATAGAAAACTAATTTTGTTTTTTCCATATCTTAAGTTTATCCTACACTGTAGGCTACAGACACACGTGGGAACATTTTCCTGAAACACCCGGAGACTGTGGTTACTTCCGAGCCGCCATGCTTGTCGTCTGGCGGCCATTTTGACGTGACGTCACTGACATGTTGAAGGATGGAGTTAATGAAGTAAGGGTCAGTTGTCATGACGTGAAGGGGGGGGGGGAGAGCACACTCTTCTACAACCACTGTACCACAGAATGTACCTGCGGTATCCCTCTTTATTACATGGTGGTACGGCCTTCTCTATGTTAAAGCTATGGGAGCTCCGTACTGCATGCCCCCATAGAGAACGGTGTGGCCATACTCCATGGCGTCCGAATTTGTTGATTTCAAGACAGTAGGGCCATATAATAAATAGACAAATGCCAACGCCCATTGATACCGTCTCTGCTGTATTTCACAAGTGGGGGCTGGGGCCATATCCCATGAAGCCGCAGGCTGAGTGGGATATGCCCCAGCCCCCACGAGTGAAATACGGCAGAGAGGTATCAATGTAGTTGGCATTTGCATTTATTTTTTTATTTGACGCTATTTAATAAAGAAATCCAGGTTGTTCTTAGCCCATTGAATAGGGACACATTGTATTCAATGGGGGCCATTGAATACGGCCCTTCAAATAATTAAGCATAGTAAGTATTGTATTTCAAAAAAATAAATATAAAACCCCACTTTATTACTTATTGTTGAAGCTGGGTCAACTCGGGAAGCTGGGTCAACTCGTTGAAGCTGGGTCATATCACACTCAGCCTTCAGCATCGTGTGATATGACCCAGCTTCAACTCATGAAGAATGATGTGCATGTATGTATGTATGTATGTATGTATGTATGTATGTATGTATGTATGTATGTATGTATGTATGCATGCACACATGAACATCTATATTTCATTTCATGTGAAGGAACAAAATTACTATGCTTAAGTACAAGAATGGCCATTTTCCACACCCCCATTGAAAAACTGATGCTCATACTCCACAGGATGTTTCTCTGTGATGATGCACCAAAATAGCTTAGAAAACAATCTTTAAATGTTGTTTTAAAATATAATTAACAATAATTACATGAAATAAACACAGAGATCCACTCTTAATCAGTTTGAATTCCTAGTTTCTCCACCTGTGGTACCATCATATCACACGAGGGGGAGCCGAGTGTGATATGATCAAAGGTACCACTCATGGAGAAACCTGTCATTCAGACAGATCATCGTGGACCTCTGTGTATATATCTTTATTCCTACAGCTCCTTCAGAGTGTCCGGTGCTAGGACTTCTACCCCCCAGACATCTACCCCCTGCCATTTACCCTCTAGGACATCTACCCCCTAGGGACATCAAGTGGAGGGGTAGATGTCCCCAGGGGTAGAAGTCCTAGAGGGTAAAAGTCCAAGGGTGTTGATGTCCTAGGGGGTGGATGTCCAAGGGGGTAAAAGTCCTAAGGGAGTAAAAGTCCAGGGGGTAGATGTCCAGGGGGGTAAAATTCCTAGGTGGTAGATGTCCTAGGGGGTAGATGTCCAGTGGGGTAAATGGCAGGGGGGTAAATGTCCGGGGGGTACCTGTCCTGATACCGACCGTCCACATTAATTTTTGCCAAATAGGAATGTTCCAAAACAGATTAAAGGACATATTGGACTGTCATCTACATACGTGTATAACAATAGGAGAATTATTTCTATTAGGCGGCCATTCCATAGATATATATTGGTTTGAATATCACATTCATTTTGAATATCATCAAGGCAACCATGTCTAAACCTACACACTTTCCAACTCATATTTGTTATCTCTAAAGCTACGTAAGTGAAGTCAAGTTTACAGACCTTAAGTCAGCATGTATTGCATACACAATATTTGAATGGACACAAGGGTTACTAGGGGGTGGGGAGTAGCTCAGGCGGTAGAGCGTTGGACTCGGACGTGGCGGGTCGCCCGATTGAATCTCATTAGCACCCTGCTGTGTCACATTACGATCTCCCCCCTGCAGTGGTTGACATACAGCATACCAAAGGCCTGTCCATCTGACACTATGCCTGTGCAGTGTCAGATGTAAAAAAAACATTGCCTTGGTAAAAGTGTAAGGGCGTGCTTTCTACCTTCACTCACCTCATAGATTTGATCATTATCACCTCCCCCTTGGCACAACCTACAATGGCGTTGCATGCCTGTTTCTCCAGTAGGGGCTTCAAAATGAATCAATCAGGGTTATTAATATCATATGGCTAAATATGGGCAGCCCAACAAAAAGGGTGTTCTGCACATTGTCACCCAGAGCATCCTTTCTGCCTAGCTGCTGCTCACACATCATACTGTAGGGTTACTCAAACCAGGTTCTGAAATCGTGAGAAAAATAATTATTATCTTCTTTAATTTGCAATGAGGAGGGCACTCATCATCATCATACAGAGTATATGTTTAGATTTGACCTAGATTCTGAAAACTATTTGCGATCCCGAAGTAATGTATTCCAGGTTCCATTCATCTAGGAAAGTACTGGCTACATTGGATTCCGCTCTTTAACCCTTTAGATAGGGTGGCCGGAGCATTTTTTTAAATGAATTAAACACATATGTATCATGTATGTCTAGAATGCCTCAATATTCGCATTTAACAAATTACCACTGTTCTGTTGATACAGTAACTAGGTAACTAACTGTAGCTGATTACCTATGCCTCACCCCTCCAACCTTTCTGACAGATCTGAAGGCAGGTACCTAGAACATACATAGGGGCAAGGCCTCCCCCACAGCACATTGCTGCCACCAATGTGTAGTGTGTGTACTAATTACCCAGTCTGATTCTCTCTATAGCCCTATCAAAGTGGTGCCGTCTAGTGTTATTTATATGAGGTAAATGCTTGGGATTGGGGTCTCAGACCCCCATATGACCCCCAGGAGATGTCCTGACGCTGGCTGGCGGTAGGTTGTATCATTTCCATTCCAAATGCATCATTTTAAGCCCATTTAGCTCTATTTTCAGTAGTCTACCGTAAACTACCAATTAAACAGTTCTAGACAAATAATTGAGCTAAAAATACACAATTTTAGGAGGCTTATCTATATAAGATATAATTGTCTCAAGTAACTATAGGACCCCCTATGACATGCCTGCATACAATATGCTTCAAACAAAAAAAGAATTCCGTTCATACATGGATTTGCCATCAAACAGTGTCAATTCTCCCAGAGGATAGGTTCATGAGATCACCCAGTTATAGAGCTCAAGACAGACTCAAAATCTGAAGGTCTGTTAATATTTCTCTTAAATTACATTATGTAATACAATTTATTATGCTAATTCCAGCTTATGTATGAAGGATCCATTCAAGATCTCTTCATATCAAGTTACTAGAGGTCTCTATCTGCTCCCCAGCCAAAATGAGAGGCCATCATAAAAGGGTCACTTAACATAGGATCAGATATAGATTGAGCGCCCAGCTAGAGCCTCCGGCCACCCTACTTTAGACCCCAGGCAATTACATAATATAGTGCCTCATTTCCCAAGGATTTCCTCTGAATTTGGCTAAACTTGGTCATTGATCACTCTCATTGTTTAACATCATATCAAGTTTTTATTCATTAATCTATACATCACATTAAAGCTAGTATTAAAGCTATGGCTACCTTTCAAAAAATGTATCTAAACATAAAATCTTGAATTCATGACAGGTCTTAGAAGATGTGTGGTACTTGCCGTTTTCATGGAGGCTCACTCAGCCTCACTCAGGCTGAAATTTGCTGTTTCTGCCTAAAATACTACACATCTTTCAAGAGTCAAATCACATGAGAAATATAAGAGTTTTGATAAAGAATTTGAACCAAATCATCCTTTTTTGAAGCTCGATGGTCTACCCATCAAAATGATATATAACTTACATTAATGGTGGTACCATGTCAAAAGTAAAAGAATCAATTACATATGCTAGGCCTTTAGCATATTGGGGATTTTCAAGTAAATCACAAATTGTGTGGCCCAAAGAAATGAGCTCTCTTGAGTTACAATATTTCTATTCCCCTTACTTTCAAACCTTTTCCGAATATCATTTATGGCCTAAATTAGGGATAATATTGAGTAATGTACGATGAGTGATCAATGCTGAATAGCAACAAAAAGTTTTGGGAATATTATCCTCATTGATATATACTTGAATCAGGGTCTAAAAACGGCCGTTTTGGGGAAATGGGACACGGCCGTTTCCGGCCGTTTCGGGGTCTAAAGGGATAACCCCTGCTGAACGTGGGGGCTTCTATCAGTTTAATCCCAATCTATGATTCTTACTCCTTTAAGGGTGTCATGATGCCTCTATTCCTGGAAGACGATGTTGTACCAGGGTTTGACGGCTAGATTTTAAAAAAGGCCTTTTTCTATATGATGCTTTAATGCTGTGCCGATGACTTGCTGGGCCAGTGCTGATTAAAAATATTGGTCTTTTAGGAGCCAATATTCCTTTCTTCTCCCTGCGAAAAGAAAAGCACAATGTATTAGAACGCTCTGCTGTTCTTAAAGGGTCAACAGGGCATGTATCAATATCTAGTCCAAGCTAAGCAGACCTTGACAGAGTGTCGTATTGGGCAGCATGGCAACTCATAGGTTAACCCATTAAGGGCCGCATAGCCCTTTCAAACAGTGAGGATTATGAACATTGAATGAGTAACTCACTTGTGCTGCATTTATGCACCATGCCAGCCAAAAAGGGAAAGTATCGACCACTTAGGATGGTCATGATGCATGAATGCAGCCCAGGTAAGTGCTGTACACTGTAAAAGGTTGGTTGCCATTTTGTAGGTGTACAGTAGATTCTACTGTAGGTGTACAGTTAATTGTAGGTAAACAGTAGAATATATTGTAAATCTACAGTAGATTCTACTCCAAATGTATTCTACAGTAGATTCTACTGTAGATCTACAGTTAATTTCATGGTGTACCTACACTAACTATGTACAGTGTATTCATGCATTAAGACGACAATGGGCATAGTATATTAAAGCAGTATGCAGCCCTTAACCCTTTAAGGATGGATGTCGCTAAAAGATTACATTTGTCGTCATGATGCACCAATGTAGCCCCGGTGAGTAACTCGCCATTGGTGCATCATGTCAACCCTTTGGGAGTGTCTCAACCACATAGGATGGGCACGGTGCTTGAATGCAGCCCTGGCGAGCTAATCGCCAGGGCTGCATTCATGCATCATGACAACCAATGGCATGATGCATTAAAGTGGTATGCAGCCCTTGAATGGTTAATGCGGCAGGTGAGATGCATGCTGGGAGTCCTAATGACTCTCGGGTTAAGTCGTCCCCAGCTGCGGATTAGGCTTAATTAGCCAGCCTACCCATCATGTAGGGTGGGTGGGGTTAAAGCTGGCTAAATGGTGTCCAGGTTGGCACTTTAAGAAGCACAATATTGGTTCAAGTATAAGTGTTTCAGTGGATCCTGTTTTGTCCGTTGGTAGACACAGACGCTATCCCGAGACCCGATGGCCGGTAGTTTTAGGTCGGGCCCTGGGCCTGTAGTTTTTTTAGGAATTAATTTCCTACGGGCCCTTGCGGACCACAGGAGTGGAGGAAGAACTTCCTAGGAGAACAGGCAGCATTAAAGATACATTATCACCTCGATCGACCCAAAATCAAGTTATGAAATAAACCCAATATAGAACTCCATTAGTCATTGCCTTATTAATTGACAAACCCATTTACCATAGGAAAGCCATTTGCAATAGAATCTAAATAAAAATTGAATTCAGGGCTCTTTGGTAAACTATAAATTTACTGAGAGAGTAGATGTGTTTTGATTGTTCATAATGCACCCCGAGCTAATTCTCATTTGTGTCGGTGGACAGCTATTCATATGGGACAACATATTGTATTTTCATTATGCTAAATGATGAATGAGAGCCTCCAAAGTTTCCACATGGGTAAACAGTTATACATAGCATATAATCAACCTAAAATGAGAAAATCACCTGAAATTAGCTGGTATTGTATCTTTAATGCACCCAGGTGAAAAAAGTATTGTGTAACCCTCTGACTGTCCCATTTGCGTGAATCCCATATTTTGCCCTTCATTTAATACTCCATACCAGTTTTCAACATATATATATATGTATATATATATATATATATATATATATATATATATATATATATATATATATATATATATATATATATATATATATGCACCTGGTTTGGTGCGTTGTATCCCCCTTATCAGGGCCGGTTAGAAGTACTAGTTCTAGGACGTCCTGACGTCCCTGACACGGGGTGTTATTGACATGAGGCTGGGGATAAGACACCGCCAACGGGGGTTTAGGACATTGACATCGGCAAGTCAAGGTTAAACTGGCATGCAAGCTCCACAGTCTATGGTCAACCAGCAATATACCTTACACCTAGGGATGTCATTGACATTTGCTATATTGACATATCGTTATTATGTCAATATGTCAATATATCATATTGACAATTTTGATATGTGAATATAATTATGTCAATATTATTTTCATGAGAAACTGTTTTCTGCCATTCGTATTTTATTATTCTTTTTTTTTAAAGATCAATCGTAATGTCCTGTTGGTTGTGAAACACCCTACCAATGTGCTAAACGGTTTCTGTCATGATGTGGAGTTAGAAATGCGGTTGAAGAAACTGTGAAGCCCTATTGAACTCAAGGTTACTTGCTAAGAACATTTCCCTGAATTCACACTTTAGTAGCGGTCAACAAAACAAAAGTCTCCTATTTCTGAGACCCAAATCTGATACCCCAGCCTCACAAGAGCAGCAAAGGAAACCCAAGCTTGTGCAGCTCAGCCTTTATCATCTCTTGTTTTAAGGGAACTCGAGTATTTTACTCTTTTAGTAAATTTATTTTTAAAATGCTTCCTGTCCTTTTTCCAGAGCATCATTCGTTGACCCAGCAGGATGTTGGGATTTGGTGACGAAAAGAGTATAGCTCTGTTTTCCAAGACACTTCAATTCAATTTAATTCAATTTCAAAGGTATTTTATCATCGAAATTTGCCTTTGTAACAAGTAGCTGAATGTCCATTCTGTACAGTAATGCAAATATTCATTCAAAGTAAGGATAATGACCAAAATGCATTCATCTGGACAGGAATAGTCTGTGTCTCTATTACTGGTAAAACTCTAATTTCACCTTTCTTTGAAAATTATAATTTACCAATTAACTTTTTGTGGCCCTTTAATTTGTTTTTATTCTGTGATAGGGTAATCGAAAAATGTCTATCATTTTCCAATGACGTACGCACAGATATGTGCATGATGACACTTCAATATTGGCAATAAAGATGGCTGTATGGTCAAAAACAGGTGACCACGTCACCCACGGTCACCTACACAGAAATCAATATGACTGTGACCAGGCACATGAAAAGGGGGACTCAGGGTGGGATTAATGATTAAGGTTTGTGTCATGATCTTTAAAATGAGATACCAGAAGCTAAGATACTCCTGGTAGTTGTGTGGGAATCATATCTCGAACATGAGTTGTTGGTCATAACTGAAAATGATAAATAAACTCTTAATGCACTGTATCCCATAATAATCACCAAAAATGATGAAAATGTCAGATTTCCTACAAATTATGTGTAGATTTAGTGTAGATTTGGTTATAGGTGGAATTTTCAAGGTCTATTTTTAGTTTTGAGTAGCTGATGGAATTCCCAAGGGTCAAATGCTTCATTTAGAAAACATGGAATGCTTTCCATAGCAACCACAAAGCATAATATTTGCTAATTTGCCATAGAAAATGTTCCATTTACATTCCAAATATGGAATGTTGGCACTAAAAATGGAATAATTCTAAGAAGACTACTGTATTCTCCATAGAAAAAAGTACCCTAAAGCATTTTTGGGCATATCTTTCACCATTTTGCCATTCTGATCCCCCTGGTGGCCAAAACCAGAACTAAAAATCCCCCCGAAGGTATCTTCTCACGTGTTGAGGTACATATTAACTAAGCTAGGTTGGTTGGCTATAGTGACTGAGAGATTGGTCGTATAGGGAGCCAAAGAATATCAGTGTAGGGTGAGTTTCTGGTTCTAGATATGATTTGTACACACTTTTCGAGTGGAAAAGCTCAGTCCCAAACTTGAAAGAGATGATATTATTTTGCAGTAATTTAATAACCATGGCTTAGCGACAGTGCGCTAACAATATGGCATCCTGTTAATTCCTACACATTTATTTATTTATTATTATTTTTTTGTTCCTTTTACTTGTAAGCATATCTGTGATATTATAAGAGATGAGATTAGACTAGGGTTATTTGTAAATAATTATTATTATCTTTTTAGAATTTAGATAAGATTAGTGTTAGGATATCTTTTTTATTTTTTTTGTTTGTTCTTCTAGATTTGATTGTCTTGTATAATTGTGAGCAGCCAAGCAGAAAGGATAGTCCCCGCGGGATTAGTTCCGATTTCAGCCACCAGGGGGCGCCACTATGGCCTAAAATGAAAGAATTAGGCTAAAAATTGCTCTTGGGTACTTTTTTCTGGAGAATTCAATAGGATTACATAAAACATTCCATTTTTGGTAAAAAGCTTCTATATTTGGAAGGTAAAAGGAACGTTTTAAAGCCTAAATGGGTGTGCTTGTTGATATGTGTTGCCATGGAAACATGATTTTTATTCCAAATAGAGGAAATTAAGACATAAATTGATAAAATGATTTCTGAGGATTGCCATGGTGAAAACAAAATAAAATTACCATTCCTAGATCAAATTTTATGACTTAAAGAATCAAAATGTATCATAAATTTCTACTTATCATAGATAGTGCTAATTGAATAGGGATATCTTGGAAAATATGAGACATAGAGCTTATTGGGATTATGGAAAGGGTGATGCCCACACATTTTCATGAAGCCATTTCTCAAAAACTAGAAAGAATATCTTCTAGTGTAATATATCACTGGAAAGCTTATGACATCAATTTCAAAGTTGGCTTTTTCCTCGGACTACCCTTTTCCCTTGCCTGTACACAATTATTTATGTTTATCCTTTGTATACCATGTCAACCAGTAACCAGGTACTGTCCCTTAATGAGACTGGTGTCAATTTGACAGCTGCGTCTGTCATCAATACACACCTCCTTCATCTGGAAATATTCATCTTTATACCCATTATCATTCTAGAGAAGTGCAAATGAAACTGTAGCCAACTATTTGATCTAAATATTATCACTTCTTCATGTAGTGGATCGATCAATAAATCTTCTTTATAAAAAGAAGTGATGTGTGTCAAATATAAGGGCGTATGGCGTAGATCTCAGCTGTTTGGGTGGATGAAGCGGTATCAACTTCATTTCATATTGAATTATTTTTATAGCAGCAATGAATTTTTCCATTTTACTTAACAATTAAACACTGTACCACAACCTGTATACGTAGGCTTATCTTCACCTATCATGTTGCACATTATCTGTATATGTGTTGTACATCATGTATTGCAATTAATGTTGGAACTCCATGTACAAAGTTTATTGGATGCTTGCCAGGTATGCTTAACCATGGCTACATTCTATTCCAGCTTGTTCTTTGGTTTGGTACGGATTCGATTGTCTTGAGATTACACGACATGATATTGAAAGTCTATCAAAGATAGCCAATGTTATAACCTGATAACAGGTTCGTCAAAGCAGCCAGCTAGATTTAACAGTCAAGCAGAGATATCCCGCATAATTTATAAGTAATCCGCGAGAGTGCCGACACCCCCTTATCAAGGCACTAGATAAAGTACATATAAAATCTAAATGCCCCGGCTATTAGTCTGAAGTGGTTATTGATATGGACATTGGTCAGGCATGAACAAGTGCTATTCAAGAATGGCTGAGACATCAACATATTATGAATGCCTTATTCAAAAGGACATAGTCTAAAACTCATTAAAATGGAGGAGAGTTGGTCAGTACTGACCAATCTGACGATATCAACTAACCTAAGTTGGTCATAAAGGGAGCCAAAAATGATTAACTTGGTTAGGCACTATAGTGACTGAGAGATTGGTCGTATGGGAAGCTAAAAAATATCAATGCATGACTGGGCTATCGAAATTAATATCTCCTGCCTGTGATTATTGTGGAAAGCAATAAGGGTCATTTTCCATCATTCAATTTGGACATCCTATCGGTCAGTAGACCCACATGAAAATCGTATCTGGCTGCCCTCTCTGGGTATCACTGTAGATGGGGCTATCAACGTTTTCTGTCGACACAGTACATTACAGAAATATTTGTGGTCCAGCTCTATCCACCGATTAGCCTGCTGACATCTGGAGCCACTGCCCAATCGGTGCTGGATCCTGGGGAAATGGCCTAAATGGCCACCCTCGTACCACAGTAAATTATTTGCGAAACTAAGCTAAATCTTTGAAACCAATCTGCCAAATACCCCTTTACAATTTACTTAACGAAAGGTTCATATGATAAACTGTAAATCTGTGTGCAACTGCTTTGAGTAAATGTCCTTTGTCATGGCCAGACATCGAAGCAAAGCTGGAGTATAATCTAATTATTTTCCAGTGCTCATTTATCAACCAGAACAAGGCTAATCATCTCTCGGTGCTTCGGTTCACCTGCCTAAATGTTGAGTAATAAACTAGAACAAGGCTAACTATCCATCAGAGGAGATCAGTGATATAGTTAACCTGACAGGACCTGGGACCTGTACATGTTAAGGTGTACTTGGACATTAATTAATATTGGGGTATCAACCCTCTACCTGTGGCATGTTGAATTAAAGCAGCGCTTTTCTTCATGATGCACCAATGCACCATCAGCGAGTAACTCGCCTGCTCATCATGCCTACAGGGTGTATGTATACACTCATTAAGGGTCATCTTAATGCATAAATATGTGACCGGGCAAGGGAAAAGACCCCTCCGAGGGGGAAATTATTAATTAAAGTTGATGTCATAATCTTAAAAATGAGATATTATGAGCTAAAGAATTCTTCGTAGTTTTGCAGGAATCAAATCTCGAACATGAGTTGTTACTCTAAACTGAAAATGGTAGATTAGCTCTAAATGCATTGTATCCCATAGTAAATGGGGATAATAATTAAAAATCAGATTTATTTAGAAATAACCTAATAAAATTTGATTAATTAGTCTAAATTTGGTTCTAGAGGGAGTTTTTGCATTCTGTTTTCAGTTTTGGGTAACTGATGGATTTGTTTTCCAAATTAGGATATTACCTCTAATTTTGGGTTCTGGGATGGTTTCCATGGCAACCAGAAACTGTCATATGTGCTGATTTATCATTTTTGCATTCCAAATAAGAATGTTACCATCAAAGATGGAATAATTTCTGTGAGATTATTGCATTCTACATAAAAAATGACCTTAGAACATTTTGTCATGTATTTAACATTCTTTTGTACCTATGGTGCCCCCTGATGGCCAAAACCAGAACTAAAAATCCCGCCTGAAGGGGTCTTTTCCCTAGATGGGTCACAATATTATCTTAGCAATATAGGGGTGGATGGCCAAATTCGACATGGCGACATGGCTTTTTATCATATAATCGACAATCGACGTGAGGCTTGAAAAACATATAGGGTAAAGTGTCCATGAGTCGACCACTTGGACCTCTGTGAAACTTGTGCATTATTCTGGGAACTCTGCTGTATGAGGCTATTGTATGGGCATCTAAAAGTTGATATGAAAGTTATCCTGATGTCTTGGACTTTCGAGTCCAAAAGGTCACAACTCTCATGTTCATGTCCATGACGCCTTATAGGCTTGCACTACATAAAAAACTGTGTTCCTTGACCAGTATCTCATTATTGCAAAACTTTCCTCATTTATTACTTGCACTTCATTTCAAGGTTGCTGGCAAATCACCAGCAACACATCTCTAATTGCTTAGGGATTGCCCAAAACCTCATATTTTTGACAGCCAGTGCAGGGCAGTAGAGCTGAAGTCCCCAGAATGGTAAAGCAGCATGTGCTGCATCTCTCCATATTGTATTAATATGAGTATAGTGAAATTCACAAAAATAATCATTTATCAGTTCAATTTGGTACCGAAAAACAAGCAAAATGGCCGACTTAAGGCCACTTTACCCTAGTTACAGGCGACATGAGCGAATTCTTACAATCAACATTGGATATAAGCATCATCAAGCGGTATCGACAAGTGACATTTGACCATGTTTTTAAGAAACGACATGGGGACTATTCCCCCCCCCCCCCATCCAGCCCCCCGTGCCAGGCAGACGCGCCAGAGCTGCATTTATGCATCATGACGACGTAGCCATTAAAGCACTATACGCACTTAAAAGGGTTAATACTAGAATATTAATTAATCCCTTCCTGCCTGTAGTGTCACACGGGCAGGAAATTGGCCTACTCCTGTTGGGGGTGGGTGGGGGAGGGGGGCAGCTGGTGACAAGAGACTATAGTCCTTAGGACAAATTAAAAAATGATATATTATTATGTTTCCAGTATTAAATGTGGTTTAAAAAGGTTTCTCTTTATTGGTCACAAAGATAACAGTCCGGTGTCAGTATTTACATCTAGATTGGAGCCTATCAAGTAATTATCATAATGTGTAATTCTTTAAAATGAGATTATCTCTTCATATTATGTAGCTGTGACTAACCTAGTTAGTCATTTTCTTGCTCCCTATACAACCACTTATACTCTCAGGGAGCTCAGTACTGACCAACTCACCTTAGTGCTCTCCATTTCAATGAGTATTAGGTCCTTTCCTTTGTCCCTTCAAGTATGGCATATTATGCTGTTTTGCCTCAGGCGTTTTTGAATATCAGTTGATCGGTACTGACCAATGTCCCTATAACTAACCTAGGACAGCCACTATAGACTAAGGGCCAGGGCGTTTAGATTATCTGTGTACATCTCATGTTATTTTAGTTTAAATACGAAGTTAGTGCCCGAATGACAGTGGCACCATACTCATACTTTTCTGTTATACAATAGCCCCTTCAACAGCGTATTCTGACGTAATAATCAGGTCACAAACACGTCACTGCCTACGTCACAGCGTCTCTTGTGACGTGATACGTAGCTGATTGGCTGTTTCTATTTCCGGTACTGTGGGATCCAAAACAGACACAGCTAGACACATAGCTCCGTACGCGTGGGTGGCGGGGTGGGCAGATAAGAATAGAAGGGAATAGTGCATGGATTGGGGGGGGGGGGGGGGTCGTGATTGAGCCACCATCTGTCAACACCCACCTGCTATTAATCAATGAACACTTATGTAGGGTTGGCCATATGGGGAGGTGTGTTGGGGGGGGGGGGGAGGGTTGAGAATAGATTAGCAACAAACCAATAGAACCATTGAATTCCTTAGGTCTATATTTGGGTGAGTTCACATATAGGTATGCCTTATTTAGGCTATATTTTAATATCTAAATCGTTATATCTTGAAAAATACAACACTGTTATACCGTACACCTTTTTATTATCTAAAATACCTTTATTTATAAAAGTAAGTTGGGAATAAGAAGTTAACAGTCTTATTCAAACGAAGGGCAGGATCCAAAGCTGCTTCGGCAATAAAGGTGGGAAAAAAGGTGGACAAAGTGGCCTTTTTCTACTTTTTCGAGAGAGTTGGCGAAAAAGCCAATTTGCCTTCGCATTTTAAACTACCATTCATCAATAAGGAAACTAGCCTGAACCAAAAAGGCTCTTCCATGTTCTGACCAACGTTATCAATAAGATTGTTCAGTTGGTTGCCTTTTTGGTCTATTTTGGACGGTTCGGTGGAAATGGCAATATTCTTTGGGAATTTCAAACTCTTTTAGTTCAAGTCAAATAGCTCCAAGGCAAGAAATGCATTCCTACTGCTCACTGTATCAATAAAATTGGTTAACTTGATTGGAAAAATTGTTTGTGCTGCAACAATGAAGTGGCGGAGGAACAAGCCTTTGCAAAAGGGGGGACTTTGTGAGGAGGTCACAGTGTTCAACTTATGGACGAATCTCGCCCTACCAACAGATTCATTACGGGTTTAGTGGAATACACACCAAGGACCAACTCATTAATTGCCAGCAGGGGCGGGGCAGGGTGGATGGGGAGCTTGGTGCAGGGTCATATTGAAATACAAGCCCTCCCCGGGGGAGGCCAAAACTGAAAAAATAAACATGCTGGGGGGGGGGGGGGTCAAAATTAAAAACAGTCCATTCAAATGCCTGCTAACATGCATGCGGTGTCACTAGGGATGTCATTGACATTTGCTATATTGACATTTCATCATTATGTCAATGTTTCAATATATTATATGGACAATTTTGATAATATGTCAATGATTATGTCTTATGAGAAATTGTTCTCTGCCGGTAGAGAAAACAAGGTATGTACTAGTATCATGGTACCTGAATGTTCCAGTATGCAGTGCACCATCAAAGAGGGTGTTCTCCACTATGTGCAGTAAGGGAGGGGGGTGATGGATATAGTGTTCTAAGTCAAACAGTTAAGCTTACAGTTGGGGTTGTTGTCAGATTCCTCGCAGTATTTAAGATTATTAAGTGAAATTTTCAGAAAATGATAAAGCCGGTGTTCAACTACCATTTGCCATTGTTTTGGCTATTTTTTTACACCTCATTAAGGCAAAAGATAGTGATTTAGATGTACTAAATAGGTTACATATTATATTGCAATACATTGATATATCAACGACAATAATCGTAAATATTGACATAAATTGGATGTCAAAGACATCCCTAGGTGTCCAATAATAAACTGCATTCTGAAAACAACAATAATTATCATGATTTACATTCCACCCACACTACTTACTATAGGTGGCAGACAGTTTAAAGGGTTGACACTGGTTTCCATCAGGACCTTCCTGTGCTGTAGTCCCCAGCCCTGACAAATTCACTGCTGTTCTGATAAAATCCTGAAACATCTTGCTCTAAACCAGAAAATATATGGGTCCCTAAGCAGTACATACACTGATGATCTGAAGGACTCGTATAATAGTCAGTAGTGTCCAACTCAGGATAGTCATAGGTGTAGGGAGGTGTATAAGTCATTTTGACTTATGTAACAGTCAGTATGACTAATATTCAAAAATGACTATTTGCCTAAAAACTTAAAAGAGAATAATTATGACTACCTAGTGGACACAAATTCAATTTACCGTTGGATCAATATTAAATAAACATTCAATCAACATTGCTGATTCAATGTTTAAATGACACATAATTAGGCTTATAAAATTATCTTAAACTTGTGGGTCGACTTATAATTGTGGTTGGCTTATCAGAGAGGCTTTACGGTACTGACCACGTTATTAGTCACTACTCACTAAGTTCTAGATCGTAGATAGTATCAGTGATAGCCCTGGTAGGTTAGTCACTACAAGGCTGGCTAAGCTGTCGGTCACTACTCACTAGGTTCTGGAGCATAGAAAATACCAGTGCCTCAGGCTGGTAATGCCTCTGACCCCCTCCCCCCTCCTCCATCCTCTCACCCCCTCCTAGGTAGGTTAGTTAGTCACTACTGACTAGATACTGGAGCATAGAGAGTATCAGTGCCTCCTCCTGGTAGCAGACTGGTGGCTGCGTGGTAGATCCTACCCTCCCCATTCTAAGTAGGTTAGTTAGTCACTACTGACTAAGGTGTGCAGTATAGAGAGTATCAGTGCATGGTAGCAGACTGCTGGGTGTGTGGGTGTCCCAGGGAGGGTGTCTGTGGGACTGGACTTTGTCAGGCTGGTAGAGTCTCTGACCCCCCTCTCCCCTACCCCTCCTCCATTTTCCCCTCCCCCTCCTCCATCCACCCACTCCCTGACACTCACACATACCCTTACTATATAAGGGGTGGTCACTATTTAACAACACTGGCGTTGGTGGATTTGGGGAGGGTCTCGAAAATTGGCATAGGCTCTAAATGCCGTTGTATACCTGTCTGAACATGCAAAGGTTTGGATTTTAAAAAGTAGCAGTCTCGAGAATCTAGACTCCTTTACAAGGGCAGGGGAGGGGGCAGAAAAATGTCACAACATCTTATAATCCCTTTTTAGAAAAGACAATGATTGTTTGAAGCTGCTTAACACCTGTTTAATAGATGCCTACACAAAGACATACGTAAACAGCAAGGTATCTTTAGGGTGATTTCTCGGGTGATCCTCTTACAACAGGGGGGAGTTGGTGAATTAGTGTCCAGACCCCCTTGAGGAGGGATAAATATAACTTCGCCCCTTTTTAGCAATTATCCGGCGTGTTACTATAGTTCAATCAGGTATGCTGCTATCAATTTGAACCCATCGGGGGAACAGTAAAAAATTAGATTCCTCTAATTGAGGGGTACTCTTTGACCGGGTGTAGTCTTTGACCAGGTGTAGTCTTTGACAGGGGAGTGATAAGATGGAATAAACGAGGCCTGTATAGTAAGGAAATCGGTAAAATACTGCAATAATATGTTAATACAAGTTAATAAAGTTATATTTAAGGTGACATCTTTGACCGGGCATCGGGAAATAATATTATGCTCTACTATGCATAGTATGCTCAGTAAATAAATATAACAAACTTGACTTATGTTTGCTATAAAAGGTGTACAGTATCAATATATGGATGCACTATTTCCCCGCTTTTCTTACTACATAAGCCTCCTTTCTACCATTTAAATGCTACCTGGTCAAAGTAGGGTGGCCGGAGGGTTTTTAGATGTCTATCAAAAATGTATACATGTTATATATACAGAAAGCCTAATAAACTCGCATTTAACAAACTATCTTTATTATGTTGAGGCAGTAACTAGGGAGCTGATTGTAGCTGATTAAAAATCCCTCACCCCCTGAACCATTCTGACAGATCTGAACATCTGCATAGGATAGACATGCCATGCCTATATCTCACTCATAGCCCTGTCATGCTACAGTGTCTAAGGAGTGAACTAAGATTTCCTATACAACCCTATGACAGGGGAGGCCCTCTAGTGTTATATATATGATGTAAATGCTTGAGATTGGGGTCTCAGACCCCAATATGACCCCCAGGAGATGCCCTGACGCTGGCAGGTGGTAGGTTGTATCATTTCCATTCCAAATGCATCATTTTCACCTCATTTAGCTCTATTTTCAGTAGTCTACCGTAATCTACCAATTAAGGAGTTCTAGAAAAATAATTGAGCTAAAAATACATAATTTTAGGAGGCTTATCTATGTAAGATATGATTGTCGCAAGTAACTATAGGACCTCCCATGACATGCCTGCATACAAGACGCTTCAAACAAAAAAAGAATTTCGTTGATACATGGATTTTCCATCAAACAGTGTCAATTCTCCCAGAGGATAGGTTCAAGAGATTACCCAGTTATAGAGCTCAAGGCAGACTCAAAATCTGAAGGTCTGTCAATGTTGCTCTTAAATTACATTATGTAATACCATTTATGATGCTAATTCCAGCTCATGTATGAAGGATCTATTCGAGATCTCTTGATACCAAGTTACTAGAGGTCTCTATCTGCTCCGTAGCCAAAGTGAGAGGCCATCATAAAAGGGTCACTTAACATAGGATCAGATATAGATTGAGCGACCAGCTAGAGCCTCCGGCCACCCTAGTCAAAGACTACACACACAGAAAAGTGAGAGTCATTGTCGCTAAAACTACCCTCACCTGACAGTCAGACAGTGCCTGACCCTCAGGTGAGGGTAGTTTTAGCGACAATGACTCTCACTTTTCTGTGTGTGTACACCTGGTCAAAGACTTCACCTGGTCAAAGACTACACCCGGTCAAAGACGTTTCAATTGTCACAATCTCATGAGACACAACCTCAATTACTTAGAAAAAAACCTTTGGCATAAAAGCCAATAAAACTTACTGTATCAGCCTGTGGATGATCGGCTTTTGGGAGTACATGGTCATCATTTAACAACAGTGGGGTTGGTGGATATGAGGGAGAGTCTCAAAAATATTGACACATGTGGGAGCTGGAAAGGTAACATCCAGGCCATTCTTTCTTTCAGAAAAAATAGCTTAGGTGTTTCAGAAGTTCAAATAGGGGGCTCAGAAAAGTTTTCCTTCCTCCTCAAGGGGGAGAGGATGTCATCTTCTACGCGCTTCTGCAATCATTGACCAGCCCACCCAATAAAAAATATGCTGACCATAAGAACTGACATGGCCGTTCAGTTTGAGGATATTCTTCTCAATTTATCTTCATTTAATCTCCAAGAAGAGGGATCTTTCATGCGTTTTTCTACTCTCCCCCGGTAAATGTCGGCGCTCAATTTTCCTTGTAAAATAGCTTTCTTTCTTTCGCTCCCGACCCCCCAAAATATTTGCTGTAAAAGCCCGTAATCCAAGTTATCGAAGTGAGGTGGCTTAATCCAGATAGGAACAGGCGTCCTTTTTCACTGTCTTTAGAGGGTTCAGGTGAAGTCACAAAACGCCTAATGAGGGACTTTGGAGAACTGACATCTGGTGCGCCATTTTGACAACATTTTGTATACAGTTCAACTTCAGAATGCACTGCCTTCTGCAGGTACCACACCTTTGCATGGGCACTCAGAACATGAGAAATCAACTCACTGTAATGCAAACTCTGTATTGAGCAACGAAAGCTTATCTCTAACTCCACTTGCATCAACACAAACTCAATAAATCAAAACTAAAAATGGATATAGACAGAGGTCCATGATAATCTGTGTGATTACCGGTAGGGGTAACAAGCGTGACATAAACTAGTGGCCACCGATGCTGTGCAACAGCCGGCATTCATATTTGTTCTACAATTATTAACTCATTTATTTATGTGTTCAGTAACTTTAGAGTAGGGGTATCCAGATTTGCTGGACATCTAAGAGAGCTTAGTTAGTTAGGTCTAGTGAAACAACTACGGTTATCGACATGAAGGTATAACAAAGAAATGTAAAATAGACCAAAATATATCTAGTTAAGAGCGCCTAATTTCTTTAAGTATGGAAATAGGAAATCATTTCTATGTCAAGCTAAGAAAGACAAGAGATACCCAGTAACTAAAACCATATTGAACCCAAAATCCATCTGGATAATTTTTTCCTTTATTTTAATCGAATACTCACCTTTACATAAGATGCTCTGTATTTTTATTGTGAATCATCAAAGATAACAAACTGTGAAAATGATATAATTTCCACGAGGGTGTGGTTGGCCCAATATTGTGACTGAAGAACATGTAATTGAAGTACACAATAAAAACCCTTGAACTTGAACTTAAACTTGAACTTGGATTGTATCACACAAGCCCAATGAGTTCAGACTGATTATAGCGGATCTCTGTATTCCTTTCCTGTAATTCCTGATTAATTTCATCAACATAATATACATTTAAAGATCGGTTTCATAGCTATTTGGTGATGTCATCGTGGAGAAACAGACCATGGGTGATAAGCATCAGTTTCTCCACAGGGTGTGCAGAACGGCCATTTTAGTACTTAAGCATAGTTACGTTGTTTCTCCATATGAAATTAAGTATCCGACCTCCACCTACACATTTCCATATGCTGAGAGAATTCTGAACTAGATTAAAGCTGAACATTTCAGAAGTATGATAGATGAATACATAAATACAACCTCAAAATCCTGCATCTTAATATATATTATTTGAAGGATAATTGTCCTGTGAATCTTCTGAAAGGAGATATTTGCAAACATAGCCATTACAAACAATGTTATGAGGATTCTGCTGAAACCAATGTTATTATAAACAATTAAGTCACCCGTCTTGACGCATTGGTCTATAGCTCATGCCGGCTAGTGGATGTGGATGACGCAGATCAGAATATATGTATTTATTTGTGTTAATTAATCCCATACCGCTTGTCATGTCAGGAATGAGGCTCTTCTGTTCCAACCATTTTATAATGAATCTTGATTTAATTGATTGCTTTGTATTGTCAGGATATGGGCCTTGTGTGTTGTAAATAACAGCTATAGTAGCAACCACTAATGACGACCAATAGCCGTCTCTGTACTACAGATAATAAACAATTGCCAACTACACTGTAGTTGTCAATTGTGTTTTTTTTTGTATTTAAGCCATTTAATGAAGGAAAGACGACTTCTTCTTAAACCATTGGAAAAGCGACATTGTTGGTATTGAATACGGTACTTCAGCTTAGTACATGTGGTATATCAAAAAGGAAATAATTATCATTTCAGAATGACCAGGTAGCAAAGAATAAGGGTTAAAAAGGTAAAGAAGGAAATATAGGACTAATGATTTAACTTAAAAAACACATCTCAGGAGGTTAGATTCTTGCCATCTTGGATTCTCAGTATATGTGAATCAGCATTTTCATCCCACTGGAGACACTAACTCTAAATGTCCATTTTCTGAAATGACCATTCATTCTCCACACATGTTGTAGTTACGCTCTCCATATGCCACACACCTCCATATGGGGTCATGACCTCAATAAGGCGTCTGTATTTGTCATGTGACACATGGTCTACGTCACGTGACGATTGTTGACGTCAGCGGTGGACACACGAGTGAAATTGAACTGAACTGGTGGGTGGTTGGCTTTGGTAATTCATTGGAGTTTGGTGTAGTTTGTTTGTCAGTATCATTTCAACATTTTACTCCTTCACAGCCTTGTCATAACGATGAAGATATTAGGGAGCTTTAGAAACCCCGATGTAGCCCATTTAACCCAGACGTATCCTATTCTTTCAGCATTGCTACGTCTGCGTTTAATGAGCTTTTTCTTGGCTGCTAAAAGTCCCTATTATGTGTCCAAAAAAATGCAGGCCACGCCCGGAGGCCGCAGAATGCAGTAGATATCTGTGTAACCGAATTGGACATGAGTCTATATGGATATGAATTATTGTCATCTTAAGACCATTAAGAGCCTCATATACTATTGTGCTTTATACGATATGCACTTATGGCTGTGTTTCACAAGATCAGGCCGATGTGAACGTCTTTGACAAGGATGATGGATGTCATAACACCATTTTCTGGCAAGCCCGTCAAAGATGGCACCCAGTCAAAGACAGCACCCAGTCAGAGACTTTCACATTGGCCTGATCTCATGAGACACAGCATTATGTCATGACTCATGGTGAATAAAGGCAGCCCTGGTGGGTAACTTGCCATTACTGTATTTATGCATCATGCCGACCCCATGGGGTTGATGCACTCCCTAAGGTTAGGCTAGTCATGATGCATGAATGCATATCTGGCTAGTAAGCATGCAAAGGTTGCATTCATGCATCATGGCGATAAAGCATGTATCAAGACACTATACTGCCATTAATGTACTAAAGGTTATTATATTCTCTTTACTTTTGTGCTAACACACAGGGAACTACAGCTGTAAAGGTACATTTTAGACATTTTATTTTCATAGTTTTCCTCAAAAATGTGTGTTTGAGCGTCATGGGAAAAAGACCTTACACACCGTCCCTCCAACCCTAATGTGTTAAAGGGTTAGGTAGTGCAATATGTTGGTTGCAATACAGGGATTCTATGTGGGTGCACTGATATTGACAACATATTGACAATATACCATATCAGAGATGAAACAGTAGACACACTGAATTGACAACCACAGAAAAAAAGGAAAAGAGCGACACATTTGTTGAATCTGATAGAGAAAGTACATGCTGTACAGGAGGCACATAGGGTAGTTTGACCTAGAGTCAGCCATGTACCATGAGATGTCCACCCTAAATAATGTAGTTATTCATGTATGGTATTGCCTCTTTTTCTCCTTTGCTGGAAAAAGTAACACGAAGAGGGCTTCCTAGCTAACAAAATACGTCATTTTGCGTTAAAATAACGTTTTTAACGTTACATAACATTTGCCACACTAAGTAGCCCTGGAGAAACGTTATGCACCGTTGTATAACGCTTTTTTGTTTACTGGGTTATCATACATGAATGACTACATAATTGAGATCTGATGGTACATGGTAGACTCTAGGTCACATTACCCTTTATATAATACATGTCCTATAGCTGTGACTGTCAGAAACAATGATGAGACTTTGTCAGGTTTGGCTCTAGTAAGAAGTGGATACATACAGAGTACAGCGTTATAATGGGAAGTACAGTACAGGGTATCATATCATTCTGCTTTTTGAGATTCAGTGTTATAGGCAAGTGTTATAGGCCCGGTCGGAGACTTTCATAAAAAGGTGACTGCCAAATTCTGTTTTAGTAAAGAAGGTCACATTTATACAGGTAATAGCGCTATATATGTACAATACAGGGCATCGTGTCATTTTTCCCTTTGACATGTATGCAACATGCAAGTGTTATAGGCCAATGTGTATGGGAACCCAGTGATACCCAGCTAACAAAAAACGTTATTTTACGTCAAAATAATGTTTTAAACGTTTTATAATGTGTTGCCTTGGTAAGGAGCCTTAGAGAAACGTTATTCCACGTTATATAACGTTATAAAATGTTGTATAACGTTTTTTGTTTATGGAGTAAGCAGCCACGCATGCAGTAAGGATGTTCCGTGCTATTCCAGTCAGAGCATGCTCGCAGAATGCCCCCTTAAAATTAGTATTGTCAATACCCTTAAATAAAAACGCATGTGTGAAGAAGCTGTCTCTTTGGATGAGTTCTCGTTTAACCTCTCTTTAACATACCTGTGATCTTCTCTGAGCTGCTTATATCAGATTGCCACTCGTCCTCTTGTTATTGAACTGTTATCATGTGTGGAAAACTTGAAAGTGGAACTGCCTTAATTGCTTAAGAGAGCTAGCTAGCAACAGAAATATGCCAATATTATCATCAAAGATACATGAATAATATTATGTTCTGTGTCTCCCTTCTCATCACACGGTTGTTAATTTCCATGTACAAGAATAAATGTCACGATTCACCATCACTCCTCTATTACTGTATTTTATACCAGTAATCAAATGAAGTGCACTATCGTGAGACATGGTGTTGGAGCTAGCTAATTAGTTTTGTTATACTGTTTACAGTATAGCTTTTGAGCTGTATTTCCCATGCAAAGGTACCGTAAAACCTTGCATATAAGCCGCGGCTAGTAGGCAAATCAGAACTTATAGGCTTATAGGATCGGCTCAAGTTAGGCTTATACGCGAGGTTTTACGGTAGTATTCCACTGCTGCAAATCGACCGATGGACGTTCATCCACCAGAGACTATACACTGATAATCTTTACGCTTCAAAATTTAGTCATGAGGGACTAACCTTGCGACTAGTCTATACTGACTTTCTGACCTTAGTCTAGGAGCGATAGGAATATAAGATTTGATCCTTCAGAATTCCTTTAAAATTTCCTCTCACTATACCATAGATGGAACCCTATATCAAGAGTTTGATTTTTTTGAGTTTACAACTTTTTTATTGGCTCAAAGATACATGATACACATTAAGTCTTTCAACGGAGGCCAAAATATGAATCAACAGAAGCAGTGTGACAGAATAAAAAATAGATAAATGATAAAAATAGATAAATGATAAATTACCAAATTGACCATAAGATACATACGAGTAATACGAATAGTATGAATACGGTCAGTTTTACTAGACCCTACACAGAAAGGTAATGGTATAATTATGCAGAAAGTAAACTATCCATATATATTGGATGTTTTTTAAGCTTCAAGTACATATCAATACAAGGGGCAAGGGCCTGCATCAATTGATTCATTGATAAATCATAGCATATTAGCCTCTGTTATAGATTAATTGATATAACATCTGAAATACTATACAATATTTAATAACATATCATAGATCTACATGAATGCATCGTTCATTTCATCCACCATCATCATATCTTCCATACATGGGTTAGGCTACACACAACTTGCTGAAGAAGGATCACCGCAGTCTTCAAATAACTTGACCTTGAAAATCTGTTCTTGACAAAAAAACGGATGTAATTCACGGCATGGTAGGACATCAGCTCAGCAGGCGATACATGCATCATCCCTTATTATACCCATTATAGAACTAGAGAACAATCAGCAATTACAATATAACTTTTCTAATTAATCTCTCCCCTTTTTACCCACTATTCAGACTGTCGGTGCATGAGGTAAGTGATGAGGGTAACGCGTGTTACCTTTGTCCTGTGCCCCTGCCCCTGTAGGATCCTGCCTCACCAGCACAGATAGCATGTCATAAACCAAATCAATGTTTCATGTGAGGATTTAACCATTTAAAGGCCACATAGTGCTTTAAAACAGTATACCCCTTTTGTCATGGTGAATAAATGCACCTTAGTGAGTGACTCGCCGTTGCTGCATTCCTTATGGGGTTGAGACACTTCCGTAGGGCCAGTATGATCCATAAATGCAGCCCTAGAGAGTGGACTTGCCGGGGCTGCATTCACGCATCATGATAGCAAAGGGCATAGCTCATTAACGCACTATGTCGTCATTCATGGGTTAATTACATTTACTTTGTTGAGACCTTTATGTGGAAGATAAACCAGGCTCACAATAGAGCTGTGACCGATCATACATTGACACCAGTCGTTAATAAAGTGTATAGGGGGTAAGCTGATGGTTCTGTGTAGGCAGCCATCTTGCCCCCCCCCCCCCCCCTCAAAGGTTTTGCTGATTCACACAGACTCGTCCCTTATTATAGGGCTTGACCCAGGGGGCACAAAATTCAGTTCAACGTTGAATCAATGTTGATTCAGCATTGGTTCAACATTGACAACCATTTATCAATGTTGATTCAATGTTCTGTGCCCACTGGGGAGTCTGTGTATTGTAGTAACCAGTTCTATGATAATGTACCTAGTATTTTTGCCTGCTATTTGTGTGTTACCTTTCTAGCTGTCTCTCTGTCTTTGTTTCTTTGTCTGCCTCTGTCTGTTTTATTTTCTCTGTCTGTCTATCTGTCGGGCTGTCTGTCCTTCTTTTAGTCTTAGACTTTGTCTCTCTGTCTGTCTCTTCTCTGTCTCTGTCTGTCTGTCTGTCGGTCTGTCTGTCTCTGTCTCATTCTCTGTCTCTCTGTTTGTCACTCTGTCTCTGTCTCTGTCTCTGTCTCTGTCCCTTTCCCCCTTTTCTTTATCTTTCTCTATACTAGGTCTACAGCCACAATTAAAATCACCCCTTCTCACCCCTATAAGAATCACCATTAGCACCAAATGAAAACCCCGGGAAATTAAGTCGAAAATGACGTATTGACAGAAAACACGAACAATTCAAACAAACATTGTTCCCCTGTGGATCTCTGCATGGCTTTGTTCACCGCCCCGCTATCTGCGTCTACCACCGCTATCACCCCCTTTGTCTTATTATGTTTTATGTGACAAAATAGTCCTGATGGGTGGGTTTGTAAATGTGTTGGTGGTCTTTATAACAATACCACAGGGTAGTGGGGGACTTAGAGTCAGGCAAAACACCACTTTGTGTTCGGTGGTCGCCCCAGGGCCTTTTCAACTCCCCGCCTCGGGTGCGCAGATTTTCATGACAGATGTTGGGAAAGCGACTCGGCCAAAATGTCAACGTTAAATGAATTGGCCGATAAATAATTATTAGAGTTTTGTTGCTGTGTGCATTATTATTAGGTGAGTTAATGGAGGTTGAGGTATGAATGACAGTATTGACATTACATGGATTCACCAAACAAAGGGGTGCATTGTTAAGTAAGACTTAGCTGACTAATTAAACCTTTATAGTCCGCAGAGTAATGTAAATACATTTCCTTTTGTCGTTATGATACATGATACAACGCCAAACTGTGATGGCCTATGTGGTGAACCTTGGTTGGTTACTTGACTTTTAAACCAAGTAATAAATTTCTGGGTAAAATGTTATAAATGACGTGTTCTTGCAACAGGCTTAATTACTGATACAAAAACTGCAAATTGTGAGGTACATGATCAGTTGACATACATAATCAATTGACGTACATGATCGGTCATCTCAGACCATACCCAAATTATAATATATGGGAGAAATGTTGATTTTATGTATTTCAGATAATGTATATCTTAGCAGAATCCTTACAACATTGTTTGTAATGGCTAAGTTTGCAAACATCTCTGAGACTCATATCAGGAGACTCACAGGACAATGCTCTTTCAAACAGTGTACATTACAATGCAGGATTTTGAGATTATATCATGAATTTGTAGGTCATGGTGACCAAATTGATCAAAAACTTTATCAAAACTTTTTCTGAAAAGTCACCCTTTCTTGATGCATGGATCTATATTTTAACCCTAATGGATGCCTGAGGTCACTAGTGTATGGGCACTATCTCTGGGTGTGTCTACCCTTAGGGGGTGTCATAACCGAAAATCATTGTGCATCGTGCCCTATAGGTAGATATGTCCAATTAAGGGACTTGCCAATGCAATCCAGCAACGAAGGACGTGGAGATTGATCACACACTGGTTGGGAGTGTGTAATGGTTAGTAGGATTGCCACGCTTGTCACTGGTGTGAGAGGTTTGTGGTTCAATTCCCCACTAAGTTTTCCGCGACCTCTACCGGGTACACTATAATACAAATATTCAGCTAAAGAATAAACAGGTTAATGGTCACCTGCAATATAAGAACAAACAGACAAAACAGTTTTCTGGCCAATGTTTGCTCCACACCCAAGAGGGCAATGTACCTCCCACAACTTACATGAAGGAGTGCTCAAAGATCAATAATAAATGACAAAGTTTTGGTGACATCTCATGTTTTGATTAATAATACGCAGGCAGCCCTGTAAATTTAACTCTTTAAGGGCGGCATGTCGCTAAGAGATGACACGTGTTATCATGATGCCTCAATCCAGGGAGGTGAGTTACTCGCCAGCGCTGCATTGGTGCATCATACCGACCCTCTGGGAGTGTCTGAACCCCATGCGTGAATGCAGCCGTGGCGAGGGCTGCATTCTCACATCATTATGACCAAGGGTATGATGCATTAAGGCATTATGCCGTCCTTAAAGGATCAATGATGGCCCAGGTTTTATCTTTAGTGACCTTTGTGGGCTTTTCCCTCATTGCACCAATTGTATTGTTAGCTGAGAGACAAAATAATTAAATAGGTTCGGCTCATCGAAACACAGATGATACCTGTGCTGAGGCAGATTAAAAGAGGTCAGGTTTTGGTTTTAAATTAGTTAATGTTCATTTCATGAAATACGAAGTAATTTTCTGACAGCAATACATGGGTTTAGGGTCAGTTACATGGACGTCATCTGACGTCAAACTTGTTGACGGCCTCTGCTTTCAAACCAACTTGCAGTTGAAATCAAACAGGTTCTGATTTTGAAGACATATGCATTTGACGAGTTATACGTCAGAACTGTTGGGTCTGGCACAGTCAGGTACACTCAGCACTTTCATAACAGACTTGTCAGTCGACATAATTGCGATTTTCGTCAAAACTTATCAAAAGTGTAAATTTGGGTGCTGACGACCATGGCAAATGCATGGATCCCAAGTAGTATTCAAACGAAATTTGGAATCATTTAAGAAACTATGCATGTACGTATATATAATGTATGTATAAATGCATGTTATTACATATAATACATTTGATTTCCCAGCAGACATGAACAGTTATGCTATTTCATACTGACTGTGGTAATTGTTGGGTAAAAAGTCACGAGTGATTTAGGGTCTGACGATCACGATGTATTCAATAGTCAAAATTCTTTCAGAACATGTAATCATCAGACGTAATAACTTTTCAGCTTAGCCAATAATAGCCTCAGGTAATTACATCTAATGATGTACAATAACAAGGTTATTTCTATGAATTGCATACACCTTGTGCAATACCCACTCGTCAAGTTGAAAATTCCTAGGCATTTTTGAGGATTTATTGTGCGGACCAATACGCCAGTTGTTCTGAAAGAGCCCCCAGGGTGTCCATTCAGAACGAATTTGTCTATCGGCATAATTGGATTTTAGCCAACAGGGCAATATTTTCCATTGATGAGAGTATTTATGATGGGCAATAAGTGGTATTTACATTTCTTTTTTGATAGATTTCAACAGCATTTTTTATGAAACACTTTTTACTAGTGGTCGTCGGACAGGTCATATCAAAATTTGCCTATTTAGATCTCCATCTGGGGAAGTTCCCGCACCCCTGGGAGCTCCGACCCTGGGAGTACCTCCGTGACACGTTGGGGTGCCTCCTGTCTTGGTGAGGGTCAGGGACACCTTGGGACACCTTGTATGCTCCCACAGCCCCCGTACCACAGGTTTTAACAAGACCTCAGCTTGGAGAGTAAGTAGGCCATAGGGTACCATGGGAAGGTATGCAACTAAATATCCACTCTGATCTCTGCATGACTCTACAAAGAGGTAGTGTACACAACATACTCTAGCTGGCACCACCTCTCTGTAGAGTCCTGGGGCCTGCAGAGATCAGAGTACCCTATAGCCTACTCACTCTCCTGGCGGAGGTCTTGTTAAAACCTGTGCCCTGTACCCTCTCCGAGGCACCTAGCACCTACCTTTTAAAGAGAGTCTCCCACCTCGAATCAATCACATTTCTCTTTTTATGTTGTGCACTTTCCCAAGGCTTTTACATTGGTATTTGGAGATTCTTAGAGCCCTCCCAGCTAACAAAAAAACGTTATTTTACGTCAAAATAACGTTCTAAAACTGTACATAACGTTATGCCATAATGAGGAGCCTTAGAGAAACGTTATATTACGTTAAATAACGTTAGAAAATGTTGTATAACGTTTTTTGTTTACTGGGCTTGGATACCTCTTAACATATAAGAATTGACTGAACTAATACTGTATGAATTACTGTTTACCAGAACTAAATGCCCCTGACCATATTATACCACATTGGGCAGGGGTAGCAGCCCTAATGACAATCATGTAGCCCTGATTGGATATGCAAAGAACCCTTGATAGCCTGTTCAATCCATACATGAGGCCAATGTAAGACCAAAATAATGTCTGCACATCTCAGCCTTTCAGTGATCCAGACTGGGTGCATGCCATACTCCCTATCAGTGTGTAGAAACATTGTTGTTTCTTCAACACTGACAACTCACTCTGTGCATTGTGGGTAGCTAACCGCTAGTGGTTAATGATATGCATAGATCCCTGGGTGTGGGCCCAACCCCTCCCCCAAATTACAACTAGCCCTCCATGTATTTCCAATACCTGGCACATGTGTACATGTTGTGAATAGCCACTCCACTCTACCTCACCCCTCACCCTATTCACTGGGCTGTATCACTGCTGAGTACTACTCTGAAACTGAAGGTTATTACTAGGTCAGGCCTGATTGCCTGCTACTAAATACACCCTCCCTCCTCTCCCATCCAATACCCTATTAAAATTCAAGGCACTACTTTCAGGTGTCTACCCATGATGCATATAGTGAATTGTGAGTGACAACATACCGGCCATGGAAGTGTATGGTCACTCCGGGAGTGTGGGTGCATGCCTGGGTGCTTGGGTATACATAATTATATTAGATCTGGCAGCTTTGCCCAACCACCACAGGTATCCTATTATCATTAATATCCTATAAATGCAGGTTTGCCCTGGCATTAACTATGTCAAGTATGGGAAACATGTAATGAAGGAATATGTGCAAAAGACATATTAATGCAACATGCATTGTGTGAGGTGCAATATTACCATCTTTGAACTGGAGGGACACGCACACAACGCCATTTGTAGGCTGTATAATAATGAGGGAGGTGATGGTGATCAAATCTACGAGGTGAGTAAAGACAGAAGGCACCCTCCCCCCTTACAGTGTTACCCAAGGCAATGGTTCTTATACATCCCACACAGTACCCAGGGAGCTATATGACTCCACCAAGTGACTCCCTTAGGTCATGCAGAGTCACCTAGGCTCACCTAGGCGACCTGGACTACCTTAGAGAGGGGAGTCATTCTGAAGGCAACCTGGACTCTGTGTAGACAGCATAGGTCATTTCGCACTGATGTCATCCTAATGCGCGGGAAAACCTCCTACAATCTACTATTGACCTGCATATCTCCCTCCATACAGAACTCGGAATGACACAAGAAAGTAAAACTTCTGGAAAAGCACAAGCAATATACACAAGTTAGACATGAAAGATCCTCGACAGTAGTTTATGTTCCTAGAGTAGCGTGTTGAATGGTGATGTGTAGTTCCCCAGTTTTACTAATGCAAATAACAAATAAAATCTTGAGTATAATGATGTGAGAAAATTTCTTGTGCCCCTCTTGAGAAAAATTGTCCACAAAAAGAGTGATGATGTGCATTTCCTGAGTTTCACTTGTTCAAATTCGCAAGAAATTTGACATGAGAAATTCCAAGGAATATGACACGAGAAAATGCCTCAACTCAAAACTTTTCAAGAAAAGCTGTCCACATTTTCTCTTTCCAGAAAGGTTTTCATTTCTTGTAGGGATCACAAGTCAGGACACAAGAACATCGCGAATTATTCTACAAGATCATGTTGGTAGGGCTGTCTCAAATTAATCCACAGCATTTGATTCAAGCTCACAGAAAGAAGAGACAGCGTCAAAAGGGAATCCAGGTTGCGTCCAGAATGACTTCTCTCTCTAGGGGAGCCCAGGCTGCATGTGACTCCCCTAGGTGACTCCCTGGCCTACCTAAGGGAGTCACCTGGGGGAGTCACATAGTTCCCTGACTCACCTAAGGGAGTCACATAAAGACCTGGGCTCCACTAGAGATGGGAGTCATTCTGGAGGCAGCCTGGACTCCCTTTCGACGCTGTTTATTTTCTCTGTGCTGCGTCAATGAGGAAGCCATACTCAAGTACACACACAAGCTGACCAACTAAACAGGTGGGTGGCCAAGTATCTCAGGTATTTAAGAAATAATGCGAACTATGCCCTTCAAGAGCCGCATGATGCTGTAATACACTATGTAATTGCCCTTGATGGTATAATTATACATGAATGCACTGAAAACCTCAGAGTCATCATTTTGACAATACTAAACTTGACAACTTAAGGTAGTCAAGGTGACAACCTTGGATGGTCATTGTGATTACTATTCAGACCAAAGTTGTCATAAGGACTACCTAAGGTAGTCACATTAATTGGGTAGTCAGAATGACTACCATAAGGTTGTCAATTTAGGTATTGTCGATTTGAAGACCTAAAGTCATCAGTAATGACAACTCTCAAGTCCTAGGTTGTTCCAATGACTACCCAATGCTACCCAATGGTATAGCACACTATACATGTATGGCACAGAACTGCCACACAGGGTTAATATCTGCACTGCTGCATACCATTTTCTACGTCAAGAGATAAACTAGTGACAGGGAGCAGAGTGGTCTCTATACCTTTGTGGCCATCATTCCCACCCATTGGCTATTTTTTTATAATAAGTAATACTACTTAGTTCAATCAAGAGTACACCAAATATGTGAAAGGGATACCTCTCATTAAGAGGTTAACTAATTAGAGACTATATTCATAAACCAGTCTCTAGACCACCTGCCATTATTCATTATGACAACCTAGGTTCTCATAATGTCTAGGCTCCTGCCTCTGGGTTTTCAGCGTGTATCTTGCTAAGCAACCCGCTGGTGCTGCATTCAAACCTTATGCTAACCCTGCAGAGTTAATACTACACTGTTTATAGTCAGCCCAAGAATTATGTCCTTTAGGACTGCAAACCAACAGTAGATTCTACTGCCCCTGTGTACTGTAAAACTACAGTAGATCCTACTGCTCAGAAGAAATGTCACAATTCATTTACGGAATAAAAGTGTGCACGCTTTTATTCCCCCCTTTGAAAATACACTAGTCTTGTAAGAGAAGGAAATTGGATCCCTTAGGGGCCTACTAACACCCATTGATGTCATTTAATTGACCGCTTTTCTCTAAATATTATTCTTTTACAGTGTTTGAAATACGTTGGAGTAAGATTTAGAATTTAAAGAAAAATCATATAGCTATACCCACTTTGAGCACTATGTGGTCCTTGCCAGGTTCTAAGTGCCCTTTACAGTGTAGCAACACATAGACGGGTCCCACAGAAGGGTGTACACATACAGTAAAGGTTAATGGAACATGCCTCAATCTAAAGTTCATCCCTACGTTCACAGTGCAAAGTTAAATAATGTCAACAGTGGATCTCATTCTTTACTGATGTGTGTTTTCTGTATACAGCTAAAACGCAACCTAAGTGCAACGTAATATATGAACACGCTAGAAATCTTTTCAGGTGGCCTTTTCATTTTGAAGGACAGCCTTGACACATGCTTTTTCTGCTAGTGCCGTTCTAGTCAAAGGAGCTGTACAGTGAGACAGAAGGGGTTTCGCATAGTATAGCCTGCAATACCCACGGACACTATCACTGTGGGTATAGGACAGAGGAGTAGTATAGTATGTATCGGAACGGGACTATAGTTAACTACTGTTTATTACTCAATCGACCTGCAGCCAATCAGAGGCCTCCATTTGGTCACGTGACCCCCTCATTTGCATAATTACGTAATAGGCCACGCCCCCTCATTTGCATAATTACGTAATAGGCCACGCCCCCTTGATCACCAGCCAATCAGAGGCCGCCATTTGGTCACGTGACCCCCTCATTTGCATAATAGGCCACGCCCCCTTGATCACGTGACCCCCTCATTTGCATAGTAGACTACACCCCTTTGATCACCAGCCAATCAGTGGCTTCCATTTGGTCAGGTGACTCCCTTTGCATAATAATGGATCACGTGACCCCCTCATTTGCATAATAGGACCACACCCCCTTGGTCACGTGACCGGAAGCGCTCTTTATTTGGAAAATAGGCCACACCCCCTTGGTCACGTGACCTGACCCCCTCCCTCATTTGCATAATATAGACAATAGACAGACCACGCTTCCCTTTTGGTCACATGACTTGGACTAGCCAATGGGAGGCTTCTATAAGGGGGGAGGGGAGGGGAGGGGGGGAGGGCGGCACTTTAAGATGCATGGGGAGGGGAGGGGGGGGGAGGGGGGCACTATTTATGGGGTGGGCGGGCACTTGGGGGGGAGGGGGGGCCTTTGGGGTCTGCTCGGGAGAAAAAAAAAAATTATCTGATCTCTAGGGAATCGCTTCCTCTCTACCCCCCTTTAGGGGGGTAGGGAGGAGGCGAGTCGGAGGTGACTGTAGAGGAGTTTTTCGGTGACTTGATGACTTTCAAACGACTGTGCTGATAGTTGATGAATTTGACTTTTTGACTTGAATATTTCATGCGACTTTGTGACTTGTAAGCGAAAGCGAAAGCGACCTTGCGGCCCGTAGCCCCTTAAATAAAGAGGTGACTTTGTAACCTCAGGGGGGAGATCCTTCTACACCCCCACGGAGTAGAAAGGATCTCGGTTGATTGACTGTACTTTGACTTGTTGTTGTAAACAAAAAAAAAAAAAAAAAAAAAAAAAAAAAAAAAATCAATGAATAGAACGACCCCCTCATTGCTAACAAAGGAAAGCCTTTTGAATTACACAAATGACCCTCTTTTTGTAGGGGTTAGCGGTAACTCGACTTGAATTAGAGTATTAGGGAGAGCAAAAACGCGACTACACACCGTCTTAGACTGTCGTCTTACGGACCGGATAACAATAACCCTAGTTACCTCGGTTACTGTTGCTCAAGAGACGGCGATGGATCTGGTCACGTGGATACTGAAAGAAGGTCTACCTATAACCACCACGCTAGTTTGAACGCGGCGGGTATGAGTCATCATGGGGGCCCTTGACGGGTGGGTCCTCCCCATGCAGCCGTATGTCGAATTTAAGAAATGCCCATGTCACACGTCACTAAGGGAGAAAACGTTTTTTGAAAATATTTAGAACCCGAATTTGAGCATTCTGGTACATTTTTAAGGACCCAGACACTGCAAAGCCGAGTACCATCCAAGAAAAAAAAAAAAAAATTTGGCGAAATGTTTAGGCTTGAAATGGCACTTTTCTGATGCACTCTTTGAACATTTTTTTTTTTCCTCATGTCACTATGGTCCATGGCACATGTGGGACTCAAGAAATGCCACATGTCCCATGTCACTTAGATGTCCGTGCCCGTGTCGTCGTATCGAATTTTAAGAAAATGCCCATGTCACCATATCGAATTTAGGGGTCTAGTGACATCAGCATGTCCGGCTATCCTCCACAAATTTAGCTCTAAAATGTTTACTTTTTTTTGGGGCTGATTTTTCATCATTTTTAAAAAACAATAGGTTGTTTGAAATGATTGCTGTTGTAAATAGAAACAAAAACAAAACAAAGCGCATGGTAAGATTATGTCACATTGCAAGTGGCGGGTCCGCTCGAGGCTTATTCAGCCTCTTCGTGGATCCGCGACTGCCAATGTGATCATATACTAATCACCGGCGTTTACGGTATTATATACTAAGGTATGAGACGGGTCTTACAGAAAAGGTGTCTAAAGAGCCCTGTGACCTGATTGAAATGACGTCAGCGTCGTTTGCTCGTCAGTGCCCGGCTGTAGCCCGTAGGACATGTTATTCTGCTTTTCTGGATGTTTTGAAATATTTTGATTTAACTGTTAATACCTGATAACAAGCCTCTGAAGCAGATTTTTGATCGAGCACCTGTTCTCTACTCTTCCATCGATTAGCTGCTTCAGCAAAAAAAAAATCGCGCGCGCGGTCTAGTCTATATGACGGAGTCGCTAAAGCTCTGTTTAGAGAGTGGAACTTGACCTTGAGTATAGACTCAGTACTAACTGAACGCCCCGCGGGGTCACCCCTCACGTGGGAATATGTACAAGCTCTGGTTCTTCACTTTACGGCTTGACTAAAACTGAGACGCGTCCATGATAAACTCTAGCCTTTTTTTTTCCTTTACTAGGATCGAGAGAGAGATTTTAAATGGGGCGGTTATCTAAATAGCGTGGAACTAAAATCAGGCTGCGGCAGATAGTATCTCTGCGCACCTCAAGACTCAACGTAACTTTCACTCTCCAGCAGAAGTTTAGTTGTGACTAATGATGGGCGGCGACCGTCGTGCACCGGCGGACATTGGAGAGTGTTGGAGAGCTGAACCTTACAGACATATAAATCAATCGCTTTGGTGGAAATATCTCGCCATAGATTGGAACCAAATACTTATCTAATGGAATCGTTATCAGTTTTCAGTTTTCTTGCCGTACAAAATTTATTTCCCACTCTTCACGTGGTGATAGCTGAAGGTCGCTCGTCGTAGGTACGTGTGACCGGAACACCCTTTTTGTTTTTGGCGCGGGTTGACATCAGATTTGTACCGTACTGTCGCGATTAAGAGCTCTGAGGGAGGGCTTTTCAATTCGGTGAAGTTCTTACTCAGGAGCTATATACAAGCTAGGCGCTGGCGCTTATTCAAAGTCGCGATTTTAGTGCTTGAGAAAAAACATTTGGAGGCTCTTATACTCCGGCGCTTATAAAAGACCGGCACGCTTTTCAACACTAGTTGCTTTATCGCGACCGTACGGTATGACTTCGGTGTCAAAAGATCCCAAACTCCAAATAAGGAAGTGAAACGACGTCGTCTGTCTACCTCGTGCGCGTCATAGCGTCGTCGAAAATAGTGTGACGTCAGCATCTCTCAGGCGGCTAGGAAGTCAGTTCGACAAAATGGCTCACGGAGTGAACTTCGTGGCCGTTTCTCGATCTATGATCGATGCGGCCGTGGAGAAGGAATTCGTAGCCGTGCAACAGAGAGAGGAGGCGGAGAGACAGAACTTCGTGGCCGTTTCTCGATCTATGATCGATGCGGCCGTGGAGAAGCAGTTCGTAGCCTCGCTACAGAGAGAGGAGAGACAGCGGACTGCTGCTGAAGCAGAGGGTGTGGTGGATGAGCTGATCGAGAACGTCGCTGATCAACTCATCCGCCGGTGCGTGGAGCAGGTCAAGCAGCAAGTCTGCATGGAGGAAGGCCTACCGCCCGCCGTGCTGGAGGAGCTGCTGAAGGACTGCCACGCGTTATGACCACGCCCTCCGCTTCAGCAGCAAGGTCCCTGCGACCCTCTCTCTACCAAACGGTCCTTTTAAGGACCAACCACTGATCACAAAAGTTGAAAATCAATCTCAATATAATATACGCATCAGAAAAACCCCTAATACGCTCTACACTGAAACCCTGTTGAGTAGGTAGATCGAGTTGGGCATTTTTTTTTAGGAAGGGCAATCAGGTCATCGTGTGGAGATCATCAGGTGTCCTGTGTGTGTGTGTGTGTGTGTGTGTGTGTGTGTGTGTGATGGTGTGTGTGTGTGTGTGTGTGTGTGTGTGTGAATTTTATACAAATACAATTATTCATTCCTTTCAGCAAGAAAATTAGCTCAATGTAATCATATGATTTTAACTGCCCTACTTATCAGGGCCTTGACGACATCTGACCGCCCCCCTTTTCAAGATCTAAATGGAAATTCACCGCCACCGCTTTTCAGAGTACTGCAGCGCCATTACCTAATTCTTTTTGTATGTGAAAAAAAAAACAAAAAAAAAAACAGCACTGATAAGGGGTTTAATTAGACAGATATTGGTTTCTACACTATCAAAAAATAAACCCTCAGCGCTTTAATGCTAAAGGTGGCAATAGTGCTTTAATGCGCTACGCCCTTTGTCGATATGCCAGTGTATGCATGCATGCAGCCCTGGTGAGGAACTCTGAGTGCTGCATTCATGACTTATGACGACAACGGGCACTGCACATTAAAGCGCTATGCGACTATTAAAGGGTTAGATCCAGTCTTGCTCCAGGCATCCAGAATGCTATACCCAGAGTTGGTGGTCTGGTCCAGACTGCTGTACACAGATTGTAGACGGGATGGCGGGTTGCTGCCAGACTATCCCTCTGGTACGATATGCGGCTGGCGCGGCCGAGCCTGTCTTATATGATGCTGAGTCTAACTATGTATTAGATACCCTACGAGTAACTGAGAGTATGTCAAAATAATCACGGCAAACTGACTGGCGTCTTCATAGGATCATAGGGTGGTTATTATTACATAACTCAGTAACCTTTGGTTATGTGTTAGATAGAGTACACTTGGACACGGTTATTCCATATACCCACTGCCCCACAGGGTCAAGACGAGGTGATTTAAATAATAAGACCCAGACGGGTAAAATAGCCAAAGTCAACAATGACCTGGTTTTTTTTGGTTTTTTTTTAGCCAATATGGACAAAGAGACACGGGGTGCTGTACACAGGTTGTGGACGGGCTGGTGGGTCACTGCCAGACTATCTCCCTGGTCCGATATGCAGCCGGCGTGGCCGAGCCTGTCTTATATGATGCTGAGTCTAACTATGTATTAGATACCCTACGAGTAACTGAGAGTATGTCAAAATAATCACGGCAAACTGACTGGCGACTTCATAGGATCATAGGGTGGTTATTATTACATAACTCAGTAACCTTTGGTTATGTGTTAGATAGAGTACACTTGGACACGGTTATTCCATATACCCACTGCCCCACAGGGTCAAGACGAGGTGATTTAAATAATAAGACCCAGACGGGTAAAATAGCCAAAGTCAACAATGACCTGGTTTTTTTTGTTGTTTTTTTTTGTTTTTTTTTTAGCCAATATGGACAAAGAGACACGGGGTGCTGTACACAGGTTGTGGACGGGCTGGTGGGTCACTGCCAGACTATCTCCCTGGTCCGATATGCAGCCTGCGTGGCCGAGACTGTCTTATATGATGCTGAGTCTAATTATGTATTAGATGTGCTACGAGTAACTGAGAGTGTGTCAAAATAATCACGGCAAACTGACTGGCGACCTCATAGGTCAGTTATTATTACATAACCTTCGGTTATGTGTTAGATAGAGTGCACTTGGACACGTTTATTCCATGTACCCGCTGCCCCACAGGGTCAACACGAGGTGTTTAAATAATAAGACCCAGACGGGTAAAATAGCCAAGTCAACAATGTCCTGTTTTTTTAGCCAATATGGACAAAGAGAAACGGGGTGCTGTACACAGCTTGTGAACGGGGTGGCGGGTCGCTGCCAGACTATCCCCCTGGTCCGATATGCAGCCGCGGCGTGGCCGAGACTGCCTTATATGATGCTGAGTCTAATTATGTATTAGATGTGCTACGAGTAACTGAGAGTGTGTCAAAATAATCACGGCAAACTGACTGGCGACCTCATAGGTCAGGTATTATTACATAACTCAGTAACCTTCGGTTATGTGTCAGATAGAGTACACCTGGACATGGTTATTCCATATACCCACTACCCCACAGGGTCAAGACGAGGTGATTAAGTAATAAGATCCCAGACGGGGGGTAAAATAGCCAAGGCAACAATGTCCTGTTTTTAGCCAATATGGACAAAGAGACACAGGGGGTGCTGGGAGTTGGCGACAAGGGGCAAGACGGGCAAGACTACTTCTCAAAATAGTCAATGACAATGGCCAAGACCTAGTTCTTAAATTCGACAAGACCCATTGGTATCTCTTATATTCGACAAGTGTCACATGTGCCCCGTCTGTGGTCCTAATATAGAATTTCTAAAAAAAAAAAAAAAAAAAAAAAAAAAAAAAGTAAATTTTCTGCACCGTGTGACAACGACCGATCAGCTACCAACCTATTTTTGGTTATTATTCTATTCAGTTTTTGATCAGCGCACTTTATTATCGTGGTTTTTTTTTTAAATTTTTTAATCATAAATAATATGTAGACTTGGAAAAAAAAAGAGAGCTGACATGTCGCTGTTTTGTCACTAAACCCAAAGACCCACCCACCCCGTAGGAAGGGTAGACGTTTGTGAACGTTCCCTTAGGTCTCTATTCTTTATTTATTGTGTGGCCCCTAAAGAGGGGCCAACCAACTGACACTGTCAGTTGGTTAGTAGATGCTACTCAACATGGGCGTAATTAATTACACCTAGTGTTGAGAAACAACATGCCTGAGCTCAAAAGGCCCCCGTTGGATGGGGGCCCTTGTGGCACAACGAGTTGATTCGTTTTTCAGATTACCGACTCGGCGAGAGTTTCTGCCTATGTATCTTTTATAAAGCCTTAGATATGGTGTGGTATTTTTCATCTCGCTATAGTTTAGTTGGTATTCGAAGAAACTGCCTCATTTCTATCAGAAATACACAATATTGAATTGTTTTTTATATTTTAATATATTCAGAAGCACACTTTGTTGCCTATATAGCTCATTATGCGTTGAAATGTTCGCGAGCATCGTAGGAATGTACAAATCCCCTATTGTGGCGCCATCTGACGAAAGAGCAAGGAACTATACGTGACCTGAACCCCGCCCTCAGCGCGTTCGTTATTCGCATTTGTGACAGCGACTAAGAGACGCTCAAACTGTCTCTTATTTAGTTTGAACTTATCACAAATTTGTCTTTGATAGGTCGTAGATCGACTTCTGACTTTTTAGTTAGAATAAAAAAACAAGTGACGCCGCCACAGACCCGCGCATTAACGCGCTCCGCCGTCTTCAGAGGGCTGAGTCTATAGTACAGTAGATTCTACTGTGTACTTACACTAACAGTGCTACATATACATACCTGAGTCATAAGTGGGTTTTTTTTTGTTGTTTTTTAGGGGGAAAAAAGTGATCTACTCACCCAAACCGCTATTAGTAGGTAACCTGTATGACCCATACCGCAAACATCTGCCTCGTGACTGATAGTGTACCGGTGGTGAAGTGCTGTTGCAAGAACAATTGAGGCTCTTTATATAGCTGAGAGAGCGAATGGACTAATCTTGTTTTCACCTTGAGCCCCACCCTATTCCAGAGAGGGTATCAAAAATCGCATGTACACGTATATGGGCTTATAGCTGGTGAATAGATAAGGCGGGGCACCTGTGTATACTAAGACTCCAGGGGGCGTTTTAACGACAGGTGTGACGCGCCAGCCCGTGGAGGGAGCTTTTGTTTTCACCTAGAGAGCGTATACAAAGCCTACAGGGGGTGATTAACGCCAGGTGTGACGCGCCAGCCAGTGGCCGGATCACCTCATCTTCTAAGCTTTTGTTTTCACCTAGAGAGGGGATCGAGAGTGTATACAAAAAAACTACAGGGGATGTTTAACGCGGCCAGCTGCCTACATGCTATAGCCTAAGCCTGTTTTCAGCTAGAGAGGGATCTACATCACCTAAGCCCTTTTCCACCCTTAAATCGATCTGATAATTACCATAAAGAAGAGTAATGCACGTTACATGTATATGGGCTTATAGCTGAGTAAGAGCTTAAGATGCTAGTCAACTGTGTATGCAAAAAAACTACAGGGGGTGTCTAAAGTCGATTGTCATGCGCCAGCGGGCGGACAGAAGTCTGCCACTCTAGCTGTGACTACAAGCGCGTGCGTGTGGTAGACAGCTTAAATCAAACACGAGTTAAGCTCCTTATAGCTTCCTACTGTCTGCTGATTCGAGTCTTTTGTTTTTTTCATGTATTTCCTCGGAGGGTCGAACAGGATTAAAGATGTAACGAACCCGCACCTACACAGGTAGACAGCCGGTCGCCTTCCTAGTGAGAGTTTTCCTCCTGAGTTAAGAAGCTTATCTCGGAGCCTAGTACATAAGCGAGAGTGAAACATGAGTCCCACACACTTCTTCAACCACCTTCAGCATGGCGTCATCAGGAATCACTCTACGTTCTACCGAATGTGAGCAATCCCAACACTACTACAGAGCCGCGACAACACCACATGAGGAGACGTCCATGTTTACTGATGAGTCAACAAGTAGCAAGGTGGAGGTTGGTTTTTATCAAGATTCGTACGGGTGGCTGGAAAGTGTGAGGGCTACTTCTGCAGCTAATGCTGCTGCTCGTGCAAAACGTGAAGCTCGTATCGCTGTTCGTGCTACACATGCTGCATACGAAGTTGCCAATGCTGCTAACAACGTTGCTGTTACTCTCGCCGCTGCTGCTCGTGCTGCTAATCTTTTTGCTACTGTTTCCGCTCTTGCTACCGATGCTGCGGCTACTGATGCTGCAACGTCTGCTAAAAGTGTCGCTGTTGCGGCTGCTGCTAGGGCTAATGCTATTAATGCTTGTACAGCTGCTAAAAAAATAGCCTGTTTTGCTTATGCTAGTCGCAGTGTCGCTGTTACGGCTATGACTGATGCCCATGATGCTAAGTTACGGGCTTTTGCTTTTGCTGAAGATGCTGTTGATGCTCAAGATGTTGCTGCTGCTGCTGCTACTGCTGCTGATGATGCTGCTGCTGCCGCTGCTGCTGCTGCTGAAGATGCTGCTGCTGCTGCGGCTGATGCTCTAGACACCTATGACGCTGCTGCTCTAGACACCTATGACGCTGCTGCTGCTGCTGCTGCTGAAGATGCTGCTGCCGCTGCTCTAGACACCTATGACGCGGCTGCTGCTGCTTTTGCTGAAGATACTGTTGATGCTGCTGCTGCTACTGCTGCTGCCGCTGCTGCTACTGCTGCTGCCACTGCTCTAGACACCTATGACGCTCCTGCTACTCCTGCTCTAGACACCTATGATGCTGCTGCTGCTGCTGCTGCCACTGCTCTAGACACCTATGACACTCCTGCTACTCCTGCTCTAGACACCTATGATGCTGCTGCTGCTGCTGCTGCTGCTGAAGATGCTGCTGCTGCTGCTGCACTAGTCATCTATGACGTGGCTGCTGCTCTAGACACTTATGACGCGGCTGCTGCTGCTGCTGCTGCTGAAGATGCTGCTGCTGCTGCTGCTCTAGACACCTATGACTGAAAACATAGTAGGGGTTATTTACAAACACTGCTGTTACCTATGCCTAAACTTAGTAGGTCTTATTTACAAACAAGAGAGCCATGTGGTGTTGTTTACAAACAAAGAGAGCCACGTGGTGTTGTTTACAAACAAAGATAGTCACGTGATGTTGTTGTGGTCTATCATGTCAATGAAGGGGTCGCGTGATCAAGGGGGCGCGGCCTATTATGCAAATGAGGGGGTCACGTGACCAAATGGCGACCTCTGATTGGCTGGTGATCAAGAGGGCGTGGCTTATTATGCAAATGAAAGGGTCACGTGATCAAGGGGGCGTGGCCTATTATGCAAATGAGGGGGTCACGTGACCAAATGGTGGCCTCTGATTGGCTGGTGATCAAGGGGGCGTAACCTATTACGTAATTATGCAAATGAGGGGGCGTGGCCTATTACGTAATTATGCAAATGAGGGGGTCACGTGACCAAATGGAGGCCTCTGATTGGCTGCAGGTCGATTGAGTAATAAACAGTACTTAACTATAGTCCCGTTCCGATACATACTATACTACTCAGAGGTGTCTAGAAAGCTTTGGGAACTTGAGTCCAGATGCAAGGTGATTTTGCCTCGCATTCCCCTGGGTTAATTTGGAATATACACTCATAAATTAATGGGTAGTATCTTATATAAGTTTACTGTAATTGATTCATAATTTGAATTATGGATAGTATTTCAATTCCAAACATTGAAGCACTTCGGTGGAGGTAGTATGTATAATGGCAGACGCAACAAGGGACAAACTTGCGTAGTCACTAGACGCCGCCCATTCTATGCGTAATCTTAAATCGCCACTTCTAGGGTAATCTTATTCCAGAAAACGAAAAAAAAGAGAGAGAAAGAAAAAGGGGGTGCGGGGGCAGAGCCCCCGATATATCCACAGCAATGTTACAAACTTACAGTGGTGCCATCTAGAGGATAGCTATCACCTGGAAACTGATTAAGATTACGCCAGAAGTGGTGAAAACTGATTAAGATTACCCCAGAAGTGGCGATTTTAAGATTACGCACAGAATGGGAGGCGTCTAGTGACTACGCAAGTTCGTCCCCACGTGCATGGCAGACGATCTTCAGCCCCTAGACCCCCGCTATTGATTGGTCTAGACATGACTATAATTACCCATTTGTACATTTCACCTACCCAATTAAGGCCTCAGTGGAATAAACAGTCACTCATAGCCGGCCCTAATTGGGTGAAGAAGCCTACATGATTGGTTGGGATAAACACAATCAGTAGAAAACTGACTCTTCTGTCCGTAACTCTCAGACAGCCAAGGTCCAATCTGAGAGTTACAGCTGTAACGATAGTCTCACGCGTCCAGCCATCCCAGCATGAGAGATAGTACAGCAATATTCTCATTCTACAGTCTGGCAATGCTGGACTCTCCTTCCACAGCCTGGCAATGTCTGACTCTCCTTCAACAGCATGGTAAGGCTGGACTCTCCTGTCAGAGTCTGGCAATGCTATACTCTCATTCCACAGCTTGGCAATGCTTGACTCTCCTGTCAGAGTCTGGCAATGCTGGACTCCCATTCCACAGTCTGGCAATGCTGGACTCTCCTTCCACAGCCTGACAATGCTGGACTCTCCTGCCAGAGTCTGGCAAGGCTGGACTCTCCTTCCAGAGTTTGACAAAGCTGGAATCTCCTGCCAGAACCTGGCAATGTTGGAATCTTCTTCCATAGCATGGCAAGGCTGGACTCTCCTGCCACAGTCTGGCAATGCTGGACTATCCTACCAGAGTTTAGCAAAGCTGGACTCTCCTTCCAGAGTCTGGCAATGCTGGACTCTCCTGCCAGAGCCTGGCAATGTTGGACTCGATAAGTGACCAGCTGTGCAGTGAATCGATAGCTTAAACTCAAAATATCGTAGGTGACAGTTCAACAGCAAGTCAATACAATAGCAATGTGGTCAGAAACAATGAATTTCTCTGAATAGGGTACTGATTTTTGAAACATCAGATTTACACTTTGCTTGGATCAAATGAGATTTCTCCAAAAAGTTTTAAAATTGTCACAGTAGCAGTTTTGACTCTTAGCCAATCAGACCTCACGTCACTGAGTAGTCAAATAGAATGTCATCTCTGATTGGCTTGGAGCTACCCTGTTAAGTTGGCAGTGTAGCAAATTAGAATCGACTTGCTTCCCACCTCTGTGAACGTAGAGTGGCTGTGGGGAAAAGGTAAAGGTGGGGTTTCCCAACCTAAGTCATTTATGCATACAAACTGTGCAATGAGTAGCATATGGCTGTGTCTCATGAGATCAGGCCAATGTGATAGTTTTTGACTGAGTGCTATCTTTGACCGGCTGACACCTTTGACTGGGTGCCATCTTTGCCCGGGTGCCATCTTTGACGCACGTGGGGACGAACCTTCCAAGTCACTAGACGCCATCCATTTTACCTGTAATCTTAAAAAGCCCACTTTTACGGTAATCTTAATCAGTTTCCAGGCCTATCCTCTAGATGGCACCACTATAAGTTGGTAACATTGCTGTATATAACGGGCCCCCGCACCCCCTTTTCTTTCTCTTTTTTTTTTTTTTTCTTTTTCTTTTTTGAAACTGTAACAGAACTATAACCGAACCCATTTACCTTCAGACTTACAGTGCCGCTGAGTGGTGCCATCTAGGGAAGAGGGGGGAATCATTAAGATCACCGGGAAAATGGGTGGCGTCTAGTGACTTGGCAGGTTCGTCCCTTGTTGCACCATTGACCGGCTTGATATAAAAACGGCATAATTATGAAGATATAAATGAGCTACTTATTACTAAGTGTTATAGCATCTAGTAACATTTTCAGCGCATTTATATCTTCATCTGTCCTAAATAAACCATTTTATGTCAAGCAGGTCAGAGATGGCACCTGGTCAAAGATGGCACCCGGTCAAAGACTATCACATTGGCTGATCTCATGAGACATAGCCATATAGTACCTCAAAGAAAGTAAAGTGTACAGCTAATTACAGCTAATACAAGATGGCGGCTCATTAATATGACACGTGACCTATCATGTGAAGAAGGCCGCAGATGAAAACAACAGACGGTTTATAAATGTCACGTACGCGTAACGGTGTATACAGCAAACGTGAATGTCAAACTAATTGTCTAGATACCTCATTGTATGGGACGAGACACATGTTTTTAGGTGAGGGGGCCCGGGCTATATACCGTAAAACCCCATGTATAAGCATAACTCTCGTATTAGCCGCACCCCGACTTTAGGCCAATCCTATAAGCCACACTTGCGATGCGATAATAGTAGCTTTGGTATACTGTACCATAGTAGCAAAAACTCTCGTATTAGCCACACCCTCACTCTGGGCCGATCATATAAGCCCCAGTCAATAGGAAGTCAATACTCATTTGGGGGCCCGGGGGGCCCATCACAACCACATTTAAATGTCAGCTTTTTTGCATAAAGGCGCATAAATAAAGTTGTATTGGAATTGTATACAAAATTGATGTTTGAACCCCATTTATTGCTGATAAGAGGCCCTGATTCCTCTGCCTCACTATAACCTGTGTAATTCCACTATTCCCTGTGTAAGGAATACAAGGAACTGTGTGTAGCATATTGTATGGTCCTGACCGTTTTAAGGGGGAGGGGGTCACACATTTTCAGCCCTCCCCCTCTGTGTTTGCGGGGGGGGGGACTTGTAGGCTTTTGGGGAAGAGATAGTTTTCTACAGAACACTTTTATTTTCTTGTTTAGAGGCTGGTTTGGTAGCCACTAATGTAGCTTATTTGGAGGCCAATGTTATAGCTCAACCTCTGTAGCTGTCGTTGTCCCTGAAGTCAGCATGGCTGTATCCCCTGCAGTAAGCATGCCTATGTCTATGACCATAGGCACCATGACACTAGCTATCATAAGTATAGCCATAACCACCATGGTGACCAGTGTGGGTGGCACCATTGTCACCATGTCCTCAACCACAGAAGTTGTCATTGTCGCCGAATTTACCGTGACTGTTTCTCCCCTAATAAACATCTCTGTGTTCATAACCATAGCCACCATGACCATAGGCACCATAGCCATAGCCACCATGACCATAGCCACCATGGCCATATACACCATGACCATGGCCATAACCGCCATTGTACCCGTTGTTGTGGACTCCCCTCAGGTTGGTGCCAGGGACACCGTAGTAAGGAGCAGTGCCGACCCCAGCCCCATAGTGCAGGGCCTGGTAGTTCACCTGGTGCTGCCTCCTGGCATTAGCAGCATTTGTGGCTGCCTCCCTGAACAGAAATAGGACAGTTTTGTGTACAGAAAAGTTTTTTATAAAAAACATTATATATTGTGATTTTGATGCAAGAATTATTAATGCAGATATTTTTCCCGACTCACTCTATAAGTATTATCATGTACCATTGGTTTCTTGAACCTGAACTAGTATTTTCCCTCTGTCTCTCTATCTGTCTTTCTCTTTTTCCTCTTTCTATAACCTTCTGTCTATTAATCAGGTTGAGATTCAATTCCCCAGAATTGATCTGACCAATGGCTATCATGAACCCTCTTAGTTGTCTTCTCTGTATGTAACATAAACTGTATTAACTCTTATCACTGTGATCACCATCTGTCAGAAATATGTCTTTGATAGGGGGGACCTTTTAAGTAAATCAATATGACAAATAAATTATCTACTTACGCTGGTCCGGCGGGTTGGTCAGCAGGGCTGGGTCCTGCAGGTTGGTCAGCCTCTGTGGGGCCTGCAGCCTGTGTGTGACTGTGGCCACCAGAAGCAGCAGCCACAGCCACAAGAGCTGCAAGGATGAAGACCTTCATGATACTTGTGGTTTGTCTGTCCTAAACGGCCACTGAACGAGTCATACGCCTTCCTATGGACCTTCATGTTTATATACCCGCTCCAGGAACAGGCACATGTCAGTGGTTGTCCATCGTAAATTGGCCCTTTTTTTTGGACAGATGTAGAAAAACACAATTTAATTTCAGACCACATCCACATCAAATAATGGCAAAAGCAATGAGTCAATTAATTAACCATAAAAGGACCAATGTACAATGTGCCATGCCCTTTGTTCTTTTCTAAAGATTGTCTATTTATTCTGTCTGATGTAGGCTGATGATGTATGAATGCAGCCCCGGCTGCTCTTCCCACAAAGGCTGCATCCATGCATCATGACTAGGGTAGATTCACCACTTCCGGACGTTCGTTTGCGATGTAACAGTGACCATTTTTCAGTTCAAAATAAATCATCTTCTACAACGATTAGCTTTTACCTCAAAGTTTCTTTTCACAGGAGGTATATAAAAAAGATATGTCAATGAAATAAACATCATAAACTCCTATTCCATGAGAACCGACTTCATTTTACTTATACTGATAGCTTTAAAACCAATTTAATATTGGAGATAAGGACTATTCACTATGCATGTCTATGTTAACTTGTCATAACATGTTAGTAGCATATCTTTATGTTCCCATGAATTATATGATGACCCTCCATGTTGTATATCTTATTTCTATCAATTTTACTATATAATATAGATTATATGTTGTTCCATATACAGGGGAATACTTAGAAAGTAGTGTCCGACTCATGGTGAAATTGGTGTCCGACATGGACAAATTAGATGGGCTATAAATAGTAATATTCTAGTATTTCAACCATCTATTTCTGCCAATTAGATTCAGAAAATGTAGGGGTTTCATCTAATAGCTTCATGTATGAAATATGTATAACCACATACTCACAATAGGGGAATCTGTGAAACTCTTTTTTCATTTGCTTCCATGATTTGAGTACCAAAATGACAAAATATATCCTAACTTTACCACAGCGAGAAACACCAAAATCTCTGTTCTAGATATGCTCTGTTTCCATATTACTGAAGAAAAATGTGTGGAATTGTATTCTAACCTATACTTTCTATCTGATTTCATATATTTTACCTTGAAATCAGTGGTCAAAAGTGTCCGACTCATGGTGTGTGTCCGTCTTTGGGTGAATCTACCCTACCCTGCAGGGGTTTATAAACCAAAAAGGGTCCCCATGATGCTTCATTAAAGGGGTGCTAGCACGGCTAAGACTACCCGCTTTAGCGAGTCACGTGACCTTGATAGCGGCACCCTGATTGGTCAATTGGGGCCGCTGGTACCAGTGTTTGGTAAGAACTCAGTTGGCAGGTACCCGTCTTTGCTAGGAACAGTGCTAGCCCCCCTTTAAGCTTAGCGTTATTACTTACCGGGGATATACTTCATGATCCATGATGATGGGTATATTGGATGTAAAGCACTCATCAGTTGTGCCTCTACATGGGTAAAAATCAACACGGGCAACATGGGCGACATGGCCGTTTTAGGCTGTTTTAAAGATTGACGGACACAGGAAAATTAGGGGTAAAAATCGACCCACAGGGATTTTTCTCTAAATTACTATGTACATGAAAATTGACACAGTGACAGGGCTGTTTTGATAAAAAATCGACACAGTGACACGGTCAAAATCGTGGGTACCCAGTAGAGGCACTCAGTTGCTACAGAGCTAACAGAAGAGCCTGGAGATATTATTCATAGTGGGAGTAGGAGGATTAATGTCACATTGTCAGTCCCTGACCATAGACATCACGTACCATTGTGGCTAGAGTTTGGTGCATGCTCTATCATGCAGGAGAGTAGGAGAGCTAATGCTTGTTGAATATGGAAGTAGGGTCAGTTGGGTGTATGAGGTCTATATATTACAAATTGGTCTTAAACTACAAATTGATCTGTAACATCAAGATTCGCTACAGGTTTTTATGCTACACTTGTGTCTCTAATTCATAAATGTCTTTAGACCACAAGCTTATCAATTTGTAGTGTAAAGACTGATCTATCATACTAGTATAGCAGACGTACTGTAATTCATTGACCCTTCATGTAATATTAAAGATATTTAACACATTCACCTTTGGAACATGCTTTTAGTACTATTAAACATACCAAATGTAGAAATTTCTTTATCTACTTCTCTTATTCTGATATAAATTAGTATTAATTGCCCCATTCAATCTGAGAATATATTTTGAGTGACATAGATTTGATAATATGTACAGGTAGCTTTACTCCTGTTCTAAGCGCACATCCTTCTTAGTCTTAGTACACACCTACACCACGTGCACTGAATAACTCATCCCCCACAGGCCAGAGGATGACCTTGGTCAAGGTTAATCCTATTTATATAGGATGAAGGTCAAGGACACCACTGAAACTGAGTTAAGCTAAGCACATGATAACCTAAGGCTAGCACATGTAGTATGTATGCTAGGTCAACACTAGGGGCTACCACTAACACAATAGCTGTAACCTTGACCCCAGGTCAAGATCATTATATTCAAGTCAGCACTGAAGCTAGCTATGCTAAATAGGTGATCAACTGAGTCTTAACTAGCTGACTTTAGAGTTTTAGAAGACCAAATGAAGAGTTTGGATGCAAAACGACATAAGCGCCATTTCCAAAAAAGAGACAAAAATCTGGCAAAAAGATTGGATAGGGATGCTTAGATATAACCCACAAACTATTTTTCCAAGATTAACAATTTTTCATGGCATTAGGGTCTACTCAGTACACAATCTGTTACCAAATTACTAAAATTGACCCCAGGGTGGCTTTACAAAAAGCACTATATGCTTCAATTCTGGGATGGATTTATGTCGTTTTGCATCCAAACACTTCAAATGTAATATGAGATTTCTCCATTTGCAAAAGTTAACACATTTCCAAAAACATACCAGAAATATGGAGGAGTTCCTAAATAAAGGGACTGTAACAATACAATACTTGCCATATGTAGTAATGTTGCGATACCATAACATTTGCATGGCCTATTCTATTTAAGTACATGGAACCTAGATATTTTAATTCCCCCTTTCTCCACTAGAGGCAGGTCGATCCTCTCCTCCTGATACTAACAATGAGTGCTGGTCAGTGTAGAGGAGGGCGGAATTGCTGCTCACCCTGGTGATAAGGCCAAAAAAAGAAGGTTTGTTTCAGGTCACCCGACCGACCCTATCTTAATAGGGCCGACCCTATGTGTTTTTTTGCAATTTTGCAATTTTGCAATCTTTTAAAAAGATTTGGAAAAAAATGTCCCCATCTTTACACTTTTTTGGGTCAATTTTAGAGGGAAAGTAAAAAAAAAAAAAAAAAGTAAAAAAAAAAAAAAAATCCGACCTACCGACCCTAGAGTAGGGTGGCCGGAGGCTCTAGCTGGTCGCTCAATCTATATCTGATCCTATGTTAAGTGACCCTTTTATGATGGCCTCTCACTTTGGCTAGGGAGCAGATAGAGACCTCTAGTAACTTGGTATCAAGAGATCACGAATGGATCCTTCATACATGAGCTGGAATTAGCATCATAAATTGTATTACATAATGTAATTTAAGAGCAATCTTGACAGACCTTCAGATTTTGAGTCTGCCTTGAGCTCTATAACTGGGTGATCTCTTGAACCTATCCTCTGGGAGAATTGACACTGTTTGATGGAAAATCCATGTATCAACGAAATTCTGTTTTTGTTTGAAGCGTCTTGTATGCAGGCATGTCATGGGAGGTCCTAAAGTTACTTGCGACAATCATATCTTACATAGATAAGCCTCCTAAAATTATGTATATTTAGCTCAATTATTTTTCTAGAACTCCTTAATTGGTAGATTACGGTAGACTACTGAAAATAGAGCTAAATGAGGTGAAAATGATGCAGTTGGAATGGAAATGATACAACCTACCACCTGCCAGCGTCAGGGCATCTCCTGGGGGTCATATTGGGGTCTGAGACCCCAATCTCAAGCATTTACATCATATATATAACACTAGAGGGCCTCCCTTGTCATAGGGTTGTATAGGAAATCTTAGTTCACTCCTTAGACACTGTAGCATGACAGGGCTATGAGTGGGATATAGGCATGGCATGTCTATCCTATGCAGATGTTCAGATCTGTCAGAATGGTTCGGGGGGTGGGGGATTTTTAATCAGCTACAATCAGCTCCCTAGTTACTGCCTCAACATAATAAAGATAGTTTGTTAAATGCGAGTTTTGAGGCTTTCTGTACATATAACATGTATACATTTTTGATAGATATCTAAAAACCCTCCGGCCACCCTACCTAGAGATTCTTCCCATGTTACCTGAAACAAAAGTTTGTTTTTATTTGGCCTAAGCACAGGTTTTGTTTAGAGGTACAATACCAGCTAATTTCAGGTGATTCTCTCATTTTAGGTTGATTACATGTTATGTATAACTGCTTGGCCATATGGAAACTTTAGTGGCTCTTATTCATCAATTAGCATAATAAAAATATAATGTACAGCATGTATATAGCATTTCTATTACTTTCTCTACAAATTTACGTATGGGTTTGATCAAAATATTCCTTGTGACTGATGCAATGAACATAGATCATAGTGCGTCCCTTAAAGGGTTAATCAGCACTGACAGTTGACCGGAAGTCGTCCGCTGGTCACCAGCCGGTAACTGACACATCCCACACACTAACCCTCAGTCAGCTGCAGCACGCAGGTACCAGCAAAATAACTCCCATAATCCCCTGCTGCTGACCACACAATGGCCGCCTGACGTCCGCTGTGACGTCACGTCGGGGACGGCAGCTTCCGGTGGACGTTAACGTTGTCACTCTGACTGCCGCCTGGTGGGTGGGAGATGAACTAAACCACATCTTGTTAATACGGAGTGGATTATTGTAAAGCTATGCAGTGTCAGACACTTAAAGCTGCACCAAGTGGGGCTGTGTGGGATTAGCCCTTTAAGGAAGGCAATGATGCTAAAGGGTAAAAGTTGTCGCCATGATGCACAAATGCAGCCCCCCCCTGAGTAACTCACCAGTGCTGTATTGGTGCATCATGCCGACCATTCAGGAGTGTCTCAACCTCTGCTTGAATACCTCACTGGCGATATATTTGTCAGGGCTGCATTCATGCATCACAATGACTAAGGGCATGATGCATTAATGCATTAAGCTGTCCTTAACGGGTTAATAGAGGGCTTTGGGGGTGGGGGGTAAAACCTTTATAAGACTACCCATCTTGTTGACATTGATTCCTTGCACCCGTTAGTAGAGGTGTGGGGGAGATGAGTATCAATCCACAGAATTAACCTCAGACACCATTGGTGCTACCCTGCTGACACAATCAGAACCTTCACAGGCTCACCATTCAAGTTCAAGTTCAAGCTTCCAAAATGTATTTGTCTATACATTAGTTACTACTAGGCAAGTTTTAAATAGATAACAATGTTACACATTTTTGGCTTTGCCAGATGATACACAGAAAATCACATTAGGTATTAGCTATAAGCAATAGCTTAGAATATATTAATATAATTTGTATGCAGGTAGATGATATATACATCCACATAACAAGTTTGAATAATTTAATTTAAATGAAGCTAGCTCCCATTTTGTGAGCGAGTAATAATGAAGTCATGACTATAAATACCATGCCGACCCCCACCCCCCCCCCCCCACCCTTAGTGGATGTTTGCACAGACTATTTTTCAGAAAATGCTTTCCAGGACTCGAACTGCAGTTTTCATGTAGAGATGCAAGAAAAACAGGGTTTATTTATCGTTCTCCTGTACAATAATGCTAATCCTTGATGTATATGAGGTTCGATCAATATGTATTATGCAGCTTTCGATATCTTTCAATGTAATACAGTCAGAGACCTGAGAAGGTCTGCCAGAGCAAGGGGGTGAGGACAGCTTATATACTGTCCGCCTCCGATAGGGGTGCCCCCTGGCTCTGGCCGCCCGAACTACCTTGTAGACTATCGTAATAATATTAGTGTCCCTACACCACCCCCCCCAGACAATACATACGCTTATTCTTTTAAATATATATACAATTTAATATAAACTCATACAACTGAGTTTATTTTAGTAAAGCGTTATGTTACGTCGTGAACACAGTAGGGTTTATAAAAATATACAAAAACTAATATTATGTACACAGGTGGTAATACATCCGAACGGCTAGACACATTTTGAATTATTAGGGACACATGTATAATATACATACAAACATATACAGAATAGCGACTAGAACAACTTGACATCTCTCATGATTAAAAAAAACAGGAAACAAAAAATTGAAGATCCGGGCAGCCATCCTAACCTTTTTGGACATTGGTTAGGCACGAAGTTCCATCCTTTCGGAGGAACTCGGGTGTTTGGTGCTCTCCTCTTCAACAGCCGTCCTGTCCCAAACTGGACAGGCACGTTCATTCGAACGGGTTGGTGGTGCTCTCCTCTTCATTTTTCGTACTGCTGTCTCTGTTCTGACTGAACAGACACGTTCTTCCGAACGGGTGATTGGTGCTCTCCTCTTCATATGTCTGGTCACCCGATTTCATCCTGCGTACTCCTGTTACTGCTGTTCGATTGTTCAGTAGACATTCATACCCCACCAACTCATTCTCTTTCGAATATCAATTCACTCATATGCTATCACTCCCGGGTTGTGGTGCTCACCCTTCATCACTCTGGTTCTTTAGTAGTTCCAGAGCAGATTCGCGGGTGCCGTCCCACTCGTCCATAAATACCCCAAACACCTGCTGGAACTTGACGTTCATAGCCTCGTTCCGGTCATTGGACTCCTGCAGTCGTTTCTGAGCTAATGCAGTTTTTGCTGCGGCTAGCTTGGCCTCGTTCCGGACTTTAGCAGTTTCGGCTGCCAATAGCACCTCGTTCTCCTTCTCCAGAGCCATTCGGTAAGTGGCTTCCTGTTCAACCAGAGAGCGGGCGAATAGATTCGCCACCCCCTGATTATATCGGACAGCCAATTCCCTCTGAGCCTCCTGGAAAGTGTCCACCGCCGCCTGGGCTTGGGCACAAACCACTTTGTCACTCGGATCGAAGTAAAGATCCACCGGTCGTGTGCTCAGTCGGGGCCTATTGTCCGGAACCTGAGTCATTTCAGGTTCGACACGTTGAGGAACCTTCTGTCCGCCTACTTCCGGGTAATCACTCGATCCCTGCGTAGGGGCCGGATCTTTCCGGTCGAACCAAGCAGGTGGCTGATCATTCTGTGAAGCTGAGGATGCTGCTGATGACGCTGCCGAGGAAGGACGTGAGCCCGACCCCCCACTCATGGGTGACTGATACTCAGTCGAATCTTTCCTCTTCTGATGAGTCGACCTGGAGTCCCGAGCCACGGCTAGTGGTTTCTTGAACTCCGAGTTCTCAGGCGAATCAGATCGATGTTTCTTTCCCCTACCACTCGCCGGGCTACGGCTAGCCCGCCTTTTCTCATCTATTTTGGATTTAGGTGGATCACCCCGCCATTCGCACACTCTAGAATATAGTTCGTTCGACATCTTAAACTTGCCTCGAGCTCGCACTAATGCAACCCTAGCACACAGTTTGCCTTTCGTCGACTCGTGTACATTACAAAATGAGTCGGTCTTCACTGTGATCTGCTTGAAGTCCGACGGAATCATTTTGTTGTACTCCATCATAACCTTATCGTGCAGGGTCATCACCTTCTCACGTGCTGCACTCAATCCGGGGCTGTGGGAGTACTTAAGATGGCGAACCATCACGCCCCTTCTCGGAGTAACACAACCATTGCAGGTTGCGCTATCCCTCTGTCATTTGCAATTCGCACATTCGTATACCACGGTGTGGTGAAAGTGCCTCTCACAAAGATGGTGCAGGAACCGCATTCGAGTCGGATACGTCCTGTCCGTTCCTTTCTCTTCAATGCATATGGTGAACGGGCAATACCGCTCACCGTCTTTCATATACCAACACAGGTATGCCCAGCGTAGCTTTGACTTCTGGTCTCTTATGTAGTAGCTTTCCGGATATTTAAGAATCTGTGCGAACCACTCGTCATAGAATTCTGATGGCAAAGCATTGTCTTCGGTTTCCCGAAGCCAATCTTCGTCATCACTCTCATCGTTCATGTTGCAGTGTTTGCTTCACTATTCTTCCAGATTCGCTGTAGTCTTTCAGTGTTCTCCTCATCTTTCCCTTCATTCTTCTCCTCTTCCTCCTCCTGTACCTCCTCATTCGGTGTTTCCTCATTCGGTACCTCCATTTCTTCCTCCGGATCCTTTTTGTTTGGATCCGGATCAGTCTCTGGAGGTTCGCCACCTGAGTCCGGTCCAGACTCATCGTCCGGACTGTCCTCGGGTTCGGTCACCTTGACAGCCTTCTTTACACTCCCTCTGCCAATTATACTGCCTACTTTAGCAGTGGCAGCAGCCTGAACGGCAGCCATTCGTCCTTTCAGTGGATCTCCACTCGAAGGATCTTTCTTGCCAACTGCCTCGGTGACTTTAGTAACCACCTGCTTCGGAACAGTCATTTTAGTGTCTTTCTTACTCTCCCTCAACTTTTTCTTATCCTTCACCGACAGGACCGTGTGGAAAACACCCTGGTCACTGTCAGATTCGGTGTCAGTTAGGGTCTTTTTCCTTCCCCTACCCTTCACACTCTTTCCTTTCGTTTTCTTAGCACTGCCTTCCCCATCAGTTTCGCTCTCCGTCGAAAGGCTACCTTTGTTCTTGGCCGCCTTCAGGATAGCTTTCCCCTTTCGGATAGATGCTAATCGTTCTTTATGTTGGGCCGCAGTCAGTTCTTCCTCTCGCCCGGGTACGTACGCCCGATTGGCGTAGGTCCCCTCCCGAATCATTGTGGCGATGATCTCATTCAGTTTTTCCTCCGGATCAGCACACTCCTTCAGACGACGAAGTAATTCGTCCCCATCCAGAGTGTATAGACTCGGAACCTTCGGATTCTTGGCCAGTTCGACCCAATCTTCCTCATTCCTCGGTTCTTTCTCGATATCCGGTTCCCGGTATAGGACATCTCCGACAATGTCCATTCCGGTAACCCCCATCCCCGCATGATCGGTCAGTACATACGGGAAATTCGGAAGACGATGCTGTCGATGTGCGATTTCGCAATCGAAGATGGCCCTCCGGAACGACTGGCTCACTTGCAGGCCAGCCTCAGTCATATTATAATATAGCAGCCATGATGATGGTAGGGCTGCGTACTCAGTCGGCGATAAAAAGTGCCGAACACAGTCTCTGGTGGCTGCGTTCCAACACTTTCGGTCTCCTTTCAAGATTCGGGCGTGGATGTGTACCTCTCGGCCGTCATACCGAGACTTGAACCCATCCAGATTCGGTTCGAGCAGCGGCTCGTCCGATCGTTCTAATATCTCCTCAATCTCCATTCCCATAGTGGTATCTTCTTCTTCGGAATTATCCTCATTCAGTACACTTTCTTCGGTCTTTGTAACTGGCGACATCGCCTCAGTCTCCATGAACATCTCGGACACCTCGGTGAGGGCCGATCTTTCCGAATGAGAGCCAGACGCCGAAGCCATCGTGACACTCACGTTCTTTCAACAAATATCGATATAAACCGGAATGACAGGTACCAGGACCCTCTCTACGGGCTCCTGGCTACTTCACCCACCTGCTATACACCGATATCACTTGAAACAGTCTTTATACCCTCGCTTTTTGTGCTCTGATACGCTTCCCCTTGCTCTGTCCGGCGAACCGTAAACAAATATGGCGGATCGTTGACCCGCGTCGGTCCCGCGAGACACCGCGCATTCGGCGAGACTTCATTGTTTTCCCGCGCTTGCAAAACATAAACAATCATTCACTTCTCCCGCGCGTCACGCATTACGATCAGGTAATTATAGCACTGATATCCTCACCGCCCTGTCGAATTCATCTCGAGTCATTATGGATTTAAATACGGATAGCAACTACTAATCCGCCGGATTACCCGTCCACCACCCACTGGCACATTCAAAGGTGAGTTTGTTGGATTTCTGGCTTCTGTCGTGATCATTCCTACATATAAGACAAATTACCAGGTTACCCCGATAATTATGACAATATTTAACCGATTACATCGTTGTGTTTCAGGTTAGGTAACAGCACCCCTCACTCTCAACCTAGGGCTGCGACGAACCCCCACTGGATTCTCTTTACACCTGACATTCGGAGCGGTTTGCTTCCGTTCCCTCTTAGCCACAGAGGGAACAGTCCTTCTCTTCCTGTCTACACCTGCCGAGACATTCTTTGCTTTCTCCGATCTTTTTGGAGTTTGTTTAACTTGCACCGTTTCCTTCTTCACCTTCCTAGGTCTCCCCGGACCCCTCTTCTCGATTACTTTATCTAACTCCCTTTTCATTTCCTCCTTCTCCTCTTGTCCCATCTTGAACATTTCCGTGGAGTACTCTCTCCCCTTCCATGGTTTTAACCGGGCCACATTCGATTTCTGATTCCTCCCGAAGGTATCTCTCATCAGGACTGTATCATCACTTATTCTCTGGGTAATCCTCCACGGACCATCCCAATTATCTCTCAGCTTGATGCCAACCAGAGGTTCGTGGTATCTCGCTACTAAGTCCCCTACCGCAAACCGCCGAACCTTTAGATTGGTATCATAGCCCACTTTCTGCCATTTAGCTGTCTTTCCTAACTCTTTTCTTACTAATTCGTACGCCTTCCGGAATTGTTCCTTCAACGCTTCCACAAACATGATCTGACAAGGGACATCTGGATTCATACCAACTACTCCGAACACTAGGTCCGCTGGCATAATCAGATCTTCTCCGAATACTAACAGATTCGGAGAGCAGTTCGTACTCGCATGTACCGTGCTATTATAAGCATGGCAAACAAAGTCGCACTGCTCATCCCAATCATCCATTTCTTGATTTACTAAACTCTTCAGGACCTGTATTAGGGTACGATTGAATCTTTCCACCTGACCATCACTCTGTGGTCGAAACGGATTGGTTCGGGTCTTGCAAATGGCCAATTGATGACACATTTCCTGCCATAGATTCGATTCGAACTCTCTCCCTTGGTCGCTATGCAACATCAGAGGCACTCCCAAGTATAGGATCCATCCTTTAACTAACATTCTCGCACAAGTTGCTGCTTTGTGATCCTTCATCGGAAATACCTTTGTATACTTCGTATAGTAATCCGTTACTACCATCATACATGTATTTCCTTCCGGAGTTGTCACAAATCCTGTAATTATGTCTACTGCCACCCTCGCGAACCTTACTCCAAACAATTCCTGGGTCAAGGGCATTTTACCTAGCCCAGGACCTGGCTTGCTCGTACAACATTTCGGACAAGTGTCTATCCATATCAACAGATCCGTACTCATACCTGGCCAGTAATACATTCTAGCCAGCCTTTCCAGGGACCGTTTTCTACCGAAATGACCACTGGTCCGATGCCCATGGCAAAAGAACATTATATCCCTTCGCATGGCAGTAGGAATAAAGATCTGTCTTGACTTATTTCCCAAAGCATTCGTCTTCCACCTATAAATCAATCCATTTACCACCTCTAACTCTGTCCATTGAGCTATCAGTCGCCTCATCTCCCTGTTCTCCAACGATATCGCTGGCCGAGTCGGGACCCTTCCTTCTTGAAGTAACATCTTCAGACGGATACTATTCGCATCTCTCTCCTGGAAGCTCTTAATGGAGTTCTCGTCCCATTCCAGTATTACCGGTTCGAGATCTCTAAAAGGCTTTCGGATTCCTGCCAGCACGGCATTATGCTTCCCACAATCATCACATCCGTCATTCTGACACTTCTTCACTGGGATTCGCGACAACGCGTCAGCGTTCACATGCTTAGCCCCCTTTCTATGCTGAATTTGGCTGTGGTCCAATCCGAACTCAGATAGGTGTGCCAACCACCGTCCTATCATACCTTCCGCATCTTTAAAGTTCAATAACCACCGCAGAGAGGAATGATCCGTACGTAACGTAAAATCAGATCCCCACAAGAAGTGTTTATATTTCTTTGTATACACTACCACTGCCAATAATTCTCTCTTTGTCGTACAAAAATTTCTTTGCGCTTTACTCATTGTATTGCTTGCAAATGCTATTGGAACCTCCTTCCCATCTTGGACTTGAGACAAGGCTGCCCCTATACTTTCATTGCTCGCATCAGTGTCTAATATAAAATGACCATCCGCAGTGGGGTATTTCAACACCGGTGTCTCCACGAACAACCGTTTAATTGTTTCGAATGCTTCCCCTTGTTCCTTCCCCCATGGGAACTTCTCCTTACGTCTCCCCGGGGTCCAGTGCGACAGACATTGGATTGGATAACTTATCCGGGAATATCCCGGTAAGAAATCTCTGTAATAAGAACAAAACCCTAAAAAGGATCTCACTTCTTTCGGCCCCTTAGGAATGCTCCAGTCTGTTACCGTCTTAACCTTCTCCGGATCAGCCTTCACCCCTTCCGTAGAGATGATCCGTCCTAGATAGTAAATACTTTTCTGAAACATATTACACTTCTTAGGCTTCAGCTTCAATCCATTCGAGATTATCCGCTGTAACACTAACTTCAGGTTCCCCAGGCATTCATCAAATGTCTTTCCGAAAATTATCACATCGTCCAGATACACTAGACATTTCTTCCACAACAAGTCACTCAGTAAGGTCTCCATCATGGCTTCGAACGTGGCCGGAGCATTACATAGTCCGAATGGCATCACGTTATACTGGTACAACCCTACATGGCTCGAAAACGGTGTTTTCTCCTTGTCTTCTTCTTTCATTCCCACCTGCCAATAACCAGACTGCAAATCTATCGTGCAAAACCATTCATTTCCTCCAAGGGAATCAATGGTCTCGTCTATCCGGGGGAGCGGATACGAATTCTTCTTAGTCAGGCCATTCAGCTTCCGGTAGTCTATACAGAATCTGATACTCCCATCCTTCTTGGTTACCATACATACAGGACTACTCCAAGGACTGGTGCTAGGGGTTATCACCCCCTCTGCCAACATTTTCGTAATCTCTTCTTCCGCTACCACTTTCTTTGCCAGCGGAAGACGTCGATACGGTATCTTTACTGGGTTCGCCCCTTCCGTATTGATCGAGTGTAGGACTCTATCCGTTCGTCCTAACGGCTCTCCGGGCCGCGCAAAGGCTGAACTACACTCAGTCAACATCTCCCTCAGGGCACTCTTCTGTCCCTCTGTCTGTACTCCGGACCTTTCTATCAATGTTGCCAATCCCTCCTCAATTCCTTCATAGTTCGGGACTAGTCCGTCTCCCCTCTCAAAGCTACTGGTGACCGCTTCCGCGGATATCACTTCTCCTACTACAGTGCCTTTCTCTAGGTAGACGGTTTTCGAACCCGGGTTCGTGATGGGGGCCACTCCCCACGCTATATTCCCTATCAGGGTGTCGGCCGATTCCAATCCCTTCTTTCCCAACACAGTCACATTTGGTTCGAAAACCCCCTGAACGCCCCTCTTCATCCTACTGGAGGCTATCAAGACATCACATGCCATTCCAGGAGGTATTTTTACCGTCTGTACTACACTCGCTACACCACTAACTTCACGTGCCAGGCATTGTATCCTGTCTTTGTAGGGATGATTTAACTTCAACAGCCCCGTGACGGGATCCAATTTTGCTCCATACAAGGAAGCGAAATCCATCCCTATGATCCCGTCGTCCTCAATCCCAGCAACAGTAGGGGAAATGATATATTCCCTACCGCCCACCAAGATGATCATACAAGTCCTACCAAACGTTCGTATCTTGCTCCCGTCAGCCGCACATGCATTTACCCTCGTTGTGAGGTCATCATCCATGTTCGACACCAGATCAAAGAATCTTTTAGACATAGCGGAGTGGCTAGCTCCGGTATCCAACAAAAATTCCCCCATTCTGCCGTTTACAGATACGGACACATACCATCTCTTTCCTCCCATCATCGAGGGATTACTTGCGAACCGTTTGACGTTGTCTGTCATGTCAAAGTTGAATCCGAATCCTTTCAAATACTCCAGACACGGATGACCTTGGGGAAGGCGGATCCCCCCGATCCTGGATAGTTCCTCTACCCAACCTTCCTCTCTATTGGTGATCGGTTTCCCTTCTTTGCTCTCCCTGGCAACTGTCTCACCAATACCCCCAGCCCCACATGTTTTCGGCACATTAGCATTTCCCATGCTGCTGGGCGGATACATTACAGACTCCTCAATCGCGTTCGTATGGATTGTACCCTGGCATACTTTATTCGGGGCCGTCAGTTTGCCTTCACGGACAACCCCCTCTAATTTCCCGTCTCCTCTCTCTTTCTTTCTCTCCAAACAGGTTTATCCGCTGTACATGCGGCTGCGAAATGTCCGGTCTCCTGACATCTGAAACACTTCACCGTTGCTCTATCTAGCTTCGGTCGTTTCTGATAGTCCAACAACCCTTTCATTTCTTCCATCATGGCCATTAACCGTTTTTCGTTCTCGGATAACTCTGCCACCAGGGGGGTAGGGACCGATTTAGAGCTTACCTCTACTGGCTTCTCTTTCTCAGGTGGTTTACTAACGTTTTTCTTCCACCGATTCTTTCTATCCCTCTTGTCGCCCCCGATGGCCGCAATTCTTTCTTCATCCGAACCATCATTCGAATCACTCTCTTCGGGGGTGGCCGCATGTGCGGACGCCACCCTTTGGTTGGGTACGAACCCGGCAAGTAATCGTTTCTTCTTTTCATGCTGATCTATAGCCAAGAAGAAATCTACCATTGAGGAACCTCGTCCCCATTCCTTCTGGATGAGTTCAGCATGGGACGGATCCCTCAGTCCTTTGATGAAGTGGGTGAATAGTTCATCTAAGAAATATTCATCATCACGCCTCCAATAAGGTCGGGCCTTTTGCAACAACCTTTGAAGTTCCAGACCGAACACTTTCGGAGACTCCTTTGGTTTTTGCGTCCGTACCTGGAACTCCGACCAAGGATCATTCGCTGACAATACACCAAAGATATGTGTGGCTGCTGCCACCAATTGGTCATAATCTCCGGATTCTCCATACGTCTCTCGCCAATCATCTACCGCTATTCTTCCCGGACCTTCACTCAACCATTTAATGAGGGGACCCAAGGAAGCCTTCTTGTCCCACCCATGGTAACGGTTGTCGTCACAAAAGTCTTGGTAGCTTTCCTTCCAATTCTCCCCATTGAAACGCCGGGGAGTCCGAACAGGCTTCCGAGCACTGTTGTGACTCCATACCAGTCGATCCGACTGCCTCCGGCTCCATTCCATAATTTCAGACTCATCCTCCCTGGTTCGACTACAACAGTCTATCCCCATCCCTTGTATACAAGGATCGGATTCCACTATTGCAGCGACCCTCGGGCCCATTGATGATCGTTTTGTCAGTCTACGTGGGGCAGGGACCCGTTTTGGTATCCCTCCCCTTGGATTGGGCTGTGTTCGATCAGGACTAGAGGGGTAGCCTCCATATGAACCGGGGTCCGGCACAGTCCCCATTCCTCCTCCGGGGTTAGACCCTGGGTTAGGAACACCGCCGGCTCCCCCGCTTGGAATTGATCCACCTCCCTCATTATAGGACTGGCGTCCTTCGTTCGAGCCGGCTCCGGGAAAGGGTGCCCGGTACTGGTAGGTTATATTATATATCGGTGGGGGTGGTACCGTATAGTTATGTCCTGCCAGCGTATCATCCGCAAAGGGATGCAGAGAGCCGTAGCTATGATTCATTCTTTTGGGTGGGGCCTCACTCGTAACATCATGGGTACCAGAGATCTCTTTCTCCTCCGTTCCCCCATACGTTACTTTACGGTCGGCGTCATTCAGGGCAGTCCTCCCGTGGGTTCGTTCATACTTACCGTCCGCAACTACCCCCCGTGTTTCGATTGGCTCCACGGTGGTCAAGATCGGACTAGGGGTGGACGCGACATGCTTTGGTAGCCGGCCTCCCTCATTCGTTGGTTCTTTGTTACGAACCTCTTCCGCTTTGCGGATCTCCTCCATCTGACTCTGGTAGGCCAGATAGGTGTCATTCATCTCTTCTTTCTTTTTCTGAATAACCTCGAGGTCCGCTTTCATTTCACTTCGGGCCTGTTTCAAGGCCTCTCGTTCTTGCTCGAACTGTTCCCTCAAGGCCTGGCCGGACTTTTCTTCTTTCGAATAGTCCGCCTTGATTTTCTTTACCCTCTGGGACTGTCGCTCGATCTCGCTTTCGTAGGTGTCCCGAAGATCACGACTTCTACGAGCCTCCTCTCTGTCTTTCTGGAGTTGCGTCTGTTCTTCTGTCAGATTGTGCTGGACACATTTCACCTTCTGTTGAACCTTGGCCAACTGAGAAGTTTCGAGTGCCAACTGTTCACTGATATATTTTCTGTCGGCCTGTATTCTGGCTTTCACCTCCTTCATTTCCTCTGCTTCTTTCTGGTTCTGGGCGATTACCCTAGCTTTTTCGTCTGCCAGACGGATCAGATCCTCATTCATGGCCGTATACCGATCCCTCATTTCCTCTTCCTCTGCTTTCAATTTCTCGCAGTAGGCATCATAATCAGGGATCTGTCGGCCTCGCCTGGACAGATCTCTTTCCATATGTCCGAGGTTTGGTTCGGAGGGAAGTGCGTCCGCCCATGGGTTCCCTCTGAACGGATTGGTATTCGGAATCGTTCTTAATGGAGTGAATTCTCCTGGAGTTCGAAAAACCAAACTCCTCTTTCGAGATCCTTTCTTGTCCGGGGTGTGCATCCGAGATGCCACATTCCAGACTTCGTTTATTTGGGCCACTGTGAGATCCAGCTCCCCATCCTCCAGTTCGGTCCCGGATCCTTCATCCCCCCCTTTCTTGACTGAGCCTCCGCCAGGGTCAGTCCGCTATCTCTTTCATGAAAATCCTGGTCACGGCACCAGTGTAGAGTTCGTCTATATGTAATTCGATTAAATAAGGACTCGAACCGCAGTTTTCATGTAGAGATGCAAGAAAAACAGGGTTTATTTATCGTTCTCCTGTACAATAATGCTAATCCTTGATGTATATGAGGTTCGATCAATATGTATATGCAGCTTTCGATATCTTTCAATGTAATACAGTCAGAGACCTGAGAAGGTCTGCCAGAGCAAGGGGGTGAGGACAGCTTATATACTGTCCGCCTCCGATAGGGGTGCCCCCTGGCTCTGGCCGCCCGAACTACCTTGTAGGCGTTCGACTATCGTAATAATATTAGTGTCCCTACACAAGCAAGGGTTTTAAAAAATGCAATCGTTGGTAATGAGGGGGTAGGTCTGACTTCAAGTTTCTGATGAATAATCGGTATGATACGTCTGTAAAACCTTTGTCATCTATTATTTTTGCCAAGCAAAATGATTGCCATGGCAAACATTGCTTTACCAAAACTGATATACCCATAAATTCAAAGTAAAGGTAAAAGACTTATACCCATATGTTCCGTGCAGAAAAATCCAAATATGAAAGGAAAATGAGAAGCGATGGCCAGGGGTAAAGCCATAAAGCCAACATATTCCAAGTTCAGGTTTTGGTGGAGGGGGGGGGGGGGGAGTACTGGAGCAGCATCTAGGATCACCTAGGCAGAAGTAATGTAGAAATAATTATGGCTGGGGAGGATGGTATGAATGAACAAGAACAAAGAAATAGTCATAATTATGATGATCAAAGTACAAAGTTTTGGTGATTGAGGCAATGTCAAGATTTACTAGGCAGCGCTGCATTGGCACACCGCGATATTAGTCTTGATATAGTATGCACCTATTATCTATTAGGATAAACCAAGAAGTCTTTCCTTCGTATTATATATTTCCATACTTAACCCAGGAGATGTTGGCATTAACCTGCAGCTTCCCTACAGCGCAGCCCTTACAACAGCTCACCCCATTCTGCAGCATAGAAGTAATCAGGAGACCTCTCTGTGGCCTTCAACTCTCCAGTATAGGAATCAATCCTCCAGGGCAGTACTAATCCAGACTCAAATTTACTCCCACTGCATAAATATTGGCATTTAAGCAAAACTTTTGTTCCTTAATGTGAATTTTTAAAAGGCGTTAGTTCATTAAATGCCATGTAAATATTGAGAAAGGTCATTATGATATTTTAGCAGCTTTAAGTGCAATTTACTGCAAGTAAAGATGTGGCTGCGCAAAGTATTTAAGAATCCATTATGAATTATGAATGTAATAACATGTATTAACCACCGATGGGTGGGTCAATATGGCTGTATCCGTACAGAGAGGTAATTAGCCCCATTGGCTGGTGCCCTCTATCCTCTCAGAACAGAATGAGATTACCTCCCAGCACCTCGCATGTCCACCTGCCTCCGCGGGGCGTCTAAAGGTGCCGTAATTCCCGCCTCGTCGAGTGACGTTTTAATTAAGGTGCACAATGCTGCCACTTGGCACTGAGCTGATTCGGTCTGCCTCTTCATGATCTGTACCATCTCTAATCCTGAGTCACAACACCGACAGACATGGCACCTCCCACCCTCCATGCAAACTATAGGCCTGCCCCTCCCCACCCCTCACCCAGCTGCCCTCTCTCACCGTCCCGCCTACAAGCTTGCCTCTCTCACTCCCCTATTTTACCTTTAAGCCAGCCACCTGCCTTCTCATCCCCTGCCCTGTTCATCTCCACGCCTGCCCCACCCCTTACCAAGCCCCACCCCTCATCTGTCCCATGTACATACAAGCTTGCCTCTCTCACTTCCTGCCTTCCTGCCTTCCTGCCTCCCTGTCCCCTGCCTCCCTCCCTGCATCCCTCCTTACCTGCATCCCTCCTTACCTGCCTCCCTCCTTCCCTTCATATCTATAATCCGCACCTGAACACCTATAGACTTGCCTTCCCCTCATTCCCTGCTCCCCCTCACCTTCCCATCTACAGGCCTGCCCCAGCCCTCGGGCATTATCCCGATCCCTTACTCCTCGCAAAGCCTCCTCCCTCTGACGTAATAGCCCTATACCATGCCTTACCTTCACCCTTCCCGCCTACATGCCAGCCTCCCCCCACCTGCAAGCCTCTCCCCCCCTTGCCCTACCTTCCACCTAACCCTTCCCACCTACAAGCCCGCTTCTTTTCACCCACAGGCCTGCCCCTCCCCTCCCCTCCCCTCCCTATATTACATCTCACTCCCTGCCTCCCTGCCTTCCTACCTCCCTGCTGCGCTGCCTCCCTGCCACCCTGCCTGCCTCCCTCCCTCCCTCCCTCCCTCCCTCCCTCTCTCCCTCCCTGTCATCACAAGCATGCCTCTCTCAGTCCCTCCCTCGCTATCCCTACAAGCCTTCCTCCCTGCCTGCCTGCCTCCCTCACTGCCTGCCTGCCTCCCTGCCTGCCTTCCTGCCTCCCTGTCTCCCTGTTTCCCTGCCTCCCTGTCTCCCTGTCTCCCTGCCTCCCTGCCTTCCTGCCTGTCTGCCTCCCTACCTGCCTCCCTGCCTCCCTGCCTCCCTGTTTCCCTGCCTCCCTGTTTCCCTGCCTCACTGCCTCCCTGCCTCCCTCAGCCCCTGTCATGCCCTTAACCCAGCTCCTCCATACTAATTACCCTCCACCAGCTCCCTACACCCCCCCCCCCCCACTCATGGCAGGATCACACTATCAATATTTGAGCTAGAAGAAGGGTTCTCTCAGGATAGGCCTCTGAGAAGCTCCCGATTCTAGGTTCCCTCTACCAGTGATCTTGCGCAGAGGCACAAAATACCCCCCCCCCCCCCCCAAGAGTATGCGGAATATTTCAAGCGTAGGTGCCAGAAAGCATTGCCCTCCTTTGAACTATAGTAACATGCTTTTTTTTGCTAAAAAGGGGCATAACATTTTAAGCCCCCCCCCTCCTCAAGAGGGGTGCGAATTTTTTGCTCCCCCACCCCTTCAAACTCAAACTCACCACCAACCCCCTGTAGTTAAAAAATAAAAACTCCCTTCAGGGAGGGTGTTGTGTTCTTTCAGAAGCTGAGGGTTAAATCTACATAAATAGAAGCAGGTGATGGGCCCAGAGCAAATACCCTAACTCCATAAACTGCTAAACTTGCATTTACACAAGGAATGCACACAACATTATGTAAATCACGACGTGACGTGCATACTATCCGCCATCTGCACACATGTATTCACGCCTGGTGGTGTATTTGTTCATTATTTCCCTACCAACTGACAGAGCGCACACACGCTTTATGTTTTTGACTTTACGGAAACATTTACCAGGCGTTTAGACTTCCCCTACTGCTGATCTTCGACATTGGGAGCAATTTACATGCCAGGTCATAATACCCCTGACTGTCCCATTGTATCTGATGGTTACCAGTTTACTATACCACATCTGACGCATATATATATGATGAAATGACTGAATGGCCAAGGGCTTGTCTGGGAGGGTTTGGGCTACAGCTTTTATAAATCATAGGATCTCATTTGTATTTTCCGCCCGATCTCTTTTCTACTCTAGTCCCTTAAAGCACTCCAATTCCATTAAAGCGCTAAGACATGTTTTTTCCCGCTGATTTTTGCATAGTATAGCCTGGAAACGGTGTAATTAGTTCTCTGCCTATATAGAGAGGGCGCGAGTGATAGTGAGAGGGCGCTGCGATCGGGATAGGGGTGGATATATAAGGCCGAGTGGCCCAGGTGGAAGACAGACCTGACAGGGTCTCGTACCGAACAGAACCGTCTTTAGATTGAATGTACAGGAACCGATAATAAAACCTCTCTTTTGCATCTAGAAATTCTAAGAACCTTCCGAGTTGTCTTTTCTGCGACCGAAAACTCTACACAATATCAATTAAAGGATTATTTAAAACAGTATGTTTGCAGAGGCATATTAAGGCTTCCTCATTTTATTCAAAACCTCCAGATGTGGTATTCAACACCCCCTGCTCTTTTACAGGGACCTGCGCTTATATGAACCGCTTTAAATGGTGATTCTGAGATTCAGTGGCATTTGCAGCAATGTAAGCTTCAAATTTGATTAAAAAAAATATAATTATATTTGCATATTATTACCTTATTTTTTTCGTTAAAATTTGCAGGAAAATAACACGATTTTGGTGATGCTCCCGGTAATAAGGAACAGGGATACTATTTCGAGTGGCCTAAATGGGTAATTACTGTATATGCATAAGCACAGTTCACTTGATTACTGTACCTAATGGTCTGTGACGTCACTTAGTGACTTTACATGACTCACACACATCAGCAGTTATATGAGCTGGGGAATGAACTTAATTTGAACAGCAAAACAGTGTTTTTATAACCATGACAATGAGTAATTTGCGTCAATTTAATTGGCAGAATATTGCTCTAGTGCATTATGCCCTTTTTGTCAGTTTGACCCTTTAAGGATGCATATGTTGCTAAAATATGACATTTGTCATCATGATGCACCAATGCAGCCCTAGCGAGCAATGCTCCGGTGCTGCATTGGTGCATCATGCCGACCCTTCTGGAGCTCTCAACCTCATAAGGTCGGCATGATGTTTGAATGCAGCACTTGCGAGTTACTCACCAGGGCTGCATCCATGCATCATGATGACAAAGATTGTTTATTCTTCTACTGATTTACACACAAGTGCTGGAGGGCACGTGCAGCATTCCAGCCTTAAAACTGTATAAATGAGTGATAATTGCTGATAACCCTAAGCAACTCTCTCAGGAGGAGAGAATTCTGATCCGGTATGGTTGTGTCAAGGAAAATGAAACTAATCTCTATGTTTCTGCATTACTACTATTAATAATATAATTGCACTGTTTAATTGATATGTATAAGTCGCATACCATGAGACATATAATTATTGGTCTATTGATATGCCAATTGCTAGTTGATTACTATAAGGTATACCTGTATGTGTGCCGAATATATTCTCTTCTGGCAATCTAGAGTATGCAGTTTAACTGCCTAACACATGTACTCGTTGGACTCTTATACCGAACCAAGGAGATCACATGTAACTTTTTTGATTGTTGTATTTTGAAAATCATCTATGAATAAATATGCACTACAAAATCAAAAAAAAGGGCATCATTAAGGCATTATGCCGTCCTTAAAGGGTTAATGCATAAATGCAGCGGCCCAGGGCTGCATTCATATACACACTTCATGTGAGTTACTCGCCAGTACTGGGCTAGGGCGTTGTTACTTGCCCACAGAACCCCCCCCCTACACACCTCACACATACACTTCTGCCCTTAGCAACGGCCTCACAGATTACCATTGACTGCAGTGCCCCCCTATGAAAAGTGGGCAAAACTCACATTGATCAATTTAACATTTGGAGATAATTTACTACTTTTGCCAAAAATGCCACTGTGTTCACACATTTATACAATATCAATTAAAGGATTATTTAAAACAGTATGTTTGCAGTGGCATATTAAGGCTTCCTCATTTTATTCAAAACCTCCGGATGTGGTATTCAACACCCCCTGCTCTTTTACAGGGACCTGCTCTTAATATATGGATCCCTTTACATGATGATTCTGGGAGTCAGTGGCATTTGCAGCAATGTAAGCTTCAATTTTGATTAAAAGAAATATATGCCCATATTTGCATATTATTTCCTTATTTTTTTCATTAAAATTTGCAGAAAAAAAAACACGATTTTGGTGATGCTCCCGGTAATAAGGAGCAGGGATACTATTTCGAGTGGCCTAAATGGGTAATAACTGTTTATTTTTTTGAAATACAAGATGTCCTTTACTTTAGCACTGAAGGGCCGTATTCAATGCCCCCATTGAATACAACATGGCCGTATTCAATGGGCTAAGAAAATGTTGGTTTTCATTCATTAAATGGCTTCAAATAAAAGATAAACACAAATGCCAACTACATTGATACCGCTCTGATGTATTTCACTCCTGGGGGCCCCAGCCCCAACTCGTGAAATACAACAGAGACAGTATCAATGGGCATTGGCATTTGTCTATATATGCATAAGCACAGTTCACTTGATTACTGTACCTCATGATCTGTGACGTCACTTAGTGACTTTACATGACTCACACACATCAGCAGTTATATGAGCTGGGGAATGAACTTAATTTGAACAGCAAAACAGTGTTTTTATAACCATGACAATGAGTAATTTGCGTCAATTTAATTGGCAGAATATTGCTCTAGTGCATTATGCCCTTTTTGTCAGTTTAACCCTTTAAGGACGCATATGTTGCTAAAATATGACATTTGTCGTCATGATGCACCAATGCAGCCCTAGCAAGCAATTCTCTGGTGCTGCATTGGTGCATCTTGCCGACCCTTCTGGAGCTCTCAACCTCATAAGGTCGGCATGATGTTTGAATGCAGCACTTGCGAGTTACTCACCAGGGCTGCATCCATGCATCATGATGACAAAGGGCATCATTAAGGCATTATGCCGTCCTTAAAGGGTTAATGCATAAATGCAGCGGCCCAGGGCTGCATTCATATACACACTTCATGTAAGTTACTCGCCAGTACTGAATTGACTCATCATGAAAATATGAGCAAAACGCTTGAGATGGTTGCTGTTTCTTAAAGGCCTGAAAAAAAAGGTCAATGGCCATAATTTTTTCTCAGCTGGCTAACTGAGTGATAATCAAGATATGATTTGTGCACATACCATACTGTTTGGTTTGGTTTGGTTTTCTGGTGGGATTTTCTTTTAAATACTAGGCCTACAACCAGGATTAATTACAACTTAATCTGTAACTCAAAGGCTACGGATTATATTTTAGCATTAAAAGTGGGAATTATAACATAAGCTATTATGGCACAGTATTCAATGACATGTATATGAAAATATGAAATATACAATTTTCAACACCTGGAGATTCACAATGATAGGTTTTTATATATGAATTTACTGTGATAAGACATGTAATAACGAATTGAAATGTGTTGACGGGTTTGTGTTTTTTTTTGCTATGGCCAATTATAACCCTTTAAGGATGGCATAGTGCATTAATGCATTATGTCTTGGCTGTCATGATGCATGAATGCAGCCCTGGCATGTAACTTGGCAGGGCTGCATTTAAGCATCATGCCCTAACCCTATGCGGTTTAGAAACCCCGAAGGGTTGGCATGATGCACCAATGCAGCACTGGTGACTTACTCTTTGGAGCTGCATTGGTGCACCATGCCAACAAATGTCATCTTTTAGCAACATCCATCATTAGTCACATTCCTCGATGTAGATCATGCTGTACAGATGGGTATGGTTTATGTTAGGACTTCAGACTATGCTTTCAGTTGCTGACATTTTATTATAGTTTAACTGCACGTTGCCCCAACCACAACCTTTTTGTGGATTTCATTTTAGGGGCCCCTGTTTTAGGTTGACATGATGACATGCCTGGGCCTGTGCTGTCTTTCATCTCTGCTTTTTTATACAACTGTCAGACTTCTCTGAACGTGAATAATTAATTCAAAGTGATGGCCACTGTTTGATGAAGTTATTTTTAGAATTTTAAAGTCATAAGGATAAACAATTTCAATTACAAGGCCTATATTAAATACCTATAAAGGTGAATACGTATGTGAGTTTCAGTCGGTTCCAGGACTCCAGTCCTCTCATCAGTGGGCTTTTGTCATACACGTCGCTCTTTGATCTCATCGTCTTCAATTTCACATTCCCATTGCCCCGCAACATTCTTATAGAGTACAGTAGTTCCTTTTTACATATATTCACTGTATAAAATTGAGGAAAAACAGGACCTTGCGGTTCAAATAACAAGGCTAAGACATTTGCTTGTTGGTCACTTTTGTGCAATTATTGAAATGAATGTACCTTAAAAATGCATGATCTAAACAGTTGGTTCTAACCTAAATTTTCATACAAATCACATTACTATATATCAGTACTTTCAATGAAAATATAGATAGGAAGATATTTATGGAAAATTAAGATTATTTTTAACCTCAAAGTCCAAAAACAACAGGGAAAACACTTATTTCTTTTAGAATTCATCCAAAATGAAAAACTTCTTACCAATAGATCATCTCTATAATATTATTAGAACCCTGGAACAACAGTACACTTGTGCACAACATAGACAAAAAAAGGAAATGTAGCGACAAACATTTTTCCACGAAAATTTCTTATCCAAAGTAGAGATTATTCTGAGAAAGGGGTAAGTTTAAGGGGTTGATTCAAATAAGAAATCCTTCTCTAGAAAAGAATTACCTAACTTCATTTGAGGTTCATAATGTATATAATACAGTTTCAATCATATATGTAATAACATCTTCCTAATTTACAAAACATGATTCTAAGTATTTCTCATTTTGAGTCACTGCAGCACTCCCACTGCCTGCCTGCCTGTGGTAGGCACAGGTGGCCAGTGTGTGTGCTCCCCTATAGGGTAGACTGACCTAAAGATAACCACGTACCATGAGATGTCTACCTTAATTATGTAGTTATTCGTGTATGGTATTGTACTTATTTGTCATTTTCTGGAAAGAATATCACTTAAAGTGTACTGTGATCAGAAATTACAAAACTTATCATGAATGAATGAATACACAATTGAGGGGGTTATCTGATGGTACGTGGTTATCTTTAGGTCAGTCTACCCTATACCTACAAGCTCCATGTGCGTGGTTAACAGCAACCAACTCCTTTAAACAGACAATTAAAGTACCCCATGACCTGTGACGTCACTCTACTGGTCATTCACATCAGCAGTTATAGGAGCCGGGGAATGAATTTGATTTAAACAGCACAAAAGGTGTTTTACGACCACGACAATGAGTAATTTGCGTCAATCTAACCCTCTAAGGGAAGCTTATTGCTCTATTGCATCATGCCTCTTTGTTGGCATGATGAATGAATGCATTCCTGACATAAACTATTGAGGGATGCATTCAAGCATCGTTATGATACACAGTTCAGGCGAGTTACTCAACAGTTGATGTATCACGAAGACAATCATGTGAACTTGAAACTTAAAGCATCACCCCTTCCTTAAAGGGTTGAATAAAATGGCCAATGTTCACTTCTAGTTTGCCGGCATGTCCTGTTCACTAATTAGAATTTTAAATGTTATTGTGTAGACATCATTCTGTTTTGCTTGGTGTTTGATACTTTGAAACTGCTGAAAGTAGTTTTAGGTTACCTGGCAACTTATAAATTGGAAAAGGCTATTATTGGTAGATTTATACTACTTAACATCCCACACAATAACAACCAATAGCAAGGGAAAGTAAATCATCCAACACTGTTTTCATTTTTACCTTTCACCTTTCTAAATTATGACTAAGGCAATAACAAACCTTTCAAAACCAGTTTATGCAGACCTACATGAATCAGATTTAATAAACATCCATTAATAGGAATTTTGAAGCTTTTTCAAATTGAAATAGCTAAAACCCCTCCTATAGGACGACCCCACTTACAAGCCGAACCCCCTTCTTGAGAAAAGATTTCTCCTATACAAAATAATTATGTTTAAAAATCTTTCTCTCTCTCATCTAATGTATCAAAACCCCATCTATAAGCCGAAGCCCCAATTACAGAGAAAGATTTGGCTTATAGAAAATAAAAAACGCCAAATAAAATTTGTCTTATATGCGAGGTTTTACGGTAAACTCAATGTAACTTAATTTTCATCTAAAGCACTTCACATATATTAGATGTTCCTTGTGTCAACCTCTCATCATTGTGAGGTGTAAGAATCCCCCTCCCCATTTCATTTTAGCAATTTCAGTGTAAAGAAATAAAAATTTTGTAAATAAGTCACATTCCTCGATGTAGATCTTGCGGTACAGATGGGTATGGTTTATGTTAGGATTTCAGGCTGTGCTTTCTGGCGTTGATGTTTTATTATAGCTTTACTGCGTGTTGCCCCAACCACAAACTTTTTGTGGATTTCATTTTAAGGGTGCCTGTTTTAGGACGACATGCTTGTGCAGTCTTTCATCTCTGCTTTTTTGACAACTGCCAGATTTCTGTGAATGTGAATAATGTGAAGTGACAGCAAATGTTTGATGAAGTTATTTTTATGAGTTTAATGGTCTTCTGGATGAACAAATTCTAGGTCTATAGAAATGATCAAGAGATGGCCATATATGGATAACATAATGGCCCTCGGTACACCGTAACAGTCTTTACCTAGGAATACAAGATTGTAACAGTTCCAACCATGACCAATAACATTGTATGGCGCCGGGTGTACCGTAACAGACTCTGACCAGGACATTGAGTGGATGTAAAACACGACCCCACTTCACAGTGTTATAAGATAACCACTCTCCAAGCACCCCTTCAGACAACTTAATTACACTCTCCCAGCTCGGTTTGCCGCCTGTGCCGCTTACATAAGTGGCTGTATGAGTCAGTGATCTTCTACTGACAGTAACCCACACCCCCAAGGGACTCCCCGACCCTCACAACGCTTCTCTCCTATCACAAACTAGGGAGTAGTAATAGATTTCTTATCTCACCTCCCTATTTATACATCAGGCAACTTAAGCAGTCATCCAAATACCAGGCGGCTTGAGCAATCGTTCCTGGAGCAGCAGGTTGGAGGGAAAAAGCACCACTTTGGATTAGTTTGGTTCCAGTATCACAGTCTTTGTGAAAACATTTTTGTGACTTGCTCTTTTATAGTGGCTGACATGTGACCTATATCTTATCTCACGTCCCTATTTGTACAAGCACCAGGCAGCTCTTGAAACTGTTCACGGATGGATTATAGCAATTTTTATGCCGAAGTGGATATCACCTTTGTCTGACTGATTCTAATGTATGTTCATGTTTTGCGGGATATATAGATCTAAACATGGTTTCATTTAATCCTAGGTATTTCCTCCATGTTTGGGTATAAAAGTCGGGTTTCCCAAGAGTTTTAATTTTGAAATAAATTGAAATTCTGTTACTTGCAGTACCATTAGTACCTATATTACCATGCGTGGGAAAACGACTTGTCTGAAGCCAAAGAGTGGTAAAAGTTGAACTCACCTGGGTCATATGGAGTGTGGTGAAGTGAACCTGAATTGGTCCTTTTAATCCTTTAAGTTTGAGGGCAGCAGTGCTGCATTCAAACCTCATGCTTACTCTATGGCATGTATACCTTCCTGTGCATGATGTACAAATAAGTCCTTACAAACAATATCTCCAGCAGAACATTCTTGGGTAATGACTCGTGATCCCTATGAGTATTTCAGAACGTTGAACATGTCACTAGGAACATTCACTATTCTTGAAAATCTCCTATGCCTATCTTGTGTATACAGCTTGTGCTTTTCCTGAGAAATACACAAGATACTTGTGTCATTATTGAGTTCTGTTTGGAGGGAAGGACTGAATTCATGCATTATGGCAACACAAGGACATAGTGCTTAATGATAGCACTATGCTGCTCTGATATATAGTGTCGCAATATTGTATCTCGGAATTTGAAATTGCCAATCAGGTGAAAATGAAAACCTCTCTAGAATAACCCATCAAACAGTAGCCTTCATTTCACATTATTCACAGTCACTGAAATCTGGCAGATCTGAAAAAGCAGAGATGAAAGACAATGCAGGCCCAGGCATGTCACCATGTCAACCTAAAACAGGCACCTTTAACCATTTAAGGGATGAATGCTGCTTTAATTGACTATGTCATCATAATGCATAAATGCACCTCTGGTGAGTCTACACTCTAGGGTTACAATATGTCGACCTGGCAGTTTAACATGATGCTTGAATGCAGTACTTGGGAATTATTCACATGGGCTGCATTCATGATTACGGACGCAATGCAGCCCTTAAAGATACAATACCAGCTAATTTCAGGTGATTTTCTCATTTTAGGTTATTTACATGCTATGTGTAACTGCTTGGCCATATGGAAACTTTGGAGGCTCTTATTCATCATTTAGCATAAAAAAATACACCTTGAAAACTCAAAATACAATATGTTGTCCCAAATGAATAGCTGTCTGCCAACACAAATGAAAATCAGCTAGGGGTGCATTATGAACAATCAAAACACATATATATATGCTCTCACAGTGGGTTCATAGGCCTATCAGAGACCTCTTCATTCAGTATTTCATTTATATTTCATAACAAATGGATTTCCTATGATAAAGGGTCTGTCAATTGATAAAGAAATGACTAATGGAAGTCTACATAAGGTTTATTTCATAACTTGATTTTGGGTCGATTTAGGTGGTAATGTATCTTAAAGGGGTTGGAGTGAAATTCACGAAATCGCTGTGTTTGGTGAAACTTGCAGGAGATTAAAACCTTATTGTGGACAATAACAGTTTACAATCCTAACACTAATCAGAACCCTCCATATCATTTACCATTCTGAATAGGAAAACTATATGAACTAATTTGTTGACTACGTGTACTTGGTTCACATCACACTTCATCTGAAATACCGAGGTGCTCCGGGCTGAAGTAATAACATGTTCCTAATTTACAAAACATGATTCTAAGCATTTCTCATTTTGAGTAACCAACCAGAGACAGGGACCTGATGCTTAAATGCAGCACTGGTGTCACGCACCATGCTTCCTCTTCAGGAGGGTGATACTCCAGGTGCCCTCGTGCTCGCAAATGACATTTAGGTCCTGAGACTGTTACTCAATAATATCTGACTGTAACCGCAGCACTGGCATGCTCTTTGGAATTCTGTGGTCGCAACTCCCATTTATAGTAAATTTAGGTAGTGTTTCTGTGGTCGCAAAATGATGTATTTAGGTACATTTTGGTACATTCTGGTGCTCGCAAAACCAGTTAGGATGTGTTGCACAATGCAAAGTTAGGACAGCCCATGTAGGTGTCTTAAAGGGAAATGCGGGTTCCTACACATAGGCCACCTGGTGGCAAAAATCAATAGTCATGAAAATTCTTCTTTTGGCTAAATTTGTATTCCAATGTATGGTACTTTTCCCTTAATTAACCATTTTACTTGCCATCCAGAGATTATACCTGTGTGTATGTCATTTATTAGTCACTGGGACACCCATAGCATCCTATAGTTAAGGCAAAATAAGTATTTTTGAAAAATTCATTACTTTCTTATTTCATCGGTGACCCCTTAGTATTTTACATCTAAAATGTTCCTTTAGATGGCCATGAAACATTTCCAAGTTTTGGCTGATATAGCAATAGAGGGGGATAATCCATGACCGATAATGTGAGAAAATACTGTTTTCCCATTCATTTCTATAATTAAGGTACTCACTTGCTCAAATGGCTGTATCATGAAAATTAGCTCGGTGACAAGTCAATTTCTTTTCATTTTCTATTTGATAATAAATCAAGCTAATATAATCTTGAGTTACATGCAAATAGCAATAGAATTTCAGTATTATCTCGACAAGTAGCATTTCCCTTTAACTTCTTTTATTTTGCAATTTTTTACTTATTCCTCACCATTTATCTTTAGAATGTAAGTCCTGTATACTATCAAACATATCATAGAAAGACTTATAGAGATAATGAGATAATTTACCTGATGATTAGTGGATTGTAATCATGCTTGCAATGCCATGGTCACAACATAAGATATTTACCTCAGTATCTCTGTTGGAAGTAGGGATAATCGTAGAAAATGTTAGATAAACAAGTAGAATTACATGGGGTGCACACAGATATAGGGTGCACGCAGATGGGGGTGCACACAGATGGGGTTCACGCACATGGGTATAGTTAGTGAGAGGAATAAGATGACTCAGCAAAATAATAATAATATTGTTAATAGCATCATAAATGTCGATTTAAATAGCATTACACGAGGTAGATAGGTTCTCCATTTATAAATTGTTAAAAATGTATGATTAAAAGCTAGATAAAGAATGATTTTGTGGTTTTTAAAGAATTGATTATTGTATTTTATTGGGTGAGTGACCCCCCTCCTGGTCGCAGGTCTTTGGTGCACACATCTAGCACACTATGTGCGAATATGCAGAATATTTGGTGGTCGCAGGTGCGATCATGGCTTGAGTAACAGATCATGCTCTTGTCCAAATCATGCTCGTACATACGAGCATGAATGAAGCACAGGTACCTGAATATATTGGGTTTATGGAGTAACAGCCTCGAGGAGTGTATCTAGATTGCCGCTCTGGTGAGTAACTCGCCAGTGCTGTATTCAAACACCATGCCCCCCAGAAGTGCATCAATCCCGTAGGGTTGACATGATGAATAGAGGCAGCACTTGAGTTATTTAGTATTGCTCCATTCATGCATCGTGGCACCAGCAGGCATAATGATTAGGCCACTATTCTGCTCTAGAGCTAGTACATCCATTTGTAGAATAAAAAAGAAAAAGAAGTCACATGTCCACAAATTACATACCTAATTTCCTTTCTATTCCATTCCCCCCTATTCACTCCGATTTTGGTCAAATTTGTTTTTATTGCCCACTTTGTGGAATAACATTTTATTCCGCCCTTAAGAATACACTAGGAAATCCCTTGGTTGGGGCGAATATGATCCCTTTCTGACCTACAAATACCCATTGATGATATCCTTTTTTTTGTGGCACTTTTTCTGATCGATAGCCAGATTTGAGAGTTGAACCACGTGACCAAACTCTACATACAGGTGGTATACACAGCAGACAGTAGAGGGCTCCAGTATAGGCCTGGTGCTTATTGTGGGAACTACCTGTATGTAGAGTTTGGTCACGTGGTCACCTAGATGACCGGACCACCACAGTGTCAGGCCTTTATACTAATACTACCAACCCACTGCAGACCATCTCCACCAGAACACGGCTCAGTGTAGGCCTGTGATCTAATCCATAATGGGAAACTTTAATATTCATCATTTTAGGGGAAGCTAGAAAACCCTTTGGGATTTCTTGAAAGGGGCTATAAAATGATATATGACATATTTAATAACAGAGGAAGGGGGCTGTATGTTAATTCTAAGGGGCCACTAATATTCCAATGAAATTTCATTGGTGAAAGATCAACCTTATTTCTGCAAAAGTGCCATTTCATCACTATTTGATGAGTGTCATCTAAAGGACAACTAGTGAATGCCCACAACCAAGGACCATAGAATGCACTTTTGCAAATTCCTCTATTGTCCATAGAAGCTACACAGTAAAAATAATGCATAGGGTCACCTCAGTTGCACTGTCATAAGGGGGCCAATTTTAGAGTGCCTGCTGTGACTGCTACTTTGAGGGCAGTGGTGCGGTTCTTCCAAGTGCCAATCTTAATAAGAGTGTTTGATTCACAAAAAAACATGTATGACTGCCGTGCACTTGGGTCAACAATGCAAAAGTAACTGCTTGATCTGAAATTCTGATGGCATGCATCACCTTTTGGATAAACTTATTCTTAAACTGCTCAGAAAGTGGCTTCATGAGGTATTCTCAAAGTAGCTGCTCAGTCTATTAGGCAAGTCAGCTTGCCTGAGGTTTAACTTAGTGTGGGTTGTAGTTGTACTGCTGCCACCTGGGTGTTATCTTCGATACTACAGACACCAGCCAGATACCAGAGACAACAACACTGCCCCCTAGCCTGGGTTCCTGTTGTAGTTACAGTGCTATCACCTGGGTGTTAAATATGGTACCACAGACACCAACACTGGCCACTCAGAGGATGTAGACAGCACCCTTTGGGCCTATTGGAAATTAGAGGAACTAATGGTTCCCTGTGCCTTCTGTGGCATGGCACAGATGAGCAAAGAGCTTTGCTAACAGCCCTGTGATGCAACCCTGTGGTGATGATAGAATCTAGTCTGTTATATGGATGTACTGGAATTCACACAACACACTAGTAGTTATAATATCATAATTCTCACCTATAAACCTTCTGTCTCCCTCACCTTTATATGACATCATATATCAGTCTGTCCATTGCTAATATTATTTGATAGAAATCCACTGAATAGTGTATAGGACCTTCTCAAGCCCCGGGGCCCCCGGGGCTTGAGAAGGTCCTATACACTATTGGACACTTAGATTTTACCTAACAACACCATATCTTCGTGTATTATTGGAAATCAAAGCTGAGAGGATAAGGATTCCAGATCTATTTTTATCTTAATTCTATCATTAGCGGTTCAAAATCTATGCCAAATTGAATATTGAGAAATTTACCAAATTACCTGTCGAGTCCCGCACGCTTACGCATTTACTGCGCGGCCGAGACCGAAACAGATACAAATGTTGAAAAAAATTGATTATAACCAAATTTATATGTATCAAATGAAAGCTTAGACACCCAGGAATGATATCTACAATCTAAAGCCCAATGGCAGTCTTAATTCACACAGAACTAGAGTACTGAATGATTTTCTGATGATATTAGGAGAAATAAAAAGTTTAAATGTTAATGAAAATATTGTAGGTTAGTACAAATTCTTCTCAAAATCGCTCAAAATCGTGCATATGTAACAGATAAAAGTAAGCTTTTCTAGACTAAACAGGGTCTTCTGATTCCATTGAGAGGGTGCCCTTGAGGGCCAAACCATATCTTATGTAAAATATCTACCAAAAAGTATTTCTGAACACAAATTCCGAGCATTTATTAGCATTTTCTGGACTCTGTTGGCTTTGACAGGCTGAAAGCGCAATCCATTTAGCATTTTATTAAATTGACCCATAGTAGCATGCTGTGTATCAAATTAAAGCTAACAGGTATGGCTATCATTTAAAGCCCAATAGCAGTCAAATTCAGACAGAACTAGAGGACGGTATGATTTTTTGTGGATATTATAGAAATAAAAAGTTCAATTGTTGACTAAAATATTGTAGGAAATTAGAACTTCTTCTCAAAATCGCTCAAAATCGTGCATATACATGTAACAGATAAAAGTCAACTTTTCTAGGCTCAACAGGGTCTTCTGATTCCATTGAGAGGGTGCCCTTGAGGGCCAAACCATTCATTATGTGTGAAATCCATTTTCGAATACAAATAGAAAGTTTACACTGAGAATTGAAAAACTTAAAATTATTACAGAAAAATTATAAACATACCAGAATGTAGCTCTAAGTGTCTACTTTAATTCAATATAAGTAATTATTCAAAATACAAAAGCAATTACACTTTTTTCTGGCTCTTTCTCTGATGAGTGATTTCAAAAGTAGCCTGCCAGGTGCAAGTAAAAACGCTGAGTGACCCTGTGTTCAACCCATGATCTAATAGGGATGTTGATGCCTTATACAATTTATGAGTTCATAAATGGATAGAGTGAATAAATACCTTTCCAATGAGTGCTTACTCAAATCTGTGGCACATATAATACCAGAGAAATAAATAATTTAAAATAGGTGGTTTAGCACTGCGACAGATACGGCCAGCGTGAGGGCCCGCAGAGATTAGCCACCTTGAGTCAAGGGTAGCTCACTGTGGGCTTTCAGAAGACCAATTTCCAAATCAGATTCCTGTATATCCCTGTGTGTATATCTGTTTAAAGTGTATCAGACACATGGAGGGTAATAACTCAATGTCTCTCTATAGACTAGTTGATTGTCAGATGTGGTATTATTGCAGTGTGGTGAAATATATATTTATTGGCACAAAAATATTTTGTGTCCCTCCTCTGCTGTCCACTAGTGTGGGTTTCGTGATACCAAAATCAGAATTTATGTATACTACAGTACCATATAAGTGATTTACAAACCTCATGTGAGACTTAGCAGGTACAGGTTTTGTCGAACTGGGCTTGCTTAATTTAAATATAAATTTACGCAAGAATTGAGCACCTGCCTCTGTACCTTTTGACGGTGGTACGATGCACGGAATTGGCGCATCATATATGACCCGTCCGGACTGTATCAACACTGTAGGATATGATGCATGAATGTATCACTGGTGAGTTTCTCATAGGGTATTAAGTGCTACAATCAGATTGTACCATATTGAGATCCTGATATTTTATGTCAAGGAATGTTCGGATGTGTTCACGGAATTACCATCCCATTTACTATCAAGTGTATTATGTGCACATACGACAGGTACATCATGAAAGCACTATGCTGCTACTAAACCTTTAGGCAATAGAAATCAATCGGCAAGACAAATCTATATTTTATTATTTTATTTCAATTTCTGTTTTCTAATTGTAGCCTCAAGCTTTATAGAGGTAGCATTCTCCTCCTTTCCTCTAGCGAAATAATCAATTTGACATTTAAGAAGACTGAGGTCTTCATCGAAATTTTGTACAGTAATTATATACCAGGTATTTATTTATATGGCAACTACCGGTAATACATAAATGATCAATGTCTATGTTAATAAGTATTAAACCAACTTGAAACTACCGGTAATAAATGCAGGTTGCCAAGACATAAATTGACCTTTGTTGACAATCTCACGCATGTGCTTCTTATATTCCTATACACTTAGCTCATTATGGTGAGACAAGCATAACGGCTTTTAGTTCAAGACAAAGCCTCCATAAACATACAGTAAATGTACAGATGTTGAGATCCTTATATTTTATGTCAAGGAATGTTTTGGGAATCGACGTGTTTCACGGAATTTACCATCCCATATTTATTATCATGTGTATATACGTCAGCTACACTAAGATATTTCAATGTACACAACATATCTACAGAATATAGGAATGTGTTTACAGTAATTACGCTATGAAGTACCTTTACTAGTGTCACACCACTATGATACTATACCTTCTACATTATATATTACACATATATATGCTGAGAAATTAACCGGCAATATATGACATGATGTAGATCACAATTTAATTGTCAAGGTTTGGCTTAACTGATGAATGCATTCATACAATGCTGAAGTCATTTCTGAATCACACTACTTGCTTTAACCCTTTAATGGTGGCATAGTGCATCAATGTGCTATGTCCTGTGACCTCATGATGCAATGAGTGCATGCATGAGTAAACGTGTCAGGGATGCATTAATGCATCATTCCGACTGCAATATTGTGTCCGCGTTGTATGATGCATGATGCGCGAATGCAGTTACTAGACAGGGCTGCATTAACTGCATCAGAGCGCATTGAAATACTATGTCGTCCTTAAAGGATCAATGACTATATACAACCATTTATTCAGTGTGGTACACGTTGACGACTTTAACTACCTTTAACTACTGACCGTTAAATCACAATGCTTTTCACAATATTTTGCGCTTTCGAAAAGTCATACCTAATAACATACCAAGCAAGCACTCGTGTACTCAAAACTTTTAGTTTTCAAATATTCACAAATGAACTGGTTACTACTCGACTACAATGCATACAATATACATAGCAATTAACATGAAGATCTGACTTCCTTTTATAGACTAGTGAACAGATATATTTGCAGGGGGAGGGGGAATATTTCCAACGTTGGGACAAAGATTAGCCAAATGAAAATGAGTATTTCGGCTCTTGCTGGTTATTTGCCATGGGATTGATCAAAATACATCAATTATAATGATGGATTATCATACGAGAAAGACCTATAATTTTCACCTATATTTATATATTATGGCACCAATGGGATATTATATAGAGTCAAGAAAAGAAATGATGATGAAAAAGTGGATAAGAAAAAAGTTCAGTTTGTTATTGCCCCGTTCAACGCTCAAGACACGGACCACATTTACTCAGTTTGGTTCTCAACGTAAGAAACACCAACCCATGATTCCACCTTTCAAACTCCCTTGCATGAAACCACATTTAGATTGAACCCCCTTTTGACGTTCACAGTTGATTTGCTGGTACTAAGATGGTATGGTACTGAGTAGGTTTTGAAGTTCGTGAATCCCTTTGTGCTTCCCTGACGGGGGAACCTGAGTTTCCATCGTGCATGCCTCGGTCATGTCGAGTGCCGTCTGAATGTCTTGCGCCGTCTTCGCTCCTGGTACATCCTGCAAGCAGAAGTTGATTCATAATACATACAAAATTTGGGAAATACTCAGATTTATTTCTTTGAAACACAGATTTACTATGCTTTATTACTTGAAGGGGCGTATTAGATTCCCCCATTGAATACAATGTGGCCGTATTCAATGGGCTAAGAAAAAGTAATTTTTCCTTCATTAAATGGCTTCAAATTAAAAAATGAACACTAATGCCAACTTCATTGATAGCTCTGAAGTATTTCACTCGTGGGAGTTGGGGCGCATCCCACTCAGACTGTGGCTTCGTGGGATACTGCCCCAGCTCCCACTTGTCAATACATGTACATCAGAGACGGTATCAATGGGCATTGGCATATATGTCTATTTGCTTTTTTATGGAATACAGCAGCCCCATTGATTTAACCAAGGAAGGCGTATTTTGCGAAGCTGTTGAATAACCCACGGCCGTCTTTCACAGCCCTGTGACTTCATCAAAATGTGCTTACATTTGAAGGGCATAGAAAAGACTATCTTAGGCTCCCCATATCATAATTGTGACAGTTTTAATCAGGAAAGATAAAAAGTAAATGCAAATGAACACTCGTTTTAGTTTGTTGGCAAGGCTCTTTCCTTCTTGACCCTCGGGCCACATTTCACTCGGACTACGTGAAATACGGCCCGAGGTCAACTCGTGAAATAACCCAGTCAACAGACTAAAACTTTGTCTACATATAGGTATCTTAGGCTCCCCATATCATAATTTTGACAATTTTAATCAGGAAAGATAAAATATAAATGCAAATGAACACTAGTTTTAGTTTGTTGGCAAGGCTCTTTCCTCCTTGACCCTCGGGCCACATTTCACTCGGACTACGTGAAATACGGCCCGAGGTCAACTCGTGAAATAACCCAGTCAACAGACTAAAACTTTGGCTACATATATCACTCCCCCTACACTTGCAGGAGTTACTGCTTATTTGCAGGAGTTTCTGCTTTTTTTTTGCAGGAATTTATCTGTATTGAATTGTGTTGGGTTTCCCGCAAAAATTTGTCAACCAAGGTGTGGCATTTCTAAAATCTGGAAACAAGTTGATCTTGTACATCTGACAATGCTGACTTTGTTATAGAGCACTTCCGTATGCAGGAACTCTCATCAGAGTTTATCATTTAACCCTTTAAACCCTCCAAGATAACTCACTGCCAAAGGGTGGTGACCTCTCGAAGGTTACAAACTGGCGCCCAGTTAGCCAATTAAGTATTTTTTCAAAATTAATCAAAAAGGTGATACACCAACAGCTACTTAATTATATCTTGGATTTCAATTTAATTGATAAAATGCAATATGGGTTCATGCCGATTGTACCGTGGCTGCTATTTTCGGACTTGTACAGGATCTCTATAAATGTAGGAATAGGGGTGAGATTGTGTCGATCGTCTTCCTTGATTTAAGGAAGGTGTTCGACACAGTCAACCACTCCCTACTTATAGCGGAACTACAGAAAATTGGTTGTAGTAATTATACCCTGTTCTGGTTTAAATCATATCTCTCTGAAAGGTGCCAAGTGACCACTGTAGCTGGTCTGACCTCTGGGGTAAGAAAATTTGAATGTGGAGTGCCCCAGGGGTCTGTCTTAGGCCCGTTATTATTCATTATTTATATAAATAGTATGGCTAGTTGTGTTTGCAATGGTACATATTACATGTATGCGGATGATGTCGCAGTGGTAGTATCTAACAAGGATCCTGAGATTGTTAAGATGGAATTGCAATCAGATCTTGACTTAATTAGTGCCTGGTGCGATAAGTATATGTTAACTATAAACGCTGAAAAAAACTAAAGTGTTGTGGTGCCATGGAGAGTATGATACAACAAACTGGGTAGACTACACCATCTGGCTTAAGGGTGTGAAGTTAAAAGTGGTGAGATCTTTTAATTATCTTGGTGTTTTGATTGATTGTTCTCTGGGTTTTAAGGACCAATGTAATAAAGTCATTTCCACCTGTAACCTTAAACTGCATAATCTACGAAGGTTATGCAAATTTATTGATGAAGACTTAGCAATACTGCTATTTAAACAAATGGTTCTGGAAGATTTTGATTATGGTGACTTCTTATTAGAGGGAAGCAAGGACATGGACCTTGTTGATGAAATTCAAGTATTCCAAAACAATTGTCTTCGTGCGTGTGTCAAAATTAGGAATCCTCGCGATATAAGTAGGTTGGCACTCCATACTACCGGTAGGTGTACCTGTAAAATGTTAGATGCTAGAAGACCAGAGAATGTTCTCTGCATGATGTATAAATATTCAAGGCATGAGCATAATGTAGTTGTACCTGTAAGAGCCCTAAGAGGTAATAAACTAATTAAACTAAAGGTACAAAGGCCTAAAGGCCCACAATATCGGAAGAGTCCTCTCTACTGTGGTTTCCTTGAGTGGAACAAATTGTTGCCCGAATTGCAGAAGTCAGAATCATATGTGAAGTTTGTTAATAAGCTTAAGAACTAGAATGTGCAGAATTATCTTTATTGAATTGATTGAACTCTGTAACGTAAAACCTCGTGTATAAGCCTAACTCGCGTATAAGCCGCACCCTGAGTTACGGCCAATCCTATAAGCCGCACTGGCGATCTGAGTGTGCCGATTTTAGTACTGTATCATAGTGGCAAAAACTTGCGTATAAGCCGCACCCCGACCCTTGGCCAATCCTAGAAGCTGCACTGCCGATCTGATTCGCGTACTAGCCGCGGCTTATACGCGAGGTTTTATGGTAATACATGGGGCATATCTGACAGGGATGTGTTTTACTGTACACGTGAGTACCGAGATGTTTATACCGTATTGTTATTACTTTTTTTTATTATACACTATTATTGTCACTTGTGCTGTTGTACATCATAACTATTTAGAGTCGGGAAATACAGGTAGACCCTGGGTGCCTAGTAACTGAATCCGGCTGCGGAATGTGATTGTGATTATGTCTGCGTATACGCCGCCCCCACCTTTTTCCTGGTCATTTAATGTCAACATGTCACCCCTATCTAATATTAAGAATGTGAGTGTACCGGTATATGTTATGCATTGACTGGACATGAGGAGCTGCGTCTCCAACACTTACTTGGCTCTCATCGAAAGACTTTACATGTAAAGGATTTGTTGCCAAATAAAAATCAATAGGTGTGTGATTTACATCACAGGAGACTCAGGGTGTCAGGCTACTTTATGTCTTTACCCAATCCCCAATCACAAAATGGATGACAATTATGACTTGACCGCACCCGCACTATTACCTGTATATTCCAGGGCGATGCACCCAATTCAATCAATTTTCAAACGAGCCTGATAATCAACCCTGATAATCGATCCTGATGATCAACCATGATGGCTGTGAACCATGATGGCCATGAACCATGATGGCCGTGAACCATGATGGCCGTGAACCATGATGGCAGTGAATGATGATGACCCTGAACCATGATGGTTGTGAACCATGATGGCCATGAACCATGATGGCCGTGAACCATGATGACCGTGAACCATGATGACCGTGAACCATGATGGCCATGAACCATGATGACCATGAACCATGATGACCATGGACCATGAACCATGATGGCCATGAACCATGATGACCATGAACCATGATGACCATGAACCATGATGACCATGAACCACGATAACCATGAACCACAATGACCATGAACCATGATGACAATGAACCATGATGGCCATGAACCATGATGGTCATGAACCATGATGATCATGAACCATGGTAACCATGAACCATGATGACCAATAACCATGATGACCATGAACCATGATGACCATGAACCATGAAGGTCATGAACCATGATGACCATGAACCATGATGACCATGATGACCATGAACCACAATAACCATGAACCACAATGACCATGAACCACAATGACCATGAACCATGAACCATGATGGCCATGAACCATGATGGCCATGAACCATGATGATCGTGAACCATGATAACCATGAACCATGATGACCAATAACCATGATGACCATGAACCATGATGACTGTGAACCATGATGACCGTGGACCATGATGACCATGAAGGTCATGAACCATGATGACCATGAACAATGATGACCGTGAACCATGATGATCATGAACCATGATGACCATGAACCATGATGACAATGAACCATGATGGTGACAGACCAAGTGGCAACATGGGCAACATCCCCCCCCCACCTCCCAAGAACATGTGGCAACATTGGCAACATCCCAAGTGGCAACATGGGCAACATCCCCCCCCCCCCCCACTTCCCAAGAACATGTGGCAACATTGGCAACATCCCAAGTGGCAACATGGGCAACATCTCCCTCATGATTATAGGCCATTTCCTGAATGGGTTGTCTAGTCTATAACACTTTCTTGTGCACTAAGCCTATAGCAAGACAAGCACACATTGGTATATAGAACTTTTATTGAATTCAAAACATAGCACGGCGCAGGGTTGTCTAGAATGGTGCACACTGCTTCAGCATAGATTTCAATGGGAGGGCAGTTTCTGTGTTTTGTTGATTCAAGAAAGTGCAAATATTTTGGCATGATTTTTTTGCAACAAAAAATGCAAAATTGAGTATGCACTTTATTGCATAACATAGATTAGGTCTGAAAGCAACAGTGCAGCCAAAAAGTATATCATTGACATGGATAATTTATGATATATGATAGATTGAACTTGAAATTGGGAAAATCTCTTAACCAACGTTTTAGGTCGTCTACCTAGACTCAGGGGTGCACCCTGAGTCAATTACTTAACTCAAACTCAAACTCATTGGTGCATTGTGCCGAACATTCGGGAATGTCTCAATCCTATAGGGTCGACATGTTGCATGAATGCAGCCCTGCTGAGTTACTCGGCAGGGCTTCATTCATGCATCATAACGACCAGGGGTATGATGCATTAAGGCACCATGCCACCCTTAAACTACAACTTACTTGTTTGTTTGCTATAAGGATGACTCCTACACCTCCTAGTGACTTTTCTTTGAGAAGTTTCTTCAGTTCATCTCGGGCTTCGTCAAAGCGGTCTGGATTCGAGGAGTCCACAACATATACAAGTATCCGTGTGTCTTGTATGAAGTTCCGCCAATAGTTCCGCATATGTGAAGCACCTCCAACTATCAAAAGAAAAGAGACAAAAGACATGATTTATTGATATTTATTTATTTGTCAATGTATCACACCATTCAAATTGCAAATTACTGCTATTCAATTTTGTTTATCCATTCAAAGATGGCACTGCAGGGGTGCTGAACGGATGAATGCAACATTAATTAGCGAGTTCCTCCCCAGGGCTGAATTCATACGTCTGACATGATGACAATGAGCATAGCATATTAATGCACTATATGGAAAAGTACCATGTAAAAAAGTGCTGAAGACCTTTACTTACTTTCCCAGATGTTGAGTGACATGCCCTGTGTCTGTACGTAGATGACATGGAAGCCCTCGGTGGGGCTCACCTGTAGCGGCTGACTCTGCTTGCCGAGCGCGGCCAGGATGCTGCTCTTACCGGCCCCGTCCAGACCCAGCACCAGCACACGCTTCTCACTGCCATCACTCTACAACAAATAGGATACAGCAATCTGGTGTTATAGCCATTAAAATCATAATGATGACTTATCTAGTGAAAAGGAAATTCAGTAAGTCACTTTGATTTTGACTGCCTGGACAGCAAATCTAGTGCAAAAAATGTCATCCATTACCGGTATTTATGAAAGAGCCCATACCTTTCAAGGGGGGTAGACACATTTGACACATCTTAAGGGGGTGGGGGGGGGGGGGGGGGGGGGCAGAAACATGTTCATGCGCTCAAAATCCACCAACGTACATCCCGATTGATAAATGATGACTAGATTCCCTGAGATATTTTTTTCAGGTAAAGTTTCTGTTGAGACACAAGATATTTTTCTTTAAAGGAATTCCATGACGCAATATTTAACTTCCACAGCATGATTCCAGGCATTTATGTGTATTTTAGTCAACCCCCTCTAATGTGACCACTTTTGGGAGAGGGCTGCACCGATAGCTCTTCAGAGAAAGGGGGCGTTGAGACTTGAGGGGGAATTAAATGCCCCCCCCCCCCGACCGCAGCCCAGACTAGATCTATAATTCTTTTGAATCCAAGTATTTAGGTGTATGTTTAGGATGAGACCCCTGGAAGTGTTGCACTGGTATCAAAGTAATAGTGCCAGAAACATCTAAGTTTTAACAGATGTATGTGAGTGTAATCACAGTGCTGCCACTGTGACTGGCACTGGCACTTGTAAACAGTGAAGACTGTGACTGAAGACTTCAGTGAAGTGTGAAGCCAGTGAGTGATGTCACTCTGAGTCTGACTGACTGTCCCCTCCGTCTCACTGACTGACTGACCCGGCACTTACCACCGGTAGATCTTCAAAGCCCTCGTCGCGGTTGTCATCTCGGGAACCATAAAAGTGGAGGTAAAATTGCCTGTATGCCATGTAGGCAAACCCTGTCATTGCTGCCCCGCATGCCGTGATAACCGCTGCTCTAGCAACGGGATGCAGATTCCTCACCCAAGCCGCCATGTTTACATCTCTGACGGGATTGATCACGTGACCCAGTGTTTATAGTCTCAATGCAAGGAAGACATCGAGCGCTTTTTCCATATTTACCAAATTATCTTGCATATTATCCATTGTTTCTTGACTCTTATCTGAAATTTTTCGTAATAAATAATATTGTATCATCTGTGCACCTAGTGTTAAGCATGTGCGCACTGTAGCAATCTGCTTCGAGATTATATTTGAGGTTGAGGACGAGAACGTACGCATAGGTCGATGTTTCTCTCCTGAGAAAGGAGGTAATTTCTTCATATTTTATCCTTTGCTTGGTCTAGGACTTCGCATCCGACGCAGCTATGGAGAGTAATTGACGTACGTTGTCTTAGGAAGTGCATCGAATCCAGGAAAGGTGACTATATTAGCGTAGAGTGTGGTTTTCATGGTAGATTATGTTTGCCCGACACCGCCCTCCCCTCCCCGGTGTCTGTCACTCACTGAGATGTGGATTGGATCACTGAAATATTTTATCATTTCTAGACCCATTTTGATGTAGTTGTTATTGCAAATAATACCTCTTGTTATGTCGATTGCTTCTGCAAGCACATTTGCCAGATGAAGTATTATTGTTTGCACACATTCTCTTCAAATTGTCATTACTAAATATTAAATAAAACTCAAAAGTGTCAACACCAAATGAAATAGAAAAGGTAGATCACACAGAAAATGGTTGAGTGCTAGCCTACATACTGCAAAACCTAGAGTATGAATAGGCTAGCTGCCATCACCATAGCCATCATCTATACAGCAAGCCTTCACTTTCTTGTAAATGAAGCCTTTTATCCTACAATGTAATAAGACTCTTCTCTGACTCTGGTATTCAAGCAGGCTTCATTGATGATTGACTACTCAGTATCAGGATGCATTCATCATCACACGAGCACTTCCAAGTTAGGGAAAATTACAATATAATAGAATCTAGTCTACATCTTTGACAACTTGCAGTGTTGTCGACAACTTTTTATGGTGTCACGGTACTAATTGGCACAGTGATATTCTAGTATTTTCCTCTTTTTCACTATCAAGTGGCTTCAAATGTGGTTCAAAATTTGATGGCATGCATAAATGACACCTTAAACAAAAGCTGACTTCATTTCCAATCTTTTAAAAATGTCCGTCAATATCAGAGTCAGATTAATGGCCCTCGACCCTTAAATTTGACACGGCGACATGGACCTTTTTAGGTCCTAGTGACATGGGACATGAGGACAAAATAGATAGCGACATGGGACAGGAGGAAAAAATAGATAGTGACATGGGAATTTTTCAAGTGCCCCACCGACCTGTGACCTTGAGTTTGACCTCCAAGTGTGGCCCCTTGGTTATCATGGATACCACAAACTTTTTTAACTTTTTTTAAACCGAGCATTGCCCATCTTCTGGTATGCCTATTATTAATCCCAGTCAAGAAAAGGTCTCCTAGCACTGATTATATCCACTACAAGTCCGTTTTTTAGTAGGGACTATTTGGATTATCTCTTTAAATAAATATTTGTTTTCATCTTTTCAATATCCCAGGTACACTTGCACAATGACTGACTCCCCCAGCCACACGCGGTCTGGCCGGTCATTCGGCATGTTGCGGAGACATGACCATGACGATGAGTTTGCCAACTTCTCCTTCAACCCGCCCAGACCTCGCGGCCGCTTCAGGTCATTCTCGCGATCCACCTCCAAGTACCAAAGTGTCGCCTCACTGAGTAGCTCCAAGGAATGTCTCGCTAGCGGGTCAAACACGAACCTTGCCTCTTTTGGTATGTCCAATTGTCAGTTACTATTCATGAAATTCCCACCAATGAATGTACTTGTACATTGTAATTGTCCATATCATTGTGATGTATATTTATCCATCCCAAAATATGCTACTTATTCTGTCTACCAATAGTCAATCCCTAGTTTACATTGAAATAGAGACACACACAATGGAATCGGACTTATCGTATTATTGTTTAGCGCTACATGATTTTACAAGTTAGAAATGCTTGTTTCGGTTCATTCAATATATTAGTTGAAGTGAAAAAAAACTTTACTTATATTTCTTCGAGCTGGATAATCCTAATTTATACGACTCATTATCATTTATTTATGAACAAATTAGTCGTAAACAGAAATACATAAAACTTTGGTCACACATCTATACATAGTCTAAAATAGGTAGTATAGTTACCTATCATCCATCTTCATATCTATCCCTGAGGTGAGGTATGAATCCAGAAACAGCGCTTTGTGTTAATGTCTTTTCCTTAAACCAAACATTTTTCACTGTTAACTAAAAAAGGCATAGCTGACGGTTTAATGACAAGTAAGTAAAGACTACTTAAGTCAGGTCACCTTCTCTCTACAGTTTTGTTTTTGTTCTCTATTTTACATTGGTTTTGTAGCATAGCATCCTCATAATTACAACTATAAAGCATGACTTTTAAAATAAAACACATTCATACATAAAGGTTTAACACTTTGGATTGGTAATAATAGGTTTATTCATCAGATCAAGATCTGATGAGTTTTTGCCCCTTTTTCGTTCCAATTGACATGCCCTTATTTCAAATCACAGCAACTAGCATAATAACGTATCAATTTTCTTAGATTTAGAGTGAGGTACGAATTAAAAGAGAAAAACTGCCTAAATTGAAATATCAGTCTCTAAATCTTTTAATTATGGGCACTGCGCTAGAGCCCGTGAATTCTATTAGCACACCATCAGTTATGTAAAGAATTAGAAAGCACTATTTCTGACGGTCAGACCCGCTGCACTGATCGTCCTTTGCAATTAATCAAAAACCTTTGTTTATTTCCCAAATGAAAATAACAAACCCAAATTAAATGAAAAGAGACTTCGGGTATATATAATATCCCGATAAAATCATAGTAACTTAGAACAGTACTTTGTACATAGACCAGTTGACACATCTGCTTTGTCACTTATATATGTATGGGGATCAGAAAATAGCACAGTATTTGATAACTCTATAAGGTATTTGTCAGTTATAGTTTCTCTTGAGTTTACCTAGAGGTAGTGATGCTAGTTAAGTAGATGTGATTTATTAGAGGTCTGCTAGTGCCAGGTCACAGGCTGTGTATCGTTGTGAACTGTCATTGTGGAAGTATGTATTAGAACGCCCATATATTAGGACATTAGTTTGGTTTGAAGACAACGACAAATGAACAGGTTTTGATCGATTTCTTTTCCCCGAAGCAGCGTATACAAGTGGGTCTTGTCTCCAATGGTTGATTGTTTAAGTTAAGATTACTTTTCTTTGAGAACGTTTTAAATTATGTTGATTTAAACCTTAGTCTAACTCCAAGGGTCCATGGCTTTGTCCTCGGGTCTTGTTTCCATTCTGTCGGGAAGATCTTCCAACACACCCTCTATTAACACTTTAAGGATGGCATGTCACTAAAAGATATCAATTGTTGCCATGATGCACCAGTGCTGTAACTCGCCGGTGATGCATTTGGTGCGTCACAATGACCCTTCAGGAGTCTCAACCCGCAGGGTCGGTATGATGCTTGAATGCAGCACTGGAGAGTTACTTGCCAGGGCTGCATTCATGCATCATGACGACCAAGGTCATGATGCATTAAGGCACCAAGCCGTCCTTAAAGGGTTAATGGGTAACATCAGTTAAATAAAGATATCTGCGAATCGTCAAGCTTGGGTTAAATAATGCGACCATGTCAATTTTGTATTAATTTAAGGTTGTGCATAGATATATACATGTATTATCTTGCGTGTTATAGTTATAAATACTTATTTCCAAAACACAATAAATCAGACCAAGTTAGACATTGTGCTAATGCCCTGGTCAATCCTCCAATGCAGGTCTAGAATAGCAAATTTCAGACCCCAGGTGCAGGTTATAGGATTCCCTCAAGAGTCTGGATGTGGATTACTATGTATACTAGAGAATTTACGGTAGTGCAAATATGATTGTCTGACTAATTGACAGATACTGTGCACTTTATTCCAAAGCCTGATACAGGAACGCATTGATTTATCAATACTAAGCCTACTGTTAAGTCTCGCGTATACTCCGCAGCTTGTACGCGAACCAGAACCAATAGGCTTTTAGAAGTATAGTACAGTCACCATAATCACAACCCCTGTTCGGCTTATAAGATTCTTGAAAGTAAGGGGGCAGCTTATACAAGGGTTCGGCTTATATGCAAGACTTTACGGTACCACTTAACATTACACTATTCAATGACTGAACTAAAGCTTTCCGTTTTCCCTGTATTTAGGGTCATCGCAGAACCTGAGTCAACTAGATGCCATCAAGCGTATGAACCTCCAAGAGGATGCTCGCTCACGGCGTATTTCAGCAGAAATCATGAAGCACCGCCTGTATGAGTCGGTGATTGCCTCCCCCCGGCGCCGCCGTCTCTCCATGCGCGCCGACTACATGGGCATGAGAGGCTCCGAGTCGGAGATGGAGATGGCGAGTCTGCCGTACAGCTCGCGCATGGTGCAGTCGCTACCCGTGACGCCCGCCCACAGCCAGAACGTGACGCCCGTTCAGAGCCCCACATCCAGCCGCCGTTTCTTCTTTGGCTTCTTCTCGCGAGGCACCACCCCGGAGGAGGAGGAGAACTGTCTGCGGCCTCCCGCCCCAGATGCCGACAGTTGGAAGGGTTTAGCGAGTATCTTCAAGCCCTCCCCGCGGTGTATTCCGGTGCTGCGCGCACCATCGGTGACTGACATGCGCGAGGACTCAGAGGATATTGAGAACCGGCTACACGGTGTTGACGGCATGGGGGCCGTTGGGGGGGACGGGATGTATGGCGGAGGAGACGGATTATACGGGGGCGCGGAGAACGGCGAGAGGGGGATATTTGTGAATGTGCCACCTCGTGTGCGGCCAGGCAAAAAGCAACACGGCCACCCAGTGACAGAAAAGGATATGAACGCTGTACCAACGCAAGACTTCTAGTATTGGCTCTACTTAGTGTGTTACAGTGGGCCCGGTACGGCCAGGACACACTAGGTGGCAGCTCTGTGTATAATGGATTAACACGGCAGAGAGAATCATTACGGGAGACGATCTGTAGCAATTATATATATATATATCAACGTTTGGCCATTATTTGTTTATTGACGTGCGGATAAGTACACAATATGGTTGAAACAGACATTTTTAATGTTACAGCGGCGTACACCAAAACTTTGCTGATTTAGTAAATTTTTTCATAACAAAATGTTAATGTGGTTCAGGGGGAAATATGAAAATCCTGGAGATAATCAGAGAACTTGAGTGCTTAGGTCATCAGAATTTCTTCCCATGTGTGTCGCAGAAAGTTGACATTAATTTAATTAAGTATCTTGTAACGGTTCTCTGTACTAACACAGAACCGTCTTGTGAGCGTCAATCTTTTGCATAAATATACGTGTGGCTACCTCCAAGATCTCCGGGAATAGGCTGAAATGGAGGGACCTATATAAAGGAATGTGATTTTTTTTTGGTCCGGAGACCTTTATGATACCTACCTGCTCTGCTCACGTTCTGAATGTAACTTAATATGGCTGTACAGATACGCAAGTGTGAAATGTAGAAAAGCTGTTGTAGTTTTACACGATAGAACCCCTTTGATGCGTGAGCCCCAAACCGATTGCAAATCCTCTTCTCTCTCATTCCCAACTCTCTGTGACTACTGAGACTCTTTACTTGTAGTTCTAGTCTGTATAGTAGGCAGGACAGTAGGGCACAATAACTTCCTATATCTTCAATAGGACTAGTTGTCGCTAACATAAATCAAGAACCATTCGGTGTTAATTAAAAACAAAGAAATGATGGTTTGACCTCATAGTATACAAGAACGAGTGTTAACCGCTAAATGATGCAAACACTAAAGACACGGTACGGTTTGCAAGCTTCTGATAGCCGATAGTTCTCGCAATCTGTCTCGGCACCTATTCAAACTGTCCTAAGATAACTCTGGTTTGTGTGTGTGTGTACCGCGACAAAAGTTATACCTGCATTTCAAATAATAGGAAAGCAAGGACATGTGAGCTCGCGACACGCTTTACTCAATACACTTTTACCTTGACAGAATCCCCCTTGTTAGACATTCTGCTGTCATAGTTGATTGTATCGTAGGCAGTTACTGTATCACAATCGTCAGCATGAACGTGGCATTTAGGGTGAATGCAGTTTGTATTATAGAAAACCCTGTCGCCAACATAAACGAGCCAGGGTCCCCTATCAATAATGCCCAACTAAAGTGCATTGTAAATAACAACAAAGTAACCGCCAAATATTTTCATCATTTGGTGGAGGATGTGTTACGTGCTGTGTGAGTTTATGCATGTATTTATTGTCGAGATGCAACATCGATGAAGTAAAGTGAACAAGGATCATCCAAATAACATGTCACTGTAAATACAGTGGTCTAAAAAGTCTCTGAACGGGGCGAGTTGTGCTTAACCTGAAATGTTCCCGCGTAAAAATGCATTTTGGGAAATCCACATATTGCGTGTACATATATTTGGTTATTTCAAGAACCTGTGAGTTTTTTTTCAAGTAAAGTGGTCTTTTTCTAAATCATTCAAGCAATTTCAGAGAATCAAGTAGAAAGATGCTGATGTAAAGACAGATGTTAGCTTGACAAGGAATGCTGTACCTCTGGTAGAGGGGTTGCTATATAACAAAGAGATATTGGCCAAATGCTTACTGTCCTTGTTTGCGGTTTATAATAACAAGACAGTTTTCTATGCAGTTTGTCACCTGATCATTCGGTCACCGCACCTTGTTCCTGCAGCATATATTACATAGGAAATGTACACCGCATAATATTCCTTAAATGGCCACATATTCTTGTCATTTCTGTGTCAATGCAAACCAACACTACTGAATGACTCATACAAACATCTGGTGCACGAGTGGTCAAACCTCACAAAGATACTGCAGCTAGGTGACAATGCTATTTTCTAGTGCAGCTCTCAATACGGATAGGACATTACTGAAGGAATACAATTCGTAACTTTTCCTCTGATTGCAAAGAGAACATTTTAGTCGCATCCTCCATGTGTAGTGAAAAAAGGAACTTGTTCCCCAAGGCTAGAAATTTTTGATAATTATTAGCAAATAGAGGTGACCACGTAGTAAAACGTATGGGCCCGTCCATCCGATAGGGAATCCTCTGCTTACGGCAGTGTACTGCTAGCCCCGCGTGTCGGTATGCGACACGTAATGCTCAGAGTAAGCAGAGTTGAACTTAATTGTAATACATGCAGAATATACATACACTGCCAACATCATTGACAACAGACTCAAGCATAAAATATGAGGCCGCTAATATTCCCCGAACTGATTGCAACCATGGATTATACATGTTTGTAGCCCATATGTGGAGTACCACAGGGAAGGGAAGATATTGAGAAAAGGAAAAAAAATAATTTTTTTGGTTAAAACAGCACCTTGTATATGTGTACATAGCCCGTTGCTGGCATTGTGTGCTTTTCCTTTGTACAAATGTAAATAAGATTTAAATGGTTTATCGTGAGAACCAATGCTGGTACCGCGTATTGGACGAGACTATTTTGTTCTATTTTCCGATGGTTTATAGAGGTTTATCTTTAACCGGTTAATTCCATGTCCTGCTCTAATACTTTGTGATAGTTTGTGTCAGCCAGGTCAGCTATGCGGTCTCTTTACATCTGAGTATACACTAGCCAAAGCATGGTCCGACTAGTAAGAGAATAACTACAAACGGCCCCAGAATCTTTACGACTTGTATCGTGATCCTTCATGCATTTTCGCAAAAAAGTGAGGGTGTCACTTCCGAATGACTACCTCATTGCATTAAGGTCTAGATTATGACATGATTCTCTCTCACTTTGTAGTATGTCTGTCACTAGTCGGACTTTTGAGTTCTGTCTCGTGTATTATTTGTATTTAAAGTAAAACTGCTACAATTTCACACGATTGGCAGCACAGCCCTATGAGTTTATCGTGCACTATTTCGACGAAGTCCCAGATAGATTTTAGTAAGCCTTCGTCACAGGTGGTTATGGTTGTATTTTTGGTAAATGCTGACATTTAAATCATTCCCCTTATATAGTTGCGCTAGCCGTTACTAGATAAAGCGACTTTCTGGCTTTCACTGTAAAGGTAACAATGTACCCGTTTTATTCAGTGTATTAAGCTATAATGGTTAATAGTTTCCCAAAGAATAGGAGATATATGACTAGTATATCAATAGCTGCGACTGGTTGGCAAATGGCAGTGATCAAGTATCCGATTCTCTATAATGCTCTTCTCTGCGAAAAAAAACTTCTTGCGGGGTATCAGAATCGTGTTATCAAATTCACTTCACTACAGAAGTGACTTGTTTTCAGTAGGGTTTGAAGCGGTTGTTGCTCGTTACGCTTCAAAATATAAACAAGGATTGTGTTCACCGAGGTTTCAACGATTTACTCTGTCAGTGTCCGTTGACTCTACACGGTTTTGTTGAACGTCCAGGTATTAGTGTTCAAAGTGTTAACATTAATCTCATTTTACACCCAAGTTCCTCCTCTTTCTCCCCCACCATCTCATCCGCCACACTTTGCTATAATACCTGTTACAATTATAGAAATACCTTGGGCATTCCCCGATAAACTGATCTTTTATTTCTGTAACTCTATTGCTGTATATTGCCTATGTGCTACAGGTATTAACGTACCAAGACGAAGGCGGCTTGGGGCGTATTTATTGTTCCGAGTCGCGGTTAAACTGTTTATACAAGCCCAAGGTAGTCGAGTGCTAGTTCACGAGATGGGAACATGTGCACTATACTGGAATGTTCTTGAAGTAGATTATACAATAAATGATATGTACTAAATCTCACGTTTCCTTGTCTTAAATGTCGGGTACGATAGTTGTGCCTATACATGAGTACTTCAGTTTGTGAAACTGTCACTGTTTTAATATTTCAGGAGAGTTGAGGTTGTTGCATTGTCACATTTTATGCATATCAAATTATACAAGGAAATTATTGAAATTTCTCTGTTGAGTTTTAAAACGTCCATGTCATCGGGTCGAATTTTAAAACCGCTGTATCACGCTTGTCCATTTTAACCCATGTATAGGCACATACGATTATACCCCTGGGCTAATACAGTGTTACCGGTACTGGGTGTTTATGTCATTGGAGAATTGCTATTTAGTTGGGTCAGCTACTTTCTGGGAAGACAAATTAATCCCCAAATTTATATTAATAAATTCATACAACAATAATTGCATATAGCATATGCTAACTACCGGTAGTTACCGAATCCCATCAAAACCATGTGCCACGCCCACTTGCCCACGCCCACCCTCTGCCACTATACTTCCCCTCTATCGCCATAGATGGTAGCACTATGCCCCGTGCTGCCATCTGAGGGTTCCCACCAAGCACCTGCTCAGTCCGTCAGCGTATCCAACCAAAACAACAAGTAGCAACCTGTTCACGGAGCCTCAGAGCTCAGACCAAAACACAGACACTGATAGGGGTAAGTCATATATACGTTTTATAGATCTGCATGGGCCTAGTTGTCTTTAGGACCAGTACTTGTGTTAAAATTGATGAGTAGTGACAGGAGATTAACAGTGTTATCCTGCCACTGCTGTTGGAGAATCAATTATTGATTGATCAGCTTGACACAGAGGTGGTGGGATGGCGAGAACTCGGTAGTTTGAGGAACTCTGCACATGGAGAAGTCGGGACCAGAGAGCACTCGACTGGGGAACTCTGCCCATGTAT